>JAOUQW010000042.1:16990022-17016080 GCA_028565825.1 Olivaichthys viedmensis | reverse complement strand
CTGCTGTGGGGTAGATGGAGGTTTTTGCCCACATTCCATATATGATAAAAAGTAAAAAACGCAAAAAGTGGAGATACCTATTTTTCATTGGACAGCGACGATATGCATGTATAGATATATAAGTATATGGATATGCATATAAGATATGAGGAAAAATAAATGTACATATTGTATATTTTTCTTCCATATAGGATTTGCGGTCAGGAAAAAAAAAATCACATAATACTCAAAATTAAAAAGAAATGGTCTGACATCAAAATTGATGTGCTGACAGAGATTCTTCCTTAAATGACTGGCAGAGGTACTAAGACACTGCAGCTCATCCTGTTTGAGCAGCATGTTGCGTTGATTATTGGAAAAACCTTAATAACATTTTGCCAGTGATAAATGACTTTAGGTGACCCCGAGTCATTTATTTGTAGTTTGTAATGTACAGAGGACCAATTTAAAATAACATTTCCCAATACTATGAACAGAAAGCATGCTACGCATGAGAGTTATGCAGTGTTGTTCATTTCTTTATTCAAATAGGCAGCATTTACACTCTTAAAAACAGTTAAGGGTTGTTAGCTTCCTAAAGGGGTTCTTCTTGGTACCCTGTGAAAGGCAAACCATCTGTTGAAAGGAAACTTTAAGGGTTTCCCCAGAAGGACAAGACAAAAAACCCTTTAGGGTTCTAGATTTAACCTTTTTTTCCTAAGAGTCTAGGCCTAACATTAAAGGCCTTATCTAATCAAGAAGCCAGCCATCATGCACAACTCCAGTTTGAAGTCTGTTCCCAACATACTACTATTTCTCATAATGAATGACTCATAAGAAAATTAATTATCTTTATTTTAATGTTGGTGCAGTCATTTGCTTTGAAAATTGGTCATTGCTGCAAATTGCACTTTAATGGTAGCCTGTTCACCAGGGGCGTTGTTTTAGGCCAGTTTTAAGGGGCTTTAGCCCCCCCTAAATGTTCTTTATCCCCTCCTCCCCAAAATTTACAATATTCCAAGATAGCAGATCGCTAGGACCTGGGGGAGGCTGCTGTAATCCAGTGTTGCCTTGGCTGTTTTAGCCTAAGCGGGAATTTTAAGAAACGCCTGATAGTGAGAGTGTGAACGAGCGAAAGAGATAGAAATAATGTTATTGACAGCTCTTTATATTCTTTGGGGCAGCTCCGTCGAAGTCCAGTCAGGTTTGAGCTGAAATATTTGAACTGATTGATCTCTCTTTATATTCTTTGCTTTCATATATCACTTCAGTATTTCGAAACAATCACATGACTATGTGGGGTTGCCAATTAAAACCGAACGAAATGTGTGTACGCATGGTGTAAAGTTTGCTTTAGTTTACTGAAAATGCATCCCAACGTGCGCGTGAAATCTGGCGTACTCATACTTTTTGTGAGCATGCAACGTTTATAAATGAGACCCAATGTCATGTTCTGACCACAGCAGATAAATCAGCCGGTCAAGACTTTAACACACACACATGGGGCCTTTCTTACCTTGTCACTGGACATGCTACGGGATTATAGGTTGAATTTCTCCAGTCAACTCATGTCAGGGTTTTTTTTCCTTGTCTTACTCCTAAGAGTTTCATTATACTGAACATTATGATTAAACATTTTTTTTTTCTATATTTGATATCTTAGCTTTTTGGGCAGCCACCCTTCTTAGTGTGCTGTATATTTCACACTGAGTTAATGAGGATACAGTTTTTGCTATAACTAAATAATCAATCAACCGTGTTTGTGACAAGTGCTAATAAGAGAAGGGGAGATGCAGTCGCCGTGTGGGGGTGAGGGTGGGGGGTGGAGTGAAAGTGATCGAAGGTGAGAGAGACATACACACTTATGGCAAGATACACATGCACACACATATAGTGCCCCCAGGACAGGGGGCGAGTGGCTGTCTGTATTGAGTGTATGAATTATGCAGAGGTAGGAGGAGGACAGCGGTTCTAGCAGACTCTCTCACACACACGCATACTGTGTGCTCGCACTCCTGGGATTGAGAGCTGTGCTCATTAGCTCGGTTCTGGCCACCCCAACAGCTTGCACCCCATCACAGCATGACAGCAGCAATGGCCCTCCTCTCTCACTTCGCCTGCTGCATGAAAGGGTATTGACCCAGGTATAGTTCCATGGACCAGCAGGTAAGGTTCACAACCATGGATTTTCACACTGTTTCACCAGCAGTAGACAGGGGCTTGTTTTTGAAAGGGGATCCTACATAATTGAGCACTATACTGCTGGCCCAGGATGGGGACTGGGATGGTATGGATTTAATGGCTAATTGGGTGTTTTGTTAAGTGACTATGGCTTGATTGGCATGAGTAAAGTGTAGACTCTCCATTTCAATTCAGATCTGGCTCACTCACTTCAGAGTAATTATGTAGGCCTTGATATCACTTATTGTTCATATATACATTATTTTGGGATCCAAAATATTGGGACCATTGACTTCACATGCAGGCTTGGTCATATGTAGCCATGTGGTATGTACAGAAGACAGCTGGTCCTCTTATGATTTGCTTTTCAGTAGTAGTTCTTGGTAAACCAAACGAGTGTTATGAAATGATAATAATAAAACAGTCTGAAAAACATCCAAAACATTAGTCAGAATTGTGGTATATCCTAAAGAAGGAGCACATTGAAGTTCAACAACACCAAGGAAAGCTGCTGAAAATTTGATCTGTACTAAGCATTACATTCTTGCTTATTGAAAAATATTTGACCCTAAACTAAGAAGGATATGTGTACACTGGATTGTAAGGCTACAAATGGTTCAAATGAATAAACAGGTAAATGGTTGAAAAGGGTAAAAAATATTTTAATAAACCTGTCAGTCTACCCATGTACTATTTGGTCAATGAATCATAATAGATCTAACGTGCTGGAGTGCAGAGCCAAATCAACAGGGTTACTGGATATATAACTTTAAAGCTCACATTAAAGAAAACGTCTGACTGAGGAGAAATCATGTGAGCTCTTTGTGTGCATTGCTGAAATATTTGCCAGTTTCCACTACTGCTTGCTCACAACTCCAACCTTGTACAGATTGGATTTTAGCAGACATCTATCTCAATGCTGTTGCTTTTTCTAGCTCAACAGTAGAGCTATTGCAACACTATTCTTCCACCTCTTTCCAGTCTTATCTCTCCTCCATCCCATCAGCCTGATCTCTTCTGCATTGTGTTAAGGGGAAAACAATGCTATCTCCACATATCTGCATTAGTGTTCATCTCAACTGCTTATCAGTATTCAGAAACAGCACACCCACTCAGATTCTGGCACCAACTTTCTGAGCTGATTGTGGAACAAAATTACCACTAAATGCTGGCTCAGGTGTGTGGGCCCTATTTGAAGGCGATGATATCACCTGTACTAAATTTGCCATCACGCATCAGTCCTCTCTGGTAGTAGAGGAGAGTGGTTTGTAATTTCCAACTTCTGCGCTGATGCCTTTTACTCCAGAACAGTTTACGCCATGGCTCTGCAATTCCAGTCCTTAAGTATAGTAACATACACTACCAGTCAAATGTTTGGAGACACCTGCTCATAGAAGGTTTTTTATTTTTTATTTTTTTACTATTTTAGAATTATAAGAAAAACATTAACACTATGAAATAACACGAATGGATTTATGCAGTGACCAAGAAAAGTGTTAAACAAATCAAAACTATTTTATATTTGAAATTCTTAACAGTATTCCTAAAGAAGCTTTGCACACTCTCGGCATCTTCTCAACCAGCTTCATGAGGGAGCTGGATTTCCTTTAAGTTCCCAAATAGGCTGAGTACTTGTAGGCTGCTTCTCCTAACGTTCTAAATAAAAACAACTTGTTTGGGGAAACAATTCAATTTTAATTAAAAACTACTTATTAAAAAATACATTTTGATTCAGAAATAAATTTATACAAGGGCATTAATGTCATTATTTACATTTGTCTTAGAAACAAATTTTAACCATAAGCCTTTATCAAAATGGCTTTAAGACAATGTTCAAAATTCAATCTGGTGTGTCCAAACTTTTGACTGGTAGTGTACCTATTAAACCTGGAATTTGGGGAACCCTGGTTTACAATATTAAGTTATGGCTAAGAGAGGGTATGAGCTTTATAATTTGACAGACGCCTTCTTCTGAGGCATGAACGGAAGCTGCAGTACTTTGTGGTCATTCAATCTTGGGACATGCTGTGTGGCAACACCTTCCCTCCCTGAAAAATGCCACCACTTCAAATGGAAGAGTTTGCTTTACTAAAGCTTGAAATGAATATAATTTGAGTGCATGTTTGGGGAAATTAGCATCTTTATCTTATGTTATCTTTACATCACAGCAATAGTACATAGATAGGGCTGATTTTGTAATGGCGGTTTCGTATGTCTTTTTGTTGTTTTGTTGCTTGTTATTTTAATAATAATTTGGGGTTTTTTTCTGGGTAAGGTATAAGCTGTAGTGCCAGCCAAGATATTTAACACATCCAGTCTAATCTTTTTCATCACCCAATTACTGAATGCTTACACTGCAGAAAAGCATTAGTTTATCCTAAGAGGGGATTTCATACTATAATGCAATGTCTGGTGTCCAAACCAACGTTGGCCGATTTCTTCTTCCCAATTCTACCATCTCTATAGATACCCCAGCATGGGTTGCCTTGTTTTGATAAATAATGTATTATTACTCACTTTTGGGGAGAGGGGCCCAAAGACTAACTGAGACAAGATAAAGACTTTGTTTAATGTACCAGGGAACATAGTGTAAAATAATGTAAAAGTGTTTGCTGGATGTTTAATATAATGCTTAATGTTTGATTTAAAAAAGATTATACACTAGTATACACAATAACGCAAACATGAAGAATTTGGATGTTCAGCCTTGCATGTACAAACATACTAAATTATTTAATTGCCACAGTTGGCTACGCTTGCTAGGTTAGCTTTACATTGCTAGTTTGCTTTCTAGGTTCAAGCATGAATGCATAGTTTTGAACAAAAGCTATGTGGGAAGGACATCAGCCTTGTAACTGCTGAGGCTAGGGCTAACCAAGATAACCATTTCAATGTAGTTTTAACACTGAAAGAGGAAACAATCTGGTGACATACATGTAGAAATTGGAAAGTGACCAATTATTTATACTACCAACATTTGACCTAATGCAATCACAAATGTAGGTTTAGGTTTTAGATTGTAGTCTGTAAAAACAGCCTCATTATCAAGATGATAACCAAAATCCATTTCCTAAAGGTTCAAAACCTTTCCAAATGAATGTGAGTTTAGAGAAAGCCTTGAATAAAAATAAATAAATAAATAAAAAACAGTTTTTAAAGCTTTTGTACTGTATGAAAAAGTTTCAACTGAACTTATTATGGATCTGTCACAGGGAAGGTTTAATTTTGTCTGTAAGAAATCACAAAGTTGTAAGAAAAGAAAAAACTGCTTTGAAGGAATAAAAATTCGGATTGAGTAAGATGAAATAATAATAAGGATCCATCTGCATATAGATTATTAACTCATTTTATTCTCTTATCAGAGCATGTTTCAAAAACATTCTTTGAAACTCCTGGGGGGGCTTAAATATTGAGTTTTTGAACAGAGCTTTGAAAAACTAGTTTTTCATGCCCATAAAACGAGTAATATCCAGCCAAACTCTGATAGAGCTAAAGATAATGAGGTTATTTTTATATCAGATAGTAACTGGCTATTATTAAGGAGACTTAATAGTGAAAAGGAAGAGGCGCACCAGGACTCTTTCTCCCCAACCTGAAGGATATCCCCCAACCACCCAATAAATGCATGTATGGCAAGCCCAGTTATAGAAACGACTTTTCAAGCAAGCGAGACCTGTAGAGTCAGCAGTCAGCTGGTACCTGAAGTGTGTTAATTCTGAATCTGGGTTTTTAATATGTCAGATAAATGTATTAAATGCCTTTTTATTGTGTGATTACCTGTGTGCTAATCCACAGTCGTAACATTTGTATGGGGATGAGGAGGCATGGAAGAATATTCCTTTTAATAATACTAATGGCTTATTTTCTGTTTTAAATCATTGGTTTGCAGAACTGAATTTGTTGCATATTGGTTGAATTTCTTAGGAACTAATGTTGCCAGGTAAGATTAGAAAGGCTGATGTTGGAAAATTGGCTTAGGAATAGGACAATTGCTCTCGTCACATCTAGGGCACGGAAAATTGCTGTGTTATCGTTACCATAATCACTAGTGTCTTTCGTCATTCTTCACATATCAACTCTGCTGTTATATTTCATTAGTGTTCACAAATAGACCTTCTCAAAATGAGACGTTTCTTGTCATTAGTTCACCTGTATTCATGTTACACCTTAATCTAAATGTTATGTTCTGAATATTTTACATTTTCTTTCAGTCTGTCGTAATTCTTCATGGAATGCTGGAGAAAAAAAGCACACTGAATTGGTATTAGACAAACAGGTGGATTTTTTTTGAGTGGTGGTTTATTGAGCTTCTGAGAGATGGTTATTGGGGTGTATGAATCTGGCACATATTACAGGCTATCCAAATCAGCATTACATTTATGCAAATCATGCAAATCAATTTATTTTTTCCTCCCTTTTCCTAAATGACACAGAGCACTTATCCACACGCGAGCGGGCAAGTGACAAAGGGTTTCAATTAAGCTATAGAAAACCAGACTCACTCATCTTCCTCTCAATCCAGCCATCAACAAAGCCCTTTTAATTAGTATTCATTAATTGTCGCGCTGTAAAATCTATTTATGCCTGTTTTTATCAAGCCATCAAAGAGCTCACTAATTGCCTCATAATATGAGAAATAGATCCAGTACGTGTTGGACCTGTTTTAAAACAGCATTTCAAAGCGAACAGAGGGAGGGTCGATTTCAAGTCCGGGCCGCAAACCTCCATTTAGGATAGGATCAGAACGCAGTGACTAAGCCCTGTGGTTTGATTTTAAATCATGAGATGGTACATGTTGTTCCTGAGCACAGATCCCAAGATAACAGTAGTTGGATATTTATTCTTCCATAGTTCTCTGGGGTTCTAGCATTTTACATATAACATTGTGGCACTTTGACAGGTTTTCAATAAAGGTTTTTTACTTTTGGAACAAAATTATTTTTCAACTACTAGCTTAATTTTTAAAAGACTTTTGAGGGGTTATGTATGACTTCAAAGTACAGCACTCCCACATTACCACATATGCCAGTGTTTTCGTCTCTGTTGAGCAATCCAAAAATGAAGTTGTGTGTATCAATGCCACATCCATGCGCAAGTAAGCAAGTGACAAATGGCAACAAGTTCCATTAAATGTCATGCCAGCCTTCTGGCACTGGCGTCAATGTGCTGTATGAAATGTTATCATATGATTACTGCCCTCACTTCAATTTCATTTCGTGTTGAAACCGTCTGAAAAATCATTGAGGTCATTAATGGGCAGAAAAAAGAGAATTGTGTAATTGAATATTAAGATTGCTTATGTGAATCACTCATTTCGACTCATTTGTATTGTTCCACTGTGATAAGAATGAGCATGAGGGAGATGGAGAGGGTTAAGTGTATAGGTTAATTTCTTGATCAGGCTCAGGAGTTAAAGGCAGCTCCTCTTGTCATGATATATATATATATATATATTACACTGTGAGTGTGTGTGTGTGTGTGTGTATAATACAATATATTTCAATATCAGGCATTTCTTAAACAAGAATTGACGGACCAGGTTCAGTTGTCGTCAGCTGGGACTGCTTTATTGCTGGGACTGTTAGCTGGAATGTCAAAGTTCACAAAAATATTATGAGGCACCTGGGATTGATTTGAATGGAACTCCCGGGGATATCAGGTGGTAAAATAAAGTTGCATAGGTGTATAATTCCATATACACAGGATTAAAAAATGGTTTGCAGTCTTACTTCTGTCATCTGGGTAAACTACATTACCGTTAACTCTGGGTTTTAGTCTTTGTTTATTTACAAGCAGCTTATTTTTAAATCAACTCTGCTTTAAGAGATTATACACCTAGAAGGTGAGTATGCAACATCTGCTGAGTTCATACCTCTGTGTGTGTGTGTGTGTGTGTGTGTGTGTGTGTGTGTGTGTGTGCGCAGATCTGACTGGGTTCATGTCCAGGCCCTCTTGTCTCTGTCTTCTTGTTATACTGGGTCATGCCCTAACAGCAGGTCCTCTAAGACGGTGTCTGAGAAGCTGTTGTTATGTTAATAGGCATGTTAATTCAGTTTGCTAATTACAAGGATGTACTATACCATGTCAGAATGGGAAGTTGTGTAAATGTGTTACAGGCCTTTGTGTGTGAAGGATGACACTGGAAGAGGTTTTTATTTTCTTTTTGCAATGTTTTTTCAAAAAGCAGCTTAGCCCACATTTACGATATATTCACTTCAGTCCCCCTCCTCCCCTTTTGATATTTTTTTGATGTGCTTGCCAGTGCAATATCCAAGTTCATTGGCCCTTTCTCGTTCTCACTCTCTGTATGCCTTTGCACTTGGCTCTCTATTGTTCTTCCTCTGTATTGGGCCCGCAAGTATACAACCAAAAGTGATTCCTAGCTCATTTTTCTTATGTTGCCTGACTCTCTCTGGTCAGTGCCTGGGGCTGCTGTATTGTAAACACAGTGAGCCTCACTGAGGGGCTGTCAGGTGCTGGAAAGCTGTCATCAACTCCTCTGTCCCACCTGCTATTTATAGCAACTTAATATCTTTCATACTAACAGCTTCCCAAACTCCACAATAGAAATACATCTTTTGTACTTTTTTTTTCCTGTACAGTATCTTCGTCTGTGTGTAGTCATTATATGATCTAAATTTTTTAATCAGATTCTGATTTTCTGAGTACGTCGTTGCAGAATATAGCATTCTTGTCAGTGGTATGTTGTTTGAGCGAATGCAGTAAGAGTTGTGTACTGTATTAGAAAAGAAGGGATTTCTTGAGTGGTATTGAGGACAGGAAGAAGTCGAAGCTGAGTATCTCCCCAGGTCCACAACACTGTTGCCTAGTAACAGGTGCTTCGTGAGGCAGGCTCGGGTGATGACATCAGAGATCAAAGACAGAGCCTCGGCACTCTCATAAGCTCTAATTACCCATTAAATGCTGCGAAAGTTACTATCCTGACTTATTAATGTATTTTTACACTCCCACACAATTTGTGTTTATGATACCAATCCCAAAAGAAAAAATATGGCCAGTTTTTATATCCTAACCTTTTGGTTTGTGGTCACAAAACACTGACAATGCTCCAGGTAACAAGCCCAGGCCAGTGCTCCCGTCTGTCAGCTCAGGGTTTGAGGTTTAAATTGGACATTGTACTGGATGTAATGCTCAGGTCACAATGGTAAGACATAATCTGAGGATTCCACTGAGGGCTCTTGTGAAGATAATGGTCCCCACTAATTATTATCAGGCCTGCGATCAGTCCCCTAAAGTTTCTGATCCACCTAATCAGCAGGTAAGCATGATTTAGAGAGCTATGTGGTAATAGGGGTTATATATCCATGTGTATTCTCAACATACCTACTCTTTTTAAGATGTATTTGATGGAAACCCCAAATTATTCTTTGTGATTCACAATCTTTTCTTATTTTATCTCTTCCCACACAGATGGGTGCAGTAGACACCACGGATTGGGGTTCAGAAGGTGGTCAGAGTCTGGTGCACGTGCTCCAGAAAGTGGCCCATAGTAACAGGTGAGGTAACACACAAACAAGCTTTTTTTCTCCCCCCTCCAAGCTTCCAGTAGAGCCCTCAGCACCTCCTCCAAGGCCACTGCTTTAGTTTCCCAGAGCGACCCTGTGCTTTGATCCATTTTTGTCAGAGGCCAAGGCGCAGTTGTGTGATGAGGGCTTCCTTGAGCTGTTGCCTCTCCCAGAGATTGATACAGGCCTATTGTTTGGGATGCTCTTGGCTCCTTCAATCCCCCTCCCCTGCTAAAATGAGACGCTATCCCTTTGAAGTTGTCCAATCATGCTCTGGAAGCAACATGGCAGTAATCTGTGCTGCAATATATTATTGCTAGTCTGTCACCACTACTCACTGTTCTTATAAAGAATGGCTTTTATGCTCCAGTGACTATTAAAATAAAATTCCTCAAATTAACTATGCCTTGTTGCAGTAGTGTGTAAAGTGCAGTACCCAATTCATAATTCAGCCAGAATGCGCAATGGCAATCTAGATACGTCAACAGGTGAAGACAAAGTCAACATTCAGAAAAATTACTAAGCAGCTCCAGTTTGTTGTCCAGTTAGGGATTAGTTTTGATCAGGTATTTAATACCTGGTTAATTAGTAAACGTCACACACTTGGCAGTGTGCTCTAATTATCATATTCACGAGATTTTGCTTAACATAAAATATACTTTGATCAGTAAAATGGTGGAGTTACTATACTATAAAGTAATATAAAAGTGTAATGTGATTTGGAGTCAATGTATTGGTCCTTCAGTTTAAATACAGTTTAAATCTTTTTTTCTGTAACGTCTGTTTAATTGACCTTTCATCTAAACTCAATGCTGTAATTTCCTAGATCCCACCCAGGTACTGCAGTAGGGTCACTAGCTGCTGAGATTCTGAAAGAAGTCGGATGCCGAGCTGGACCAGGAATGCAGTTAACGTAACTAATTTTGTATATCTTTTTCAATGATGTCATTTTAGACAACAATGTAATGTGTACTGTTCAATGTGTAAATACTCTGCAGCAGTGATCTAGCTGCTGTTAATATAAAAGGACTAGTTCATTCTCAGCATTTATTAGGGGAAAAGATTTAATAAATATTTTTTTTAAATGAGCCAGCTATACTTGCCTCTGTTTATATAAATACATCCATATCAGTATCGCCAGAGCATTTTGCCCAGGCTGCAGATCCATGCAAGTGCTGCAGTGTAAAAGTGATGTACTATACACACATTTTAGATGCCTCAAATAGTTTTTGATTGTTTAATGGTTCAAAATGTATACTTTTTTTAATACATATGCAGGTTACTATTAACTGCATATACCTCTAAAAAAATGAAGGAAACCGTTTACATAAAGGATTTTAAGTGGACTTTGACATTACATTCAACGATTTGTAAAAAATTGACTACCAATAGATAACTCATGTCAAAAAAAATTTAAAGTTGGTCCAAATACATCATTACCTTGTGCACAAGACATTCACACTAATAGACAAGCGAAATGAAGTTTGTCCATTATTTTATTTAGCCATGTCATAACCATGTCTCCAATAAACACAGCAGGCTACAATAATTAGGGGTTCTTTTCAAAACCTTCTATAGCTACCATCAAAAAAAAGGAAATTAAACAAAAAGAAAGAAAAAAAAAGAAGAACTGGCCCCCTCTGATTGCAGACTCTTTTGCAACACCGGAAACAGTGATCTTGTTAAAAGCAAGAAAGCTGGTTTTTGGACCATTTCTTCCATTCTTGGTTTTATACAAAAGCTACACAATGTTACACTTTATCAGAATACAATTCAACTGATTAGTGTTCTACACCATAAACTTGATAAAATCTTACTTGATGGAGAATGGCCACTATCATTTAACACTATATGAGAGATTTGAAAAGAACACAAATTACTGCAAAATAAAAGACAAGCGTCAAAGCAAGCTAGTCAAGTACCATTAGACTACAGAATCCTTAAAATAAAAATAAAATAAAAATAAATGTAAAAATAAAATAAAATAATTACAGGCAAGGCTAAGGTTGAAAATTCCATCTTTTGATCCACTACTTGAGCTTTCTTTGAGTAACCCGCCCATCAAAACTCCTTTGTGATTAAAACTCTGACCAGGGAGGACCACAACAAAAAGTTTTACTTGCTCGTGTTCCCATAGGAAACTCGGCTTGTATTAGTGTCAGGCACTTCCAGAGAAACTAGCCCACTCTCTTGAGACCGCTCAGCAACTCTTCAGGCCAAATCACAATGCAGGTTCATTCGGATCAGACAATACAGCTATGGGACAAAAAACACTGGTATTAGTCAGGAACCACACACACACAAAAATGTAAGAGTGCCATAACTTTCACATTCAGAGTAGTTCTGCGAACAGCATGCCTTACATCAGTGTTTAAACTCCTTCCCACACAATGCATTGATCAAACCCAAGCTGCCATTCATGGTGAAAGCATGTTCAAGTGCCTCACCTAAAAAGTTGTTTATTTACAGATCAGTATCAAACCAAGCGAGCTGATTGCTATCGCCTGGGGGAAGGCCATCCATCAGATCCTGGGTGTGCCCAAGGTCAGGCAGACCATCCACAGGGTAGTCTGTGCCAGGGTGGTGCCCACCCATCTCGTGCTCCATCATGGGGTCCATACCCATTGCATCTTGCCCATACCCTCCAGGATGGTAGGAGCGGTAGCTGGGGTCTATGGACAAGGGAAGTGTGGAAAGGGAGTGAAAGGAAGGGGGGAGCGCATACATATAGGTTTAGAAGAAGCATATTATAAACAAGCAGCTCACAACAGCAAACTTTCCATGTTTCAGTTTCTCTGCGCCACACTGCTCGTGAAGGGAGTGCTTTGCTGGACTCCAGGACATGTACAAGCCCATGTTCAGCAGGTGCAAGCTGCCGCACTCAAGGCAGTGAGTTAGAGCATGCAAACACCTATGCTGAGCACTGGTCATCTGAGAAAATTGCTGTAAACTCACCATCCGTCCTGTAGCCAAGAGGTTCTCCTTGAGCACCAATATCCAGACCCAAGTCTCCAGTCTGGGGGGAATGAGAAAATTAGCTCAGCTTTTATCATGTACTTGTACAAAGGTTTTTGTTTGTTTGTTTTTTTAATCAACTTCTTACAATGGAAATAACACTGTCAACTGTTGAGCAATTCATGAATTTCTAGAAAGTTACTCCACAGCCAAGATTCCAGTTTCAATGTTCTTGTCAGAATTTATCGACAGTTTGGTGTGGGGGCTTTGACCCAGGATTCATTTTTCGGTGATAATCTAGCGTGGGGATTTGGGCAGGGTTTAGCTGGGGTGAGCTGCTCTACCTCGTTCCAGGTCATGGGCTCGGTCCTGAACAGAGAGCTGGTGAGCTCCACAGACAGCCTCTTCTTGTAGTCCTGGGGTTTATCCTCCGACATGCGGAACAGCACTGCTGCAGCATACGTGGCTGTGGAGGAGAGATAGCGCCGTCAGTACAGCCAGACAGTCGTATAGGCTCATACAGATATCAGCAAACTTTCTCCATGTTCACTATACAACAAAACTCTGTATAGTTTCTGCTATTACGAACATGAAATTCACATTTTAACCGGGGGGCGGTACCTGGCATGCTTTTACACAATTAAACTCAATCATGGACTTATGGGTTGGAATAGGAAACGTTGGTGGCTGTGATGTGAGGGCTGAGCTCTGAAACCGCTACTCAGTCTTAATGTTTGTGGCTGGTCAAATAAACAAATGAAGCCCTAATCTTTTTGCTCCCAGTTGGCAACTAGAAGTAGACAATGAACAACTATCAACTTGATAAAGTGTGCTCACAAGCGTAAATAAGCATGATTAAAAACTAAGACCCTCACCGACGCCTTCATTTCTGGAGTGAAGCAGCTCTGTGAGGGGAGCAGTGGCTCCCTCTGCCTCAATGGCCTCGGCCGCCTCCTTATCCTGGGCCAACTCGCACAGGACGCCTGCAGCTACACGCTGGATGTTCTCAATGGGGGAGTACAGCAGCTAGTGGGAGGAGAGGTGAGGTCAGGATCACTGCAGCAGATGCTAATCCTGACTTAATAAATCTAAACAAATACCTGAAAGGTTTGCGCTAAGGTTTTGTTTTACATTACAAGAGTTCAAAACCAGTAGACATTCTAGGTTTAAAAAAGAAGAAAGTAAACCTCAAACTTGTACCGTACTGGGTTTCAATAGCTTTAAATAAGGCATGATCTTTGGTAGAGGCACAATTTTGAAAAAATGATTGAGCCAACATTGCTGGCAAGAACATGAGGCACAACTAACCTGGACAAAGAGTGGAATGGTGTTGAGTCCTCTGATGACGATTCTGTTGTGAATGTCTCTGGCTAGAATGTGCAGCGCGCCGGTGCATCCCTCCACGATCTCCTCCATACGAACTCCCTCCTGCAAAAAAAAAAAAGCAGTCAGTGAGCAACAAAATTCTCACATGTGTCCTTTACTACTACTGGGCAATGAAGCACAGGACTCACCACAAACTGTTGTTGTGTACCTCCCATTGAAGTGCGCCTTTGAGTGTCTTGGTGGGCTCGGACAAGCAGTTGGACCAATCGAGGGATGGCACCTTGTTCCCTAAGAGGGGCGTGGTTGGCAGGGCAGAGAGCCAGGTTACGGATCAGCCCAACTGTAGCCTGGGAGAGAAGAGGGTATGCTTTAAAAAACTGTCATGTCTAGGTGAAAGTCCAGATTAAGAAAAATATTATAGAATATCAATAGATGGATTACAAATGGATTACACGGTACCTTAATAAGAGGCCAATGTGAAGGGGGGTGGAGAAGTTTAACCACCACTGGCAAACCATAATGCAGCCGTACTGCATTCTGGGCCATTTCAGCATCCTGGTGTCTGGAGGTGAGGTGGCGAAGGGCACAGATAGCAGGCTCAGTAATGTCCTCCCGGTCTCCAGCACGCAGGACTGTACGCACTAGTGCCTCGATGCCACCCACCTGGCACACCATCATTTTGTTCTTGTAGTTATTACAGGTAAGGTTGGACAGGATTCCAGCAGCACAGGTCACCACATTGATGTCATCAGAACCTAAAAGCTGTACAAGAGTGCCCAGCAGGCCCTCCATGCCCTCCTATAGGTGGAAAGCAACAGGAAAAAGTTCTCCGTTAAAAACCAATCCAAGCAAAATTGACATTACAGGCAACTCGCAAATCAAATCCAATAAGCCAAGGCTTTTTGTGACATTTTTAGAAATAATGCATGAGGTTTAATCCTACCACAACCACAAGATAAAGAACAATTACTTCACAACATTCTGCCACCATGCCAACTGGTGAGTAAAATGCATGGCAGGCATTACAATCATATGTAGCATTTGTTCATGCTTTCAGGTCATCACAGTTTTCCATTAATGATCAACACCCTAGCTTTTGGTAGGGCAGGTGCTGGCTACAACCTCCTGTCCCTCCACAGATAAAGGCAGGAATGACTGTTACCTGCATCACATCTACTTCAGCTAAGGATGTCTTCTCCATGGAAAAGTGGGGAGACAAAAAGAGAGAGCTCATGTAGGAAGAACAGAGCAAAGTGTAAAAGAGGTGGAGGAAGGACTAGACATGGGGGCATTCACCTGTTTGGTGGCAGCATCCGACAGGTTCCTGAGAGTCCATAGACAGTTCTGAACCAGTCGCTGGCTGGGGTCTGTAAGGTGGAGACCGAGTGCCTGCATACCACCTGAACACGCAAGCAAACTAGGTTATTTGTCTGCATGGTTTCTCAGAATTAAGACTAGCATTACTTGATGTCTAGTACACACAACCCTGAAGTAAACGGTCAGACTCACCAGCCTCAACTATAGCAGGTTTGTTACTGGAACATACAGACAGTACTTTTAGCACACGGCTAGTGGTCCACAGCAACTTCTCGTAAGTATATGTCCTCATGATATTGACCAGAGCCTGGGGGCCGCCGCTGGCTAGGATGATGAGCTGGCAGAATAGACACAGCATGAGACACTCTAGCAGAAGCAAAATAACGTCCGGCTAAACTGTAATTATGGCATTATTTGAAAGGTCTAGAATAGTTCCAACAAGTAACATGCTCTTAAACACATTAGGCATCTTACTTTGCTTTCTTGATTGCCATAGGCCAAGATCTGAAGGCAGTCTGTTGTGATGGCAAGGAATTTCACATTTGTTTTGTTCAACAATGCCACCATCTTCTGCAAGCCCCCAGCCAGACGCACAGCCATCTTGGCTCCCTCCTGGTGCAGCAGCAGGTTGTGGAGAGTTGTGATGGCATAGAACAACACCGAGTCCACTGGAGAGCTAAAGAAACCAGAGCACCCATAATGAGACCAAGAACAAGGATGTGGAGA
This sequence comes from Olivaichthys viedmensis, assembly GCA_028565825.1. NCBI lineage: Eukaryota > Metazoa > Chordata > Actinopteri > Siluriformes > Diplomystidae > Olivaichthys > Olivaichthys viedmensis. The sequence continues at coordinate 17,000,070 of JAOUQW010000042.1, read as the reverse complement.
AATACATAAGGGTCCTACACAACAGGTTTAACAAGTAATGATTTTCTTATTTAATCAGTATGATCGTAATATCTTAAAACAAGCACATTGTTGGCTACGGTTACTACAGCAATGTTTCAATATCTTAATGATCTAGACACAAATTTTTCATCCGATATCAGATTTCCATAATTTTCAGGCTAGATCTGAAATAAGGTAAGAGCGTTCCTTTTTTGACTAAACCACCAGAAATTACATCAGGATGAAAGCAGGGTGATTCTGCTTATAGGGCTTTTAGGACTAACCCCAGCATTTTGACAAGCGCTGGGATGCCTCCTGATTTGAAGATAGCAAGCAGCCCTTCTCTGTGGTGGGAGAGATTGTGAAGGGTGCCGGCTGTGCACCGGGCTGTCTCCACATCACTGGTGTTCTGCATGGTCCTCACAATGGCCGACACCATCTGAGGAGAGCGCATGATGGCATGGCGCGAAGCCTCTTTCTTGGAGAGCTGATGCACCATAACCGCTGCCTTATTTACCACAACCTGAAAAAGAGGAGAGGAAATCGGTGGTTTCTCACTGGTTAAGATTAGTCTTTTAAAAAGACACAGCTGCTCCCATGTGCTCATCAGCACAAGTATAATTTGGAAGCAGAAGGTATGATCACTGTTAATGACCACGCATGAAAATCTCATTATAGAGTTCATTATCTATTTGAAAAGAAAAAAGAATTCCTTTCTCTGAAAATGATTGTGCACTTATGACCCCAGACACTATGCGCTTTATATTACAAAAGCATCCTATTACCTGATCCTCATCGTTGAGTAGCTTTGTGAGTTCTGGGATGGCGCGTGTAGCAAGCTCAGCATCATCCTGGTAGTTGATGAGATTGACGACTGCATGTTTGAGCATCTGTGAGGGTTCAGCCAGACGCTGCACATTGGTAGGAGTCGCACTGTCAAACTGTGTGGTGGGAATCTGCATGCCCTCATCAAGCGTTTCTGGGAACATGGCCGCCCTCACTCTCTGGGCCCTGGTCATGGCATACTGGCCATCAATGTCTACAGGGATGACAATGGGAAGATAAAAATAAGCCTGAGCTGTAAAGGAGTGGCTAATTGTGTGAAAACAAAACATACTGAACACACCTGGAATTTAACCTTACACTGCAAGTATACACATGCTAACAAAGACTTCTAAAAACACACAGGCTAGAAAACTTTCACTCCCCTAGATGAGCAATGAGTGATCAAACTGTTTTAGCACTAGAAATTAATCTGAATTAATTCACAGGGTTCGACAAGTCATCCAAGATTAAGTATAAATTCTGGGTGCCATCCTATTCAGTAACCCTGAATGAATAAGCATGAAACAAAGTAAAGACACACAAACCTGCCACTTGGTCTTGGCTGAAGTTTTGGTTGAATCCTTGCTCCCATTCATACAGCACCTGGTTGTCCACATCCTCATCATCTGGATTGCCCTTGCCACTGAGGGAGGGTGCAGTGGTGGTTGCTCCAGAGTGGATACCAGAGTCCAGGTAGGACTGCTGTTGCCAGTTACTGACTGCAGCTTTACGGTCTGGCTCCATTGCCATGTCAAGCTCCATCAGATCAGCTGTGAAGGAAAAGCACACAAGGCCAGCATTCAAACCTAGTCTGTTATTTCCCCAAATTAACAGATTACTACAATATTAATAGTGAGTAGTTAACAAATCCACAGTTCTCCTTGGGATGAAAAGAGCTTCACCTGAAAATCAGTCTAAAAGAAGTAACAAAGAAGTCCTCGGCTTCTAAAGACCGTTGTGCTTTTTGTTCAATTATAAACTTTAGAGAGAAAGGTAAGGCAATGCACCACTACACATCAGGTACAATAACTGCAACTACAGATACAATCAAAATCTACTTGATTAGATCTCTAGTTGCATTTAAGAAAATACATTTTGGGTGGTGCCAATGTGCTGGACAGTGTCTGGCTAACAAATCAGAAACTTACACTGGGTTGCCATGTTCCACTCTCAGCCTGCTGCCAGCACAGCTTTCTAATCTGAAACACAGACAGACAGTTAATTGCACACTGTGCCGACAAACTCGGATTCTGACTTGAACATTACTGACTGCTCGGCTCATAGCAAATATCAGCATGTCTGCATGTGCTCAAAGAAGGCTCTATTAAATCAAAACAGGTCTGAAACGACCGTCTCGTGCACAGTTAGAGATATATTAATATAGCAGGTTGCAGAAAAGGGCAGAAGAGAAAGTTTGCACATTGCATTTCTTAAAACTTTTTAATGTAGGCACGATAATCAACTAACTATTCTAACCCCCAATGCTCCACATTAAGAGATGCGGGTGTACCCAACCACTAAGGAAGGGATGAGAATTTAGACAAACGCCATTATGTGCCTGTTAGAACATTAAACTCCTACCAGGGTCGAAGTGTTCTAGCCATTCGCAGCCTGTTGCCCATAAACAGCAGTTAACACCTACTGAAGCACAATGCCATTCAGTTACATGCTCCACAGGGGCCCCAACTTTGTTTCTCTCCTTCTACACAGCACAATTACCATAACCTAAGCCCCGAGTCTACCTTCTCTATGCAAATGAAAAAAACACCTTTCCAAGTAAATGAGCAAAATAACTGACACTAAAATTTTGATTCACGTTATTACAAGCGTCAAGTCTTGCAACGGATTTATAAATGTTTAAAAAAAAAGAAAAGAGATGCCAACAGAAATGCCAAATCCAAAGAGCTACCATGCTAATGTAAATTCAAACTCTTGAATATGTAGTAACACTAATTATGCAGCCCGGTCTAATCTGGCTCAACTAGAACAGCTGTCTGTTCTAGACTAATAAAGGCCTCCAACTCCCCATCCTTAGGTTGCAGAGAATGCATTCCATGTTTGATAAAGCATTGCGAATAACAGCGCTGCTGTGTCCCTGCCTCGGGCTGCTGAGAGGAAACAGCAGCCAGCAAATGGCTAAACCTGCAGGTTCCAGCATCTGGAATCAATTGTGGCGATAGTCAGCAGCACCACGGAGGCCTTACCCACTGTGTGGCAATGACTACTTTCTCTCACACGCAATATGAGGTTTCAGCCAACAAAATACTACAGCCTTAAACAGTCCTCTTACTCCAAGACAACCAAGATGCCGAATAGCTTTTTGTAGTTCAGATTATTCTGAGTCAGAAAATGCGCTTTTTCTTTCTTTTTCTATTTTTAAATGCAGCTAATGCTTTGTTTCCAGTAGCTAACTAAGCAACACAACCTGCTGCAGGAAATGAACTGAACCAAACATCTTGGTCATGCAAGTACTTGTCGCTACCTACACTGGGAGGAAAACAAAAAAAAACATTTTACACACACATGCTTATTTTCACAGATTGGTCATCTGGGACTAAGCTTTATATAGCTGTCTTTTACTACGATTCTTTTTTTTTTTTTTTGGTCAGTTTACCCATCACACCTTTTGTCTTTTGTAAGGTCATGGATGGAGCAATCATTTATAAAAAATAAAATTATTTAAAAAAAGGCCAGGTCAGGACCTACACCCACATTGTGGGGGTGAGTGTCATTTTGCAGCTGATCCTAAATTATATTTAGGAATACATTATATACCTATACACACTGAATTGCCGTCGAACAGATCGACTGCATGGAGCCGACACACCAGAAACTAAATAACCAAGCAGAAAAAAAACTAAATCAGTGAACATACTGTGAGGGCTCAGTTTTAATATGACTGTATTAAAACTGATTGAAAACGAACCTCACAAAGTTCTCTCGCTGCATTTTCCCCACAGCAGAACAGAAATTGACCTGGCACCACATTTCCAGTCGAGTACACCAACAGCCTGCTACTAAAACCACATCAAGCTCAGTGTAGAGTTTTCCCAAGTGTTACGGCATGTTCTTCCAAATCCCTGATTAAATATCAGTCCACGGTGCTGGGCCACACACTCGCACACTGTACTAGACGGCCAACAAGCATAAGGCAAGGAAGGAGTGTGCAAGAAAGAGGTTATGAAATGGCAGGTCCACGCTTCAGCTTCTGACACACACTTGAATGCCCAACTTGGCCAATAAAGGCAGTGCGTCTCTGTAAGAAACAGTTGTGGATCTCAATATTAGGGAATTCATGCTGCAAGTCATTTGCTCTTTTTTTTTTTTTTTTAAATGAATGCAGAATTATTCTAGCTACAAACACAGCCGTCAGATAAAACCGACATCATGGAGAATTTAAAAAAAAAGAAAAAGAAAAGAAGATGAACGTTTACGCACCTAATAACTACTTCAGGCAAAGGCGGACGTCGGTTTGAAAACATGAATCCCAAATCTGTACAAATCGCCAAATGATGGTCGGCTTAAAACACACAACTCTTGAAAATCGGAACGCACATCCAACTCACGAGGGCTCCTTAACGAGCAACACCGACGAAAGCAAAGCAACCAGCGAAATGTAGTTAACCGGACCAGTGTGTGTGTGTGTGTGTGTGTGTGTGTGTGTGAGATCACATGCCGTGATTAAATGTCTGCAGCCGATGAAGCCGGCGCGGGTAAACCGTGAGGTTATCGCCTACGGTTGTCAGAAGCGAACCTCGGCTCCCGCGCTGCTGTCCGGTGTAAAATCCCCGCTGGGGGGCTGCATGTGAGCGGCTCGCGCCCACCGGCCACCTCAGCTCGGCTCACACTACTCACGGGGTCAGGTTTCACCCAGGCTCCTCCTCGACTTCCTCTCCGAGCACAGCGGCCAAAACTTCAAACTTTAAAAGCCTTTGTTTGCTGACTGGAGGAGGAGGGCTCGACGGTGGACGTGTTTTCTCCATGAGGACCACTGGCCGCATCTTTTACATGCGACACATTTCCGCACGCAAAGGCAACCTCGACACACAACCGCGGGCTCGAGCACGGGAAAAAAAACAAACCCATCCGTGTTAAAAAATAAATAAATCAATCAATCCACATTTTACCAGGCAAGAGAAGACGGACACCGATATTGAGGAGGACCATTTGTCATCGATTTAAGCCAAGTTAACCCATCTCTGTTGAGATTATAGCCGCACATCAGCCCAGGTCAGCCCAAAGCTGTGCTACCGGGGGCAAAAACGTCCACGAAATTAAAATAATAATAATAATAAAGTTACAGTAACACATGCAGGCGACGTTAGGACGTAACTTTTAAGCGCTCCTGGTAGCCCAGCAGTAAAATAATAAGCCAGGGCGGTTAGAAAGACGCGACACATGTCCAGCCCAACATCAGCCCAACATCGGCGCCCGTCGGCGAGCAGCAGGGAAGCACCAGGAGCTTCCAAAACCTAGCCGAACTAGCACCAAAACCCGTTGGGGAACCTTAGGAGCCACAAAACCTAGGACCGAACAACCAAAACACGGCAATAAATAACGATATATATATATATATACACACGTAAAGCGAAGGGTCTGGGTTAAACGCCGTACATGAACCTGTAAACTGGGCCAGCTAGCCTCTTGGCTAACGAGCCGCAGGAAGAGGGACACACGCGGGACACGTCGGCCTGACGAGTCACGACAACCACCGCTTCACAGCAAGACGCGACACGTACCTGCGTCGAAAGGATGGCTATTCCTTTCTCAGTCGGCTGTTTAAAGTCAACAATTCACACCACAATCCGGTGAAATGTGTGTTAAAAAAAAAAAAAAACCACCCGCAGTACACTCCACCTCCTCCGCGGAACCAGGGGGGCGGGTGGCGGGGGGATATCCAGGCTTCTCCAGCAGCAAGCAAAGAAAGATGGCGTCAAACCATTAGGGCAAGCCATTATAAAAACTCCTGCGGCCATGGTATCCTGTCGCCTTGATTAAAGTAGATCCTACTCCGGGGGTTTTTTGTTTGTTTTTTCGGGGGGTTTTTTTTCATAATGAATCACGTTAAATAGAGGGGGGGAGGAATAAAAAACAAGTTGAATTATTTATTCTTTTATGATATGATTTTTTTTAAAAACAAAACAAAAAAAACCCTCCACTAACATATTTCTGGTTTGCACCTGCGTAGGAATACATGTGCGCCGGGGCTGTAATGCGGCGGAGGGACGCACCCCCTCATTACGGGTGCAGACAGTACAGCGCGGAGCGGGTCAGCGCTAATGGCGGAGTAGTAGCTATGTGCCGGACAAAGCTGTCTGTTTGGCAGAACAACACAGTGCTTTAAAAAAAGTTTGTTAAAACAAATGCGGGTAGCTGTTGGGGGCGGTGAGGATTTTTTATTTTTATTTATTTATTTAAAAAAAAAAAAAAAAAAAAAAATTTTCCCACCAGAACAATGCATCAAGATACATAAAACATTGGCTAACTAGCTTTAAATTGAGCCGCAGGTGTTTAATTAAATTCCACCTGATAAAATAGCTGGCATTAAGTCACTGTCACGCTTGACCGATATTGGTCCCTGCTCTGTTTACTCATTGGAAATAGCCACATTCACCTTCCATGGCCTTCTGTTAACCCCAGCCAGTCTTTCCACTATTACAGTATTACAGTATTACAGGAATAAGGATACTGTCTGCTGTGGCATTTCATCTGGCATTTCATACATGTTACTTTCATGCAGATTAGTAACAGAACATGTCGCAATAACAAACGTAGACAAAAGAAGTGCATCCTGATCTGAACAGAACGAGCTGTCTATTTAAGCTTCTGCTATCAAGAAGGGTTTTATTATTTTACAGCAGTATAACAGCTGTACAATAATGCGTAAGGAGGTTAATAAGCTGAGGTCTTAGCTAAATTGAACGCAGTCGTGAATATGTTGCTGAGAGACATTCGAATGACTGAATGACACCTCACTTTACTGTGTTGGGCATTAAGAAAGCTATAACTATAATAATCAGTAGATATTGTATGCTACATACAATCACCGAATTAACTTGCCTGAATGAATGAATGGGCAAATGAATAAATGCTCAATATTCAATAAAAACAATATTCATGATTATAATTAGGAATCAATACTAAGATGCACACAGCTATTACAGGCAGATGTCAACGCCAGTTTTGTTTTGTTTTTTCTTTTTTCTTTTCTTTTCTTTTTTCATCAGCAAGGGTGGGTCATTGAAACGGACCCAAAACATTTTGATTTTGATTTGATATGCAATGAAACATCATGACTTCTGTAGATTTCACATTTATTAGCTGTGTTTATACATGCTACCTTTTGTTCCTTCAACCCATTGGAATGACTCCGTTTTAGTAATCATAGACCAAATGTGTAATCACACATATATTTACATTTCTATATCCACTGACTATTAAACATAAACACAGTGATGTGCCTTACACAAATATATTTTCTTTAGTTTTTTCCAGGCAGTTTTGAAAACATTAATGGTGATCGGAATTGTATTAACTGCATATATGGATATATATATATATATATATTTTTTTTTTTTCTTTCAAATATGTCATGTGTGTATATATATATATATATATACATGACATATTTGAAAGAGAGAAAAAAAGCAACACATGTTAATTGTAGAAAGGCTGTTCTATTTTTAATAATAGATATCCATTATTAAATTTCATATCAGATACAATTATAATCAGTGATGAAGATTTTATTTATATAGTTCACTAAAATTAATGCTTATGATATTGGATTATTTTAATATAACATATCATTTTGTCACTGTGGTTTTCTCTTTTATACAGTAGTTCTTCTTTTTACTGGAATATGGCACAAGATCTACATTAACCATTAATAAAGTTACAACAACCATACAGTAAATAATAATAATGACACAGAGCATCAATTTGTTTGATTTCCATTTTATTGTGAATGACAGTAGACATGCAGTTTGGTTGGCAGTTACTCCTTGAATGTTTCATAATCATCATGTTGTCATTAACTGCTCATTTATTAACATCAGGATGATGTATGGTTTAAATAAGTAAAGCTAAAGCTAAAATAGTAGCAAGGCTAAAGCTGCACATAATGCAGTCCTGCCCTACTTGGAAGGTATTTATTCTGTTCTTAAACCCAAATAATGTGTTTGGAATGTTGGTATATGTAAAGTATTATATTTAAAGGGCATAGGGGATAAAGAAAGAATGGAAACATTTGCAAAAGCCCTGTATTCTGTATCCCGCCCACAACACGGTAGGTAAAATCACATAAATTAAGACAAAGAAAAAGAATGCAAGCTCAGAGATGCGTGCACACACAAAACAGGATTACATATGCATAGCCTGCTTTCTCCCGGTAGGTTCAGGATGAGTCGAGAAGGCACAGGTCGTGTGCATAGCCAGGAGTGCTAGTTTACCTAAAGATGAAGCGAGGTCACATCCCACAAGGCTGCAATGGGATGCACCGAGTTTCTTACTTGCATTTGAGAAAAAGAGATGGAGAGAGTGATTTGTGTGAAAAGCAGACTTTCCCCTTGGGAAGCGGGTGGAATTGATGCAGTGTACAGAGGGGAGGGGCACCTTTCTCTGTACGTGAAAGGAGGGGGCGAGCTAAAACCCACTTGTGTGCTCACACGATTGTGTACCCTGACCCCAACTTAGCTAAAGGTTTCGAACCTACATCCTGGCCTCCGCAATAATGTCTGGCAAAAGACACAGACGCTTCCATGGAGTGCCTGGGTCTTGCCCAACATTACTGTGCATGCTAATGAATAGAGTACACAAGTACGTAGCACTGCACTCCTTGGAGTAGGCACAGATATGTTTGGTTATGTTAGTGCATTCTTAAATTAAATGGCAATTCGATAGATAGCTCTTACTAATTATATGTTTGTTTGATATTGCAGCACAGTATAAAGAAGTGACTGAAGCTCTTTCATGTGGAAACGCATACTTCAACACAAGATGCAGAAGTAACATATGGAGGTAGGGAAAATCAAAAATGGTGTTGATTGTAATTGATGTAATTTTTACCTTAAAATAACAGTAGCATTCAGGGCAAAAATCATTTAAGCTATTAGAAGTACTGTCATTTACAGGATAAAAATGTTGTCAGTTATGGTTTTAAAATATTTAATATTTTTCATTTGCTTTCATGGGTGAAAAAAATATAAATTCTGCAAATTCTGAAGAAAAACAACATTTTGTAATTAAGATGACAGTGGAAAACATTGCTTGAGCTACTTCAACCATATTTGCCATATTTATATTTAGTGTAAACATGATGATAATGTTGAATTTGCACATATTTGTTCTGCACCTGCCACAGCAAAAATTGCTTAACTTAATGTATCCAATTAGGACATTTACAGACATACTAACATTATCATGATATATAAAAGAATGCTGGAATTACCATGTAACTCATTTTAGTTATTTAAAATAATATATAGAGCTCTAATTTGGTTTAAAAAATCAAAAGAGCCAATAGGCTTCCATCAGAATTCACTGATTAAATTGCCATGTTCTACATCTTTTTTCTGCGTATCAGAGGCTTTGCTATTTAACTCATAGACATCATAGTACGCCAAATGCCCAACCATTTTCAGACACTGAAGAGTAATCTCACTTGCATAAACAAACACAAAACCCTCTTTTGAGTACCTCAACTCAAAATTCTCTTCAAAGTTCCTCTGCTTTGTAAGGCTGCACAGGCAACAATATCGGACCGCAGGTCAGCCTCCTTTGTGTTCCACTTCATTGTAGGGTTCAAAAACTCAGATTAAAGAGTTGGTCAGCCACCCCCTCCACATTCATCGGCTCTGCTGTTATCCCAATTGATGCCATAGAAATCCCTAATACCGAATAAAAGTTTGGGCTTTTCCGTCTCAACACAGCGCTGCCCATTGTTACTCTAAAAGAGAAAACACTAGAACATTTAGAATTAGGCCAGACAGTCTGTTCAAAGATTTCCATTTTTGACAACATTAATTATATGTCATTTTAATTTAAATTGTTTCATCAAAAATCATTTGAAACTAAATTTATGTTGTATTTTTTATTAAAGAAATTAATCACCCAAAATCACCAGCTATGGACTGTTATTAGAATGTTTTTTTCCTCTAATGTACAGAGCCGTCTGTCTATATAACAATAAAAACTAAAATGTAGTAATCACAGATAACTGATT
>JAOUQW010000042.1:16960227-16977556 GCA_028565825.1 Olivaichthys viedmensis | reverse complement strand
ACACCCATGATCACCCAATGTAACAGAATAAAATATATTCATATCCATGCTGACACGAAATATTTAAGTACTAAACAGGTATTCATTAACTTCTTCTTTAAAAAAATATATATATCTGATTTCTGAATCCCTATTTAAAATATATATTCTCTGATTGAATAAAAAAATGTAGACATTCAGTTAAATTGATTTATAGTTACAACTGTATCCTGTCTATAAGATGTCACGTTCTTATAGGTGTGAGGAAGTTAGACAATTACACTGAACAAGAACAGTGAATAGACCTTTGATAATTAAACCATTATGGGAAAAACAACAAGTATATTTTACATACTATACTCTTTAGCCGCAGGATGAGTCTAGCTGAAAACAGCAGGATAGATTGCATTTTAACTGGAGATAGCTGCAGATTATAGTACCAACATTAATTTTCATAGTTTGGATTACAGCAGTATTATCATATGATTGCTGTGACAAATTAAGCCAATTTCAGCTAAACTACCTGCCCATCTGTAATTTGGTGAACATCGAATATGGACCAAACATTCATTTCTGTAATTATGTAAACTGTGAAGAAGTATGTAGTTTGACAAGAGCATAAAGTGCTGGTTTAATTTGATGGTAGTAGGGTGCCAGATGGGGTTAAATGTATTTGCTGTGCTTCTCTGAAAGAAGGAATGAATTTGTCCATGGATCAGAGAACTATGTATTAGTATGTTTAATACTGACAATACAGTTATTTTTATTCATAATTTGATAATGTACTTTATTTTTGCATGTCTGGTTGTTCATAAAATCTTACACAACTAGTTGGATTGACTGCATTTATCATTGTTTGTCAAGGATTCTTTCTGTACATTTGTTTAATAATAATCATAAGCATAGATCTATTACAGATCATACGTAGCTTTTTTCTTACTCTATTTTGAAAAGTGTGATATTATTGGACATTATGCACAATGTTTCCTTAAGCATGAGAAGGTTGTTTTTTTTTTGACAAAGAACTGTGGGATTTTGATGGCACTTCAATTTTGCTGGGACACAGTCGTGGCCCCTTTAGCCACAGATGTTAAGATTTCTACGCCTGTTCTGTGCTCGGCGGTGCAGAATGGCCAGGCAATGCACAACTGGAGGGATAAATAGGTAGATATTGAGCAAATCATACAATGAATACAAATTAATGCCAAAGAAGGCTGAATCTATAAGATATTTTATGAACATAGATCATGACTGCTTTTCCATATACATTGAGAAATATTGATATTGAACCCTGTGACCACAAACATAGCAATAACTTAGTGGTTAAAGTAACATTTGCCATAAGATAAGACAAGTTATTTTGGCTTTTTACAAAAACTTTATAATTACATATTATATATATATCCCACTAAAGATAACTAATATGACTAAGGCATAAATAATTAAGATGAGAAGCGAATATGGCAGTATACCCATTTATTCAGGTATGTCATGCATGGCATTTACCCGCTTCTTTATTACTGAACATCCTGGCCATTACTTTATTGTCTGTTGCTGCTCATAAAAGGTTCTCAGCTAGTTTACAAGTAATGGTTAGCAATTGCTAGAACAATTATATCATGGATAAATATTCTCATAATTTGTTGTGCCTATTGTCTATGTATGTGTATTTATGTTTTCATATGTTTGTTCTTTTCAGATGTCATGAGAAATACCCAATATTAGCAATGCATGATTTAAAAAGTAGTTAAAAGGTGGTTACAAAAAGAATGTTCTAGCATAAATTAAATAATAAATTGAATCGACAAAACCAATATTTATCTTTACCTATGTTGACCTCCCTTTTCTTAATGTTTCGTTTGAAGATGCTGCTCAGTTAATGCAAACTCTAACTCTGACTAAAATAAAAACGAAGTGAGCGTGGAGGAAGGGGGCAGGCAAAAAAGTAACGAGTTACCATTAGCACCTGTGTCACCTTGGCAGGTAAAATTGTCATGACGTTGATTATAATTGGGCAGTGGAGCGGCTCTGTATGAGTGCATGCATACATATATTGCATAATTTAGGTAGGAAGGACATAACACAGCCAGGTAGCAATACCCTTTCACACCCCATTAGCTAGCACTGATCCAGAGCAGTCTGATCCATGGCACACTAATTATTTGACCATCTTCTACAAACGTGACCAGTGATGCATAATTATAAGCACTTGGGCTTCAGGTCTGGGTGAGAAAGTAGAAGATGGTACTGCAGCTACTTCAGCGAGAACTGAGTGAACATTCAGATCCACGCCCAACTTTAGCAGCACTGGGAGTTAAAACCAAGATTCTCAGGCTAACACTGAGACTCATCTTTGCCAAAAGATCCATAGAGTTAGACCGTACTGAATACTGTAAGCTACAAGTTTGTGGTTATATAATTTTTTTGACAAATTTAAAGATTCTTCATAGAATATAGCTTTTTTGTTTTTACAGACGACACGACTCTGCAGTACACTGTGCAGTACTGAACAAATAGTGTTCACCACCATCATTCTCTCTGTGTCAGGCAGTAACTTTAACACAAATTCAAACAGCACCCAAACTGTTAAAGCTTATTTAGAACTTCACAATAATACTTATTCTCCAGCGATAAAGACAAAAAATAAAATAGGTATTGAAATGTATCACACTACATTGTCATCCAACCTACCTAGAGTTGTTTGAATCTCATCTTACTGAGAATATAATTGGTAGAAAATGCCTAGGCCAGCTGCCTCTGTCCAAAATGTCCGCCTTTTGATGTCATCCTAAGGAGAAAACAGTGTCCAAATCTTCAGCATAAATTTTGCAGCGACAGGTAAAGCAAACTACTCTTCTTGTGAGGGATTCAGGGGAGGAAAGTATGGTATTCTGGTTGCTTGCCTTGTGATATTTCTGAGCCCTGAGCCTTGAAGAAGCCGCTTTTCTTTTCCCTAATTCTGTGGACTTGGAGCTTTGAAGCCCCCCAACTGTGCACAGTATGGTCTTTGAACCAGGAAAGAAATTCACAGATTTAAAAAAAAAAAAAAAAAAAAACGACGGGAACCTACTGCTCAGCACATATCCCATTGTCTGTATTCATCTTGTTTGGGTGCCTTGTTTCTTTTTGGATGCGCTGAGCATGCGAGATTTTAATGGGTTGTTCATTTCAATCTCAAGTATAATGCTGAGCAATGTCAGAGAAACATGGTTTTAACATGGGTATTACTTTCCCATTATTTTATTTTTAAAAACAATTTTAGTGTTACTTTTGGAATTAAATCCCTCTTTACTGAAATTGCCCATTTTGAATATATAATCTGATTTATTTATAAGAGTGATACATATATTTAGACTGATGAAAATAATATTTGCATTAGGATACAGAAATTATTTTTATTTTATTACAAGCAATAAATTCTAGATATATTACAAAATATCAGTGAGTATAGAGCAGCAAAGATGTTCTTTCTTAATGTTTCTAGTCTATTACATGGCTGGTAGTGAAATCTCCATCTTAATTGGAATGTGTACATTTCCAGACTGTGTGCTTCAGTTGTAGACTTTAAGATGTGCTAAAAAGCCAGACAACCTCTTCCTTACTTTAATGCCCTTGTTGAGATTGTTCAGTCTTTCAGAAGACAAAAACAAACAAGCACATTGACATTTTAGTGCTTTTTTCCAGTGAATGCTACCAAAGCTGCACAAGACGTTGTGAGAACCTAAACCAATACCGGCATAATGCACATTGTTGGCCTGCTGTAATGTTATGCAAATGAGGGTTTGTTGAGGGGCGGCTGCAGTGGATCTGGGCTTGTGCCTTTGATAACCTCTATTACCAAAGGATTAAGCAAATGCTGATGTGCTCTGTCTCCTTGGACACTAGTCCAGAACTCAGTACTAATCCGATGGCCAAATTTTCACTAATAAAAGAGTGATACACTTTATTGTTAACTAATTCCTATTAAAAAATGTAAAAGTCTCAGGGATTTCAGTGTGTGATCAGATTTTTATTATTTTCTGTCAAAGTCTTTTTTAATTGGAACTATCAAAAAATCAATACATGTTGCTTTTGTTTGGTTGTTTTTTTGGTTGCATTTTTTTGACCCCCCAGCCTACTGGTCATTCCTTTCTATACACATTCTTTTTTTCTTTTCTTTTTTGAGATGCAAAAATCTACTCCATTTAATTGTGTCCTCTGATCATATTCCATTGTAAGCACTTAAAATCAGTCAGTCAAATCCTCTGTGATGTGGTAGATATTGAATTTCTGAAGATAATGTCTTTTTTTGTCTTCCATCAGTTATTTATAACCTGATCATTTCAGTTTGGAAAACACATTTAACCATTTTAGTAATAAAAATAGATTTTAACACTGTGTCTTCTTATGGTTATTATTGTTGGCTTTATATAGCTAGACTACATAAAATACTTAAATAGCATACTAAAGGGAAAATACCATATGCATTTTTTCGCTTTAGTATGCGATTTAAATCAGTTACCAAAAATGAATGCACCTAGCCCCTGTACAAAATTAAAGATTAGATGACAGAGGAGTCAGTATATTTGTATTACAAGTCACTGTTATCACTGTTATGCTTATTGATTAGCTGTGCCCACCACAAGAAAGCACAGTGATTGAACGTTAAAAGGATGCAAGGGACCTGATAAAATTTACCCTCAGGTCTCTACAGTCTTTTCATTACTGCATTACGACTATGAGCTGTTCTGCAATAATGGCCATTTTCAAAATCTAGCTGGGTAGTGTACTTTTTCTCAACTCAATAATTTGATCACAAACAAACCTCTCTCAAATCCCCAATAATGCTGTCAGCACTTTAGCCTTCATATAGCCTCTGTGCTTATTTGATTTTGCTGTTACTGTTCATCTACCCAATTAGTTTTAGCTTGGTATATAATTTAGTAGAATTATCATAAACATTTTTTGTAACAGTATTTGTCTTTATTCAGTTTTTTTTTCATCTGATATTATTAGAACTTGTCTAGATTCAATTAGAATATTTGTTTTAATATTAGTCCATATGTTAGTCCTGGGTTTCCAATCCAAGAGACTAAGGGGAAATTCCTGCAAGTGCTTTACACTAGAAATACACCTATTTATTATTTAGAACATTGATGTAATCAATGCCTTTACCCAAGTAGTAAAAAGCTTAATATCGATCCTCATTTGGGTTATGATGCTGACTATAGCTGTGATCCGTTCAGAAAGCTTAGAGATTACTGAAGCAACTGATAAACAGGAAAAACCATAAAAGAGCATTGCTTTTGTGTTCCTCTGAGCTACATTATTTAGTCTAGGGTTTGGAGCTAAAATGAAGATTATTTTCATAGTCCCTCCAGACTTGAGCTGCCTAGAAGATGATGTTGTTTAGTAAATTTGCAAAATACAGACAAACCTTATATTAAAATGAATCATTAATTAGGTTGAAGAGCACTAACATGTTTAAAACAACCTCTAGTCTCCTCTGAGCTCAAGGCTGAGAGCAGGAGGCTGTTTCTTATCCAAGCACACTATTCCTGTTCAGAGGACCTTTACGCCAAGAGCTCTCTCTTGCTCTATCATATCAGCTGGATGTATAATGGACTACTTCCAGAACACCAGTGAATCCCTGTACTGTGACATCAGGAAGCTGGAATTTGGCTGCTGATAACCCAAGGGGGGATTAGAAATGTTTATATCCAGTTAGAAAATCTGTAAAAAATTCAGTCATGTCAGCTATTCTGTTCTATTCTGTTGCCATTAAGTTTTTAAAGCAAATTGTAAAGATACAGTATGTGAACTATTCTACATATATTTGAAATTATTACACAATAGTATAAATATGTGGCCAGCAGGAAGGCTTAACTAGAACAGCCATGAGATATTTAGCAACACCAAGAACAGTGACAGTTTTTCATACAAAAATGTTTCATTTGCATAACACAAAATGTTCCTTCGAAATTGAGAGACAGCAGCCAGTACTAGCTCTACTACTCTATTGGACTTACGGAACATATTCTATATTCAGAAACACTGTGCTACCCACCAGAGGGACCAATTTGAAGCCTCCTTCACACCTTGCCACTGCATACCACACATACAAACATGCACACAAACTCTGCAGCTTATCTCTGACAGGTGGGACTCTGAGTGTTGGCTCTTTCAGGGGGTCTCTCCAGGGACCATCTCTGGTGTCTCCCACACACCTCACACATTCATTCACTGTGCAATTTTGACAGGCTCAGACACAGAGGTTTAGCTTTAGAAGTAACTGACCTTGGTTAGTTAAGATTGTGCAGTGGGTTTCACATAACATCTGCCAAGTCAATGCCGATCTGTTTATACAATTTTTCATAATTAGTGCGGTTAAAACAGAGACAAGCTGTTTACGTGCGTTTAAAAGAAAGACCTGCCAAAGAAATGAGGAATAGTATCATTAGTTGGTCAGTACATTGGTATTTTAGCCCTCATTATTCAGTGTTCTGTTAATTTGCGTTGTAGACAAAGAAGGAAAATGTTAAGAAGGTATGTAAGCCTCGTTAAATTCAGCCGTACTATAATTTTAACCTCTGTCTATAAATAGTTGAGAACTGCAATTAAGGAAGAAAATCATTGAATTTAAGTTGAGTTGAGTAAATATGTAACAGTTACATTAAGAGAAGGGGCGAGGTGATGGACAGAAGTACAGGGGCTTTATATTGATAAACAAAAGCATTGCTTAATTGACCAGGTGTTGTTTGACCCTTAATCCCCATTCAAAACAAACAGAGACTTAAAACCTCTGTGATCGATGTTGGCAATCTTCAGCCAGCTTAGAAGATGTCCTTCAGTCCCACATCCTCCATCCAAACCTCTTTCCAAAGCCTGCCCCTCTAAAGATATATGCACAATGCTGTATTATGCTGTAACATCATGATGCATAAAGTGCAGGCTTTTGTTCCATGGAAGCAGTTGCACACATGATTCCAGATCAAATATTTTAGCAATGCTTAAACTGATTGAAATTGGCAGAATTAGCTCGGTTTGCAACTGCTTGGTTGGATCAAATGTCTGCACCCACAACGGTGCTTTCGTAACTTACATCTAAGCAAAACACCCCTCAAAGCTAAACCCAGACAGAGATCTAAGTGTTGTTATTTGTCTAACTAACTATGGGCTCTGTGTACGTGCAGGCTCAAGCGTATCTTAGTGGTGTAACGCCGGCCTTATTAGTATTTTGCAGGGGGGAAAGCCAACATTTTCCTAAACCAACCCTTTTTTCTAAGAGTGTACGCTAAAGGAATATGCAATTATTTTCCTGTTCCTGTTCATTTATAGCATATCCTTGTAGGGGCTTTCTATCATGTCCACCCTAATGTTGTGTTGACCCTGCATATTCACCATCTGTCCTATTTTGTCCCTTTTTGCTCTTCAGTCTCTTTACATGGTCATTGTTTCCTGTGCTTTTAGCCTGTTGCTACGGTAGTTGATTGTTCACACCTTTTTCTCTTGTTAGTTTGTGTATTTATACCCCCTTGGTTTCCATGTGAGTGTCGGGAAGTATTGCATGTGTTTTCTTGTATTTCTTAGCCTCTGGTTTTGACTTTAGTTTGTCTGTTTTTTTTTTTTTTTTAATTATATTACCCCACTCTGTTTTTGTCTACTTGTGTTTATATCCCAGACATGGGCTTTGTTTACAGTTTTTGGATTAGCCCTAATAAACACACTTTTAGTATGCACTTATGTCCTGCATCTCACTCCCACTACCACACGTTGCACCTGCATGTATGTGCAAATGAACTGATAAGCAGAGAGAGGGATCACACATGTGGGTGAAGGCCCTATTACCATGAGCAAATGCATCAAAAGTCACAGGATCATGGCATTGGCGGGTTGGTGTGGCAAATATATTCTTGGTATTTTCGTGACCATCAGCGCAGGCTGTAACATGGCGAGGAGCGGTGCAATGGTAAAAAGGGGTTGTTAGAACAAATAGGTTATTAAGAGGTGTGGTTAGGTGTGCTGCTGCAATGTCCAACCAAATCAGCTCATCTTATTCCCTTTTAAAACCAAGAGTGCGCAGTGCATCACAGTGACATTTTCATAATCACATACGATTAAATTTCACTTACAGATTTCACATCAATAATTTAGTGGTAGAAATTAACAGCTTGTTGAAATAACTTACAACAAATGTATGCTTTTGTGGGTGACACTCTAAAAATAATTTTTTTAATCTACTTAAAACATTATGGTAACTATTTGCGTGGATATTTTTATGTAATCCCAACTTAATTGTGGTATTATCGGACTAACACAGCTAGATTATGTACTACCAACATAATTAACAAACACACCTAATATTAATTTTAAGGTTAAGGAAATAGGATGGCAATGTCGGGATTCAAAACACGGTTTCTTAATTACTAGGCAAACGCTTTAACTCAGGAGCTCTTGTTCATACTTTTCTTTTACACTTAAAAAAGACCATTCATATTGTTAAATTACCTTTTTTTATAGTATTAATCACCGTCTTGACTCCTTAATTGGTTCCACGGCGTGCAAGTAGCTGATGTGAACAGACTTTTCTTTTCGGTGCCTGCCCAAATATTTTTCTCAAAATTTGTCTGTTGTTGAGCGGATGCAAAATTGTGCATTCAAATAAGATTTTTTTTTTAAATGTGTCCAGATAGAAAAAAGTATTTTTAAGTTGGCTGACCTCACTATTTGAAATAAATATATCAAACTTATTTTTTATGCTGAATAAAAAAAGAAATCAGCTTTACTTACTAACTATCTGGATAATTTTTCAGAATGTATGTTTGGGAAGGATTACACCAGAACCTACAAAGCAAACTAAGTATTTGTCAAGCAGAAGAAAAGCAAGCTGTCATCAGTTTTCAAGCCCTTTGAATATCTCAGGTCTCACAGCACTCTTCACTTTTTCTAGGCTGTTTTGCATTGTAAGCCATCCTCAGCAGTTGTGCAACTGGAATTATTGGTTAAACATCAGCCTTCTCTATTATTGCTTCTATAAGATTTATTAATAATCCCTCCACAATCCTAGGCTTGTCTCCCACTTCATCAAACTTGTAAATAAGTATTCTTAATAAAAAAAAAACGATTACAAAGGCTGACATAGATTAGTAAAAATGTCTAACATTTTTCTAAACTGCATTTTCCTTCATCCTGCCAAAAGGGAATTGTATTTTATGTAGCCTGTTCCATGGGTGATTAAAATCACACCAAGATGCAAAGGATCATGTAGAAATTATAAGGGCTCTCCAAGTTTCCTCTCATGCTCATGGGGCCTGTGCACTGTGAACACCCACAGTTAGGACCACAGCCAGTCTTTTCCCACTCTGTTATGCATTTTCTTGTTTACAACTTATTTAGATATTGTTACACTAAACTTCCTTGTTTGGCAGAGGATATTGTGGAAGACAAAACAGTAATGTAGGTTGTATACACAACTATAAATAATACAATTTACATTAGTGATATACAAGAATTCAGAATTAGGCTATACAGCAATGGGTATTATGTCAATTTCAAATATAAAAATACAAAGAATTATTAATGAACTATGTGGTCATATTTCTTTATTCATTCCTCTACGTATTGACAGGAAGCTCTGGCAACAGTCCATTTATTATTCACATAATAAATGTGAATAATGTTGTTTACAGCTCATTCCAGGCTTATAATTCCCAAATCAGTCCACCAATCATGAAATAGCAAGGTGCAGTGATGTACACAAACCAATAAAGTGTGATCATTGACCCTGAAACAGCATGACACTCAAACCATTGAATCTGCCATGTTACATCTTTTTGCTTTTGCTGTGAGCAGATCAGTTTAATTGAGGTCCAGTATTGTCCAGTACATACTGTGATTTGTAGCATGATTTAAAAAGATTGTGGACAACAAATTGTAAATGGGATGCATGTGCAATATATCTGATAACACATCAAGTAGTTTTACATCTTACTAGACTCGGACTTAAATGGCATGCCTGTTCAGGACAGATACATTTCTTTAAAATTTTTGAGCCAACTTAGCAGATATTATAGTTAAATTCATATAGTGAGAGGAATTCAAATGTTACAATTTGTAAGCAAAGCATTTTAAATGGATAGTGTAAATTGAACGTGCAGTATTAGATCTATCTGGGCCCAGGAAACCAATAAACTGGCTTCTGTATCTCAATTATGGTGATGCAGGCTTTTTTGGAGCCTGTTTTCTTATCAGTCTCTTATCCTTCTCTATGTAAATTATATTGTGCAAATGAGCTGATATGTGTGGCCTCTCTTTAGTGATGTCTTGATTGTACCCCTCTGGCACTCTTCCAGACATATATGAGCTCCATGGTCTTGAACTTTCTGAGCAAGAGATATAATGCCATTTTTAAATATCCCCTGACGACTTCACCCCATTTAAGAAAAGGCATGTTTATTTTCTTTAAATAAAATTTACTCCAGTGTTTCACTCCAGTAGATTTCCATGTCTTAAGTTTATCTACTGCTGCATTTAATTAAAACCTTGTGTACCCCAACAGATTGTTCTGAGGTACTGAGGTATTTATCATAGGTGCATTCATTTGAAACAAGATTACGGCCCACCCTAAACTTTATAAAGCATGTTTTTTTTATCATTAAATTCTTTCAGGGAAATTAATTTGAGTACGCAGACTGGTAAATGCGTAAACAGATTCACAGTAGCAGATTTGCCGCATACTTTTAAGAAACAGGGCATGCATGGGAAAATCTCATTAGAAAATCTGAGCTAGTATTGAACACATGACAGGCGGGTGTTATTGCATTATAAAATATAAGAGTCTATTACGTTCCAGTGTGCAAATGCAGGACATGCAACACTAATTTATCAGGGCAAGGGGGTGGACGGGTTGTGTAGGGTTGGGGGCATTTCCAATTTCCATATTTACAGAATCTGGATTCTTTTTTTTTTCTTTTTTTTGCTTCCATGTCTTTTTTGTTGTCTAAGGACTTTTGAACCACCGCATCAATCTGTTTATTCTTCAGTATAGAAAAGAATTATGGTCTTCAAAGCAAGTTTTGGGTTCCTTTAAAATATATGAAAAAGTTTGTGCACTATTTATATAATAATCACCATAGCTTTAGTTTAAGTGTTTTATATAGTTTATAGTTTTCTTGTCTGTTTATGGAATAGGCTGATAAATCAAAGACATGGAGGACAGAGACTCTTAATTGAATAGCAGCTCAGGGAACTGGAACGATGCTAGAACCTTCTACTGAGGGAAAATGGCTGTTGGTTGAATGTAATGGAGTACAGCGGAGGAGTGGGGTGTAAATCTAAAGCGCCCTTAAGGGACAGATCTATGCCTATACAGGGGAGCACTTGGAGGATGTTTAGTGTTTTGCACAATGCTGTGAATTTAAACTATAGGAAAGGCTGTTGCAAGGACTTTTGGTTGTCAGATATTAAAACCATTTAAAAAAATATTACAGATTACAATAACAATTTTAATGAAGTTAGGATAATTAGGATAAAGATTTAACTTAGGGTTTGGACTGTGATGAGCAGTAAGGTTTGATTTAGTAATAGGTTAAGGTTATGGTTAGTAAAACCCTCTAAAAAGGAAGTATCCAAATAAAGTGTCACCTAATTAAAAAAAACTCCCAGTGGACAAAAACGGCTTAAATTTATGCTACATTTTCTTTGGTTCACATTTTTTACATAAATAAATATTCCATTATAATACAATCTTACATATATCGTAATTGAAAACTACGACCAGGTAAAAATGTCCCTATTTTCTTTTTTAACATGGTTTTTTTGTTTTTCTTTTTTCAGTAACATGTTAGGAATACATATGAGCTTTTCTAACTGTAAAAGAAAGACTTTTCCTCAAAATTGAAATCATTATGGAAAAGTGAAAGTTGCATTGAATTGTAATTTTAATATATTAATAATTCAATGTTTCAAACATGAGATCTCCTCAATGCCGGCGCCTTTAAGAACGAAAAAGAAAGGATGGCAGGAGTGCAGCGTTACACAGCACCCAATTTACTCAAGTTAGGTGACTAAAAGAAAAGCCCAATGTATCAACTAAACCAATTTCTAATGTATAAGCCCAGCACAAATACTGAAATAAGGTTCTGTGCAGAGCGGGATATAGCAATGAAAATTAACTTCAGTGTTTCTCACAATGCTGAGGCTAATTTTCATACCTATAGGGCAAATACTTTGCATGAATTTTTGTGTCATTCACTCAGTAACAAATGATGGAACCCCATGATCTTTGTGAATTTTAAGCATGAATTCCACAGTATCTTAGCTCATAAACAGATGGTATCCTCCTGTAAAATATTTTGCTACTGAGCAGAATTCAGGCAGCAATGGCATATTGCCCAGGTCCTACTTCAGTAAAGCTTCTGCAGACCTTGACATTTACACCACCATATTTGCCTGTTGGTACGATGTTATTACTAATGTAGAGAGTTACAGGACACCCATCTTTTATTTCTCTCAAAAGCCAGTCCTTAAATTGCCTACTAGTAGACCACTGTATTTTTGCTTTAGAGGCTGCCAAATTTATTTTGTTTTGAAGGTCTAAATGTAGTTATATACAGTACCAGTCTAAAGTTTGGACACACTAGATTGAATATATATTTTATATTTAAAGACTTTTTGATAAAGGCTTATAGTTGAAATTTGTTCCATAGACAAATGTAAATAATGAGGTTAATGTATACATTTATTTATGAATCTAAATGTATTTTTTGTTTTACTTAAAACAAGTAGTTTTTACTTAAAATTAAATTGTTTCCCCAAACACATAGTTTTACTAGGAGAAGCAGACAACAAGTCGCTCGGCCTATTTGGGAAGTTTCAGAAAAGCCTCCTGGGTTGCAGGAGCTGGTTCCTCATGCAGCTGGTTGAGATGCCGAGTGTGCAAAGCTTCATCAGGAACACTGAATTCTAAAATAGTTTTGATATGTTAAGCACTTTTCTTGGTCATAGTGTTAATGATAATAAAGTCTTTATTATTATTCTAAAATAGTAGTAAATATTAAAACTATAGAAAACCCTTTCATGAGCAGGTGTGTCCTGGTTGACTGGTACTGTAGTTTCTGGAGGTTTACAGGCATTAAAAGGTTACTTTAAGTTAATTTGCTCATTCTAATCTTCTTTTAACTACTCCACGAAATAGAGTAAATTATGCAACACTGTGCTTAGTTTTAACCTTTGGAATTCTGGCAGTTACGTGACTTCCTGGGGAAACTTTATTTTGCATATATTTACAGAGATGTTTCTGAATTTAATGGTGAGCATTTAATATTTAGTGGCCATGATTATGTTGAAGTGAAACTAAAGCTCATGAGGGAGCTCATTTTTATAGAATGCAAAAGTATTACTTATACCCATGTAAACCTCTGACTACATATTTCTGTAGCTTCCCTTGAAGTGCTTGGAGCAACATCTCAGCATTTTAGAGCAAAGGAGCAGAGGGGCAACCCATAACCTCTGGGATCCCGTAGAGACCAGCTCAACATGATCTAAAAATGCCCCCTTATGAGTACAGTGCACTTTTATTTCAAACTGTAGTAGATTGGGACTTACATTGCCGGTGTTCCTGGTGTTTCCTTTATGAGTCCATTTGTGCTGTGATTTCCCAGAAACCCATGCTGGGCCCTAGAGCCCTGCCCTTGGCCTATAATTATGAGAGTTTGGTTAACCACACACCATCCTTTACTGCCACGACTCCTCACAAACCCATCATTTACTGCAAGTCCTTTATGCAGACCTAGCAACCACACCTCAGCAGCAGAGGGAGCACAGATGTCAGGGTTGGTGTGGGCCAGGCCCCTGGTGATGGTGCACCAATCAGGGTGGAACATACAGTGGCCCTAGAGAAGCTCCTGCTGGCAGCTAGCCTGTTGAACACAAGCTTCTACTGACCCTGTGGAAAAAATAAACAAGCGGTCCCCATGAGTCCGCCGGAGAGCCTGGTTCAGAACTAGAGGCTGATATAGAGAAAGTAGCAATTATTTCTAGCTCTCAGTAGAGCAAGAGCAGCCACAGATCAGCAAGCAATACATCAGTAAGTGTGCTTGGAATAAGATCACATTGTGTTTTCTTCAAATGTATCACAAAGTGCCAGGTTCATTCATAGCAACATTTCACTGGGGGCAAATAGCCCAATACAGCATAAGCAGGATGCTGGGTTTAGCTGTTAGGTAGCAATAAACTGGTTTGCTTTAAAACAAATTTAAAGGAATTTCCTTTAAAATTCACATGCTATGTCTAGTGTTTTTGCTTGTCCTGTTACAGAAATGGAGCAACATACTGTATTAGCCATGTGATTCTAGAAACTTTTTTTTTTTAATGATACAATACTCATTCATGCCAGAAAGCTTGATTAATATACTTGGCTCTTGTAATATACAGTTCTGTTTGTACCAACAAGGAAAACTTCTGGGAGTAAAATCAAGGAAATGTTTATTGTGGTGGAAGATATTCTAACCACTCAAATTAACAAATGACCTGTTTAGGAAATCATTTGAAAATATAATTAAAATTAATTCAGTCACTGGACACAAAATATCTAGCCCTCTCAGGCTTAAATAATTACAGAGGGTCTGTAATCGAGTGCTATCCTACATAATACATCTCATGTCTTTGTCTCTTTGTATTATTCATATAATTTGCTTTATTACAAGGCGTTCAAATCATCAAAAGAAGAGACTGGAGGAACGTCTCCCATATCTTCCATGTGTCCTACTCATGAACTGATGATTGTGTGTGTGTGTGTGTGTGTGTGTGTGTGTGGAGGACCAGGTGGGTTCAGTATGTTGGCTCCAACACCATGTCTGCATTGAGGGACCTGCCCTCTCATCTCAACAGATGGGACACAAGACGGACACACTCTGCTAACACATTGCTGATGACAACACTTTAGCCCCATTCCATCCCTCCACTGCTGTTCCCAAACCAAACTCACTAATGGAATCTGGCCATATTCAGTCAGGCTCTCTATAGCTACTTCCAGATCAGTTGATGGAAGCCTGCCATGGCTAGACTAGGGTGTAGCATCTGAGCCACGACCAGAGGGCCGATGTCTCAGCCGGGCTTAGTCTCATGTTTGTATGGGGAACATTGTTAAAACTGTGTGCACTGACGTGAGAGAAAAGGGAAATAGGGAAATTGCTCAGGCGTAGAAAGTGATCAGGTGTGTTCGGGCAAAAATTAGACATTTGGGTAGGTTCAGGTAAATTGTGAGGATCAAAGGATGCTTTAACACGAATTGGGACACGAAATAATACTGATTTGCAAAAATGGCTTTTTGTGAAAACATAGATAACATGTTCCTCATATTTCCTAAGTAATAGGTCTGTTATCATTTCCTCAGCTTTAGTCTTGCATAACATTGTTTTTCAAATGTTTTGTATTTTCTGCCCAATGTCAACGTGGGTAAAGAACTTGGGAGAGCTTAAGACTCACACTGACACTACTGATACATATATACTGATACTGAGAATGGGTGCATGTTATCTTATATTGAACTGTCTTAAGATTACAGTTCACTTCAAACTATTCAGTCAGGACAGATTCTAGGCACTGAATGGACGCAGTTTCAGCAGAATCTCTTCTATGAAAAACCGTAGGATAACAATCAGTGTTCCTCTTCCCTGGCTGCTATTTGGCTACATAGTTTGCACGTAACTCTGCACTCTACATCTTCAGAGCAGCAGATGGAAAAGCCTGATAAAGAAATAGCACAGATCACATGAATCTGGGAGCTAATGTTGCCGTCATGGTATGTGGGTGAGTTAGCAGTTTGTACAAGGTTAATAATGAAGCTAGGGTCTTTATCTACAATTATTTTCCTTTAAAGCAGGTATAATGAAGCAGGGTAAATACTAAACTGTGCAGAATTTAAGAGCCTTGCTTCAAAGTCATACTCTATAACTTGTAACTTTGGCAGGGAATGTTTGGTGACTCTGAGACTCACATTGAAACTAGTATTGCAGACTGATGCTGACAGCCCCTACACAACAGCGTCACTGCTGCAAATTAGGAATCCCGGAAACATAAAGTCAGTCTGATATGAGAGCAGATTAACCAGACTCCAAATCAAGCCATATATTGTATGTAACGCTAATAGTGTTAGCATTGGCCTTACATCTGCAAGGGAGTGTTTGGCCTCATAAAAGTCATGTAGAGTTGTCAGACAGGTTCATTCTTGATTTATCTATGAAGCAGCTTGTGTTGACTGAATTGGAGAATGGTAAAACCTTTGGGATTGTATATTGTTTTGGAATGTTATTGGATTAATATGCATTCAGGAATAGGTATTGGAACAAATTAACTTAAAATAGAATAAAACTTTGGCATGTGTTGGTGGCATATCTCTTGAGCAGAATGACTACACTGGCATATAGTATAGATCACCTTCAGGATTGACCCTTGAATTATGTTACAAGGTATACATGTCCATCTACTGTTACAGGCCTGAAGAAGTTATATATAGTGTAGCAGCATACCATCATACATACAGTACGTGTTATTTAAAGGAAGTCATTAGAATGTGCTCCCCATTCACAGTAATTGACTTTTTGTTTTTGTGAGCATTCTTAAGCTAAGAGCCAACATGAGAATGATCCTGGTTGTTAGCTAATGCTAGGTCATTGTGCCAAGGGCTTAAGAAGGCTGATCATGTTCCCATTTGGCCTTTAACATTCTAAACATCAAGGTTGTGTGGACAGAGTAGAGCTTTGTATGCTTCACTTACAAAGCAAGAAAGATGTTTGATACAATAACCTCTTGATGTTTGTCCTGTGAATCAATCCATGATAGGTCATTAAATGTGTTAGATTGCTATCTGCAGACTTGTGTGTTTTATCAGAGTGAGGCGTAGCTCATGGGCATTTACAATGCACACAAATTCATCAAGTTGTCATTCAATAAGGTCACCATTAATCAGAGTCTGTGTCTCAATTTGGACCGTCCTCTGAATGATAATGTGCCACAATGCATAAAGAACAAGATAAACATTTATTGGCTACACTGAAATCGGTCTTGATTGCAGACGGTCAGTACTATTACAATGCCTCTGTGTATAACAGAGTTGACAAACCATTATAGCTTTTGGTTTTATAAGAAAATATATGAGTTTGTAAACATGACAGATGTAGAGAGGTCTTATATTTGTGAAACCTGATCAGCTTCACCATCTATTAAAATCATCTACTTTGCATACATATAAACCAAGCACTGTTGACAATGTCATGCTCATAACATTATATATATTATATACACTCACCGAGCACTTTATTAGGAACATGTACACCTTCTCATTCATGCAATTATCTAATCAGCCAATCGT
>JAOUQW010000042.1:16942420-16952976 GCA_028565825.1 Olivaichthys viedmensis | reverse complement strand
CTTTTAAAGGAAAGTTGTTTACGATATATGGCTATTTGGGGACGTTTCTTTATGTAAATGTTTGTGGCCGTGCACGAGCAGAGCAATTTAGAATGTGTAGGATTTATCAATGTCCATTGCATACAGCTGTGCGTACGCACGTGTGATAAATACCAATTTTCTAGTGCATACTGGCGAACATGTTCTACGCACGCTTTCATAAATGAGACCCTTGGTCTTCCCCCAGGTTTACTACAGACCTACGGGAGGAACCAATGTGTAATCTCACGCGCTCACTCTTCAAGGCATAATGTAAATGGTATTTGTTTGCCACAAACCTTCCTTTACTATATTATCACTGAAGAGGCTGGTAAGGATGGCAGGTGGCAGCGTGCCAGTGGCCAGCAGGTCGCCCGTCAGCATGGCCAGTTTCGCCTGCTCAGACTCACTGAAGGCCTTCAGGAAGAGGAGCAGCTGTGTGGGACAAACATACAGAATACATTAGAAAATGTGCATGCCAATTGAACCCTCAACAGTTAACTTCTTAAATTATACAGCAACCAGAAACATCATCGGTATAATGAGTATTTATAGACCGGTGTCTCAATAGTCCATAATTATGTTGTTTGGTTATTTTGCCTTAGGCACACCTTATTGTGAAAAATCTAGGCTTCCGTGTTGAAATTCCCAGGCATCACTACTCCGTGTGTCAGAATTAGGAGGGTGTGACTAATATTGTAGTACTCGAGTCCGGTCTCGGTCTTGAGACCGCAAATGAATGGTCTCAGTCTCGACGTCAATTTGACTCGGTCTGGTCTCGGTCTCGGGTTAAACGGACTCGAGAATTGTTCTCGAGACCAGCAGAGTGCAATGCCTCCGTCTGAAGTTATTAGAAACTGAACTTTCTTTTCACTTTTTTTTTTTTTTTTTTTAAGAGCAGTTGCTTTTTCGCGTAACAGCCAAAAATGACGAGAAATCAGGTTTTGACCAAAATTTAGTTTTTCTGCATGTAATATACATTGACACACTAAGAAAGCAAATATATTTCACCAACACGACGTGGACGAGGTTTTACTTGCTTTCTAACCCTATATATATATATATAATTTGCCATTTTTATAAATAAATTAATAAATAAAGGATATTATTGAATATGGAAGTTCTGAATAAAAGCTGGTAAGATAGACAAAGTTTTCATGTTCATATGTATAATTTGTATGTCCTATTTATCTTATTTATTACATATTAAATGAAAGTTAAATCAATACATAGCGGTTGCTTTTAGACAATCAATGTGTGTGTCTTTCAATGGAATTGGAATGTAATATTTAAATGTTTGGAATCTTTAAATGCAATTTTCTCCCTTTTCACTTCTGGGGTAAACACTTTAAAATGCTAGAACTTTACTTGTGGTCGAGTTACTGTATGTGCAAAAGAGACACCAATTTCAGTTCAGGAAAACATGTAGTTATTTTACATCTGGAATATCAAAATAGAATACAATGTGTGCAAATAGAATACAGAATAGATTGTAGTTTGGTTTATATTTATTGACTTTAGGTTGTGACTTCTGAATAAGTTGTAGAGAAGTAGGGACAGAGAAATATCGTAACCTTATCATCATTTGCTTCCAAAAGTAACAATGCAAAGTTGGACTAAGACTACAATATAATATTTAATATAGATTATATATTATTTAATGTTATATTTTACAATATATAATATAGACAATAATATATATATTAGTATTTATGATGTATAATGAATGTAAAATTAACTACAATTTTTTTTTCCCCTTTATTCTTTAAAAAAAAATTTTTTATCTGGTCTCGGCCTCACCCACACCTGGTCTTGATCTTGACTCGGACTCGACTACTACAAAGTCTTGGTCTTGACTTGAACTCGCCTGTACTGGTCTCGACTACAACACTAAATTCTGCTACTTGCTACTCTGCTATATTGTCATACTCATAGGTTAAGTAGGGTCCTTATGCGGATATTACTGCAATTAAGACTTATTTTTCATTATATTCAACCTATTTTTTCACCAGCCTTTATAGCTATATAGTTACAGTAAGTTTCATTTTATAGAACCAACGAAAATTCTTGTTCTTCCATTTTAAAGTAAAGGACACAGACTGCCCCCTGGTCTAAAGGACAGTTTTAGCCAATGAGCTATTTGCTAAACATGGCTGAATTCCATTAAGCAGAGACGATCGAGCACTGAGGGCTATGAAAGGAACAAGGGTGTCCGTTCTTGTGCTTAATGGAGTCTTAGATCTGCTGCAGCTCTTCCCCCATGTCAGTTTACTGATGCATATCGAGACCAGATAAAGATCAATGCCGAGAAGCTTTCGTCTTTTTTTAAAACGCTTTTCTCCTGTGAATAATGATGTTTGGCAAAATTTCAAGACTGTTTTTGCTGCAAGTGTTTAGAATGTGAACTATGCTGGTGTTTGTGAGTTCTGTGTGGTCAGCTATGAATAACAAACTTATCATCTGAGTAAATATTAAGTAGCACCGGCTTTTGTCCACTCAATTTTTCCAATTCAGCCGTTGAGCTGGTATGGTTCTATAGGTTGGGCTACTACAGTGCACAAAAAGTGCACTGTAGTAATGAAATATTCTGGATATTTGAATACACCATCTAATGGACCAGTATGGTGTGTGATATTTTGTAGCCCCAGTCAAATAGTGCTGTCAGACAGTGACATGTTCATCAGCAGGCTTCCATATCTATGCAAAGGGTAGACAGCTCTCTTTGTCCAGGAACTGTTATGTGTGTATGCCCTTGTGTGTGTGTGTGTGTGTGTGTGTGTGTGTGTTGGAGGGGGGGTAGAGAGGGAGAGAGAGTGAAAGATGCTGTTATCTATGCAGGAGAAAACAGACACAGTGAGGTCCTGGCTCACAGCGCTTGCTCTCAGTGGGGTGCTCCTCTGACTGCCTGATTGCACGAGATAGCTGCAAATTACTGTTAACTCCCATAAACAACACCTAGCAACACCATACATCTCTATTAGAGGATGGACAGCACTAACTTTTAACAGCTAAACACTTCACATATACACATGTAGGGTAGTTTTTTAATTGTGTTGTGTCTTGTATTTTCACTCCCTCTTAGTCTGCCTCTCTCTCTTTCAGTGTCTCTCTCTTACAATCTTTCTCATATAAACAGCCTGACTACAACACCACCAAAACATCTCCAAAGTGCCTTTGTCAGATTTATTCGCAGAATTCTTCCAACAAAAACAGTTTTTATATGCTTGAAGGAGTAAAAAGTAAATATAAAAAAAGAAAGGAAAATTAAAACTGGAGAATCATGCAAAAAGTGAAAAAATCAACATCTTCAAATAATGTTCAAGTCTAGGAATGATAAGTCGGTCGGTCAAAGATCTTCGCCTTTTCCGTATGTTCAGGGGTAGATCGGCCTACGTATTTGACCTACTCTTTTGACCTATTTGACCTACTCTTCCTCACTACTCACTGTCGCCTATGGGCCATAATTTACATACGTTTGGTCAGCGGAAAACATGCAGAAAATCACGTAAGATATGAGCTGCATTTGCATAAAACGTTACCCAATCAGTACTTCTGGAGCCACTTAGTCGCCTTTTGTGGACAGACTTTTAAGCCTTGATAAGCACATCATATCAGCAAATCATATCCATTTTAGCAGACAGTTCATGTCACACACACCATTCCTGAAATAGACTTGTTTTTCTAATATATCTATTATGCACCCATAAATTATTTCTAACTAAAATAACTACATATACTATTGATTAAAACAGTACCATCATAGAGTAATATAATTGATTATAGTTGATTAATATTCTGATTATGGGCTTCCGAGTGGCGCAACAGAAGTGTGCACCCTATCGTCTGGAGATTGCAAGTTCAAATCCCGACGATGACACAGCCATCCGTGGCCGGGAGTCCAAGAGAGCATAATTGGCCCTGCTCTCTGGGTGGGAAGGATGGCATTACTCTCTCTCTCTCCCCTGTAGATCAGAGGAGCGCTAACCAATCGTGGGTGTCTGTAAGCTCATGTATATGGAAGAAGGCAGTTGGCGTTTTCATCCTAGTTGCATTCAGCTGCCCAGCTGCAGTTCGACAAGATGCAGTAGTTGGTTTCATGTGTCTCGGAGGAAGCACGTGTTAGCCTTCGCCCTCCCTGGTTGGCAGCTGTCATGTGATATGGGGATAACTAGCTAGTGGGTGGGAATTGGCAATGACTAAATTAGGGAGAAAATGTGGTAAATTACTAATTTCTCAATATTCCAATCTTACAGCATGTTGTAGAATAGCAACAAAAAACATACATTTTTGTTTGTAAGAGTGCATCAAGATAATCCTCTATCCATTCCCTTGCCTTAGCCATAATTCTGTACAGTTATTTAAAACATAAAAGCCTCTGAAGCATTCACTGATGTTAGCAACCATAACCAAATCAAACTGATGTAGCTAGGCTTTCATGGGCACAACAACAACTGAGTACAAAATATAGAGCACACATAACATGATTTGATGTCATCATGCTTTATTACATGCCATGTGTACACGCCAAGTAATGATTGTAACTTTAAAGTTGCAACCTAACTTTTTCAATGAATTTGCCTGTGCATCTCCATTGGAAATCGATGCTAACTGGGCCTTGATGGCCTCGGGGCTGTTTCTTGTGTATTGTGCAGGGTTAGGTGATGAGTATTGAAGGTGACTGCCACCGTAACATATCTCTCCCGCTCTCTTTCTCTTTCTCGCTCTCTTTCTCGCTCTCTTTCTTTCTCAAGGCTTGAAAGTGAATTGTTCACTTTCTTAGGGAAGTTGGGAGATAGAGAGATGGCATTGATTTAGCATTGTTAAAATTTAAGCAAGAAGCCAGGCACCTGCACACTTGCTTATTATGCCTTTTTAAATTTGATTTAATGTAGGTTTATAATTATTCACAGAAACGATATAATTTATTGTTACCATAGCCTTAACTACATCAGGATCTAGACATATTAATGTTTCTGTTAAAAAAAATTCTGGAGCTATAACTTGCCCAGACTTCTGATGTTCTTATTTTCCATCCATATAATAATGCGAAGATATTTAAATTAAAATGTTTCTTATTATTTTTAAGCTTATAGTTATCTCTTTTGGTAAAGAAATTGATAGTGGGTAGGCAAGTTATTTTCTAGATAAAAAAAAAAAAACAATACCTGTGGTTCTTTTCCATCTCTTCCATCTATTAAAAAAGGTGTTTCTGACCCCATCATAGGAACCTTTGGTACCTTAGTTTTCTTAGATCAGGGACTTTCCAAATGAAACCCAATGCTAATTGTTTGGAAAGATGACGGCCCTCTTGTCAAAGGTGACTTTTTTGTTAAAAATTGCACCCATTGACCAAAAGCTCTTGCTATGGTCGATTTCAGGTTGTCCCATTTCTCATTATATATTTTGTATAAGATACCTGTCACGCATCTGCCGGCAGCTGCTGGCAATAACGAACTGCAATTCCCGGAATCCTCCAGTCACTTCTGCATCACATGACAAGTCACCTGACCCGCTTACCTGCTCACCATATTGCAAATCACAGACAACTGTCACTCATTACACCTCACACATAAATACCCCGGACTTTTCATACTGACTTTGCGAAGTCATGCCTTCTCGTTAGAAGTGACATTGCTGAGCGTTAGTACCGTGATTGATGTTTGTTACCGACTTTGTTTTTCTTACCCCGTTTCTGACTACTGCCTTAGCCCTTGATATCCTGTTTGCTAATTGCCTGATCTTTTGCCTGTGACCCGATTTCAACTTCTGCCTAAACCCTTTATGTATGTTTGTTTGTATCACTGTAAATAAACCCAGAAACCTGCGTGTGTGTGTGTGTGTGTGTGTGTGTGAGCACCACCGTGACAATACCTACTAAATCAGGGGTGGCAAACTCCAGTCCTGTAGTCCAGAGTTTAGTGCTCTTTCTCATTTAACACATCTGATTCAACTCGTCAGATAATTGTCAAGGCCTTCATATGCTGAATTTGGTGTTAGAAGATGGAAAACACGAATCTCTATAGGGCTGTGGCCTTACAAGACTGGAGTCTGACTAAATGATGTTTACACTGACCATCTTGCCAGGAAAAAAATGTTTAATGACATTGAGACCTTTGAATGTTGGGAAAATGGCTTGGCTTATTTTTGGGAAAAATGATGGCAGCAGCACCAGATCGGTCTATCCAAACTGACTTGGGAGGTTGATGAATAGACATTCTCAAAAGATTGTTTGCCCCATAAATATTTAAAATAGGTGACAGTGGCGCAATCAGAGAGTGCAGGAAACCTGGTAGAATTTTCACCAAGATGGGTGTTTTTTCTAAAAGAATCAAGCAACTGATATGCTGCATTGTGGTGTGCAGTCTACGAGAACAATGTAAATACAGCCAAGTCCCAATGGGTCAATATTACATGATGAGATTCCTTTCTGCCATGTCAGTCAAACACACACACACACACACATACACACACAGATTCACAGGCACCAGGCACTCATCATCTCCTAGACAGTCTTGGCTGCCACTTGACATTTTTAGTGGTGAAAATGCCAGGCTTGTTCCACTCCTGGATTAGTGTGACATTCAGGCAGGAGGTCTTTCTCAGGACAAATGACAGAATTCTACAGAAATAAGTCCACCATCAGTGTCCTACTGTTTCATGTCATAATCATTATACCATAATTATACTTTTTATGGCATTTACTTTTTTTAATGTCATATTTTCTTGATTTCTAAGCAATACTTCTGACACTTTAAGTAATTTTACTGTTATATAGGTTTTAAGCTAATGGGGAAGCAGTGAAGTCTCAGACAGTGGGAACAGTTGAATTTAGTATCTATACATTCAGCCTTGACATAAACTAGGTTTTTGGGTGTGGAAAAAGACAAGATCCTGAGGTACTCTGCAGAAACATTTGATGTGCCTTATCAGCTCTAAGCAGGTTCAGCAGAAGAACGGGCTGGAGAAGAACAGGCTATTATATCCATAAAACACTGAAACCAACCTTTAGGCTCCACTGGGGTTGCTAATATAGTGGGACTAGTGAAGCAGTCAGGCCGGAGTCCTATAGTGGAGATGCATCTATGACTCTGTAATACATTACCACTGGGTAAACTTCAACCACTCTAATGGGATTCTGAACACATTGAAATTACATTTTTACGAACTGAGATAGTGTAATGGCTTTTACATAGGTGGTTAATGCAACTATGTGAATAATCTATCTATATCTTAACCGACTCACTTTTTGC
This sequence comes from Olivaichthys viedmensis, assembly GCA_028565825.1. Taxonomy (NCBI): domain Eukaryota; kingdom Metazoa; phylum Chordata; class Actinopteri; order Siluriformes; family Diplomystidae; genus Olivaichthys; species Olivaichthys viedmensis. The sequence continues at coordinate 16,945,708 of JAOUQW010000042.1, read as the reverse complement.
TTCCATCTTCAGATCTTGGGGAGGTTAAAGAGGGCACTCACATATTGCCAAACACTGTCAGTAGTCATATGCCTGAGGCTGGGTTTGCTATGCTTGGATATATGCTTGGATGTAGTCTATAATGGATGTAGCATTTGTGCATGTGAATCTGGACGTGTGGACATATCTGACAAATATAACATTTATTGAACATTGCAAACTAATTTTTAACTCAATTTAAGCAAAATTTCCCCATGATGCCACAGCCATCCGTGGCCAGGAGTTCAAGAGAGCGTAATTGACCCTGCTCTCTGGGTGGGAGGGATGTCATTAATCTCTCTCCCCTGTTGATCAGAGTGACACTAGCCAATCGTGGGTGTCTGTCAGTTCATATATACAGATGAGGGAAGTTAGCGTTTTCCTCCAAGCACGTTTAGCTGCCCTGTGACGTTGCATGAGCAGCAGTTCAAAAAGATGCAGTAGTTGCCTTCATGTGTCTCAGAGAAAGCACATGCTAGCCCTCACCCTCCCCAATTGGTAGCTGTCATGCAATATGGGACAACTAGCTAGTGGGTAGGAATTGGCAATGACTAAATTGGGAGAAAAAAAAGTTTCCCAAAAAAATAAAAAATAAATAAATAATTAATCACACCAATGAAGGGAATAATTTGTCAACATTGCATTTAATCTTAATATTAATTAAATAAAGTGATAGTGTTTTTTAATTATTATTATTATTAGTAGTAGTAATTTTATCATTTATCTTATTTTATCAACTTTTCCTTTATTTGTGTCAGCAGTGATCACAATATATTCTGAGCTGCTAATCAAGCCAATTTTTCTAAACCCAATAACCCTGACAGAATGACAGGGTATGGCAAATATCCCATGTTACCACAGCAAAGTCTTCTGAGTGCTTGCATTTTCTTTCTCCTTCTTTAACAATAAAGCCTACACAGTGTTCTGTTTAACTAAAAATATACATGACAATGTGTCAGTTGATTGAAGTAATGAAAGCATAGGTGAAATGGTAAGCTTAATTAAACTATAACGTACTTCATAGAGTTTTATTATATTATTTAACTTGTCTTAGTTTGACATAAATATAAACATTCATTTCATGTATTGGTTCAAACTTGCTAGAAAATATTTTCTTTTTGGATATTGTGAGCTATTTACAGATGTATTTTATATGTATTTTTATAAATAACTGTATTAATTGTATCATTAATTCATTCATTGTACATCTATCTATTCAATAATCCATTGATTCATGATATTGGCTGTCAGTACATTTAATTTTTGCTGATGTATTCTTCCCAAAACCCTTAATAATGGTTAAGGCAATTGTTTTTTTTCTTGTGAAAGAATGTGTTTTTATATTATTTTAGAAGCTCTACATATTTATTGAACTACAGGACTTACTATTCTATGAAGTTTATTTCAACCAATGGAATGTTATTGCTTGTTGACTCGTCTTAAATCTCCTAATGTTAGAGATTCAACTCCTGATCCATATGGGTTTGCTTGTCTTTGTCTATATTTTTCACGATTGCTATCATAGGATGCCTTTACTAAGGAAATAAAACATCTTATTAAAACTGGATTCATAAGTGAGTTTCTTTTCCCGTGGTAAATTAAGCCTCATTAATCAGAATTATTGGTAGAGCACCAAGCACACAACACAAACACACAGCGTCTCTCCAGTGGCAGTGTTGAGGAAGAAATGTAAAAGATTTCCAAATATGGAGCATCTGCTGCTGAGAATAATCACTATAAGAAATAGACAAATGCTCACAAAATGTATTTAGAATTTTCTAAGTCATGTGCCGGTTTGTGAGGCTGGTGGAACTGTGGAGATGCAGCTTGGCTAGTTCTCATGCAGCCACAGCCCCTCGTCCAGGCAGCGTATCGACTGAACCGACAGGAAAAGAGAGAAAGAGAGAGAAAGGGAGGGCGATAGCTGCTGAAAAATTCATGCCTCTGCCAGCTCTGTCTATTCGCCGCTCAGCAGGGGCCCGCCTTTGATACTTCACACTCACGGAAAAAAAAATGCAAATGATTTTTTCACTGCATAACATGGAGGGACTATATCCCCAGCAAGTGATAGAAATCTCCTGCCAAAACAATATAAAATATAGCCACAACTCTCAGTAACTCGTAGCCTTTTTGAATAAGGGGTGGCAATAAGAAGGATAATAGTCCACCATATTTTTCCAGATTCATGCTTACCATCCATATATCTTCATTAAATACACAATAGACTACACTTTTTTTAAAACTTGAATCCCAGGTTTTCAACCTTTGCCTTGGCAGTACTTACTTTGGCATTTTAAAGTAGCACTAGACATGATTACATAATTTTTTTTCCATTACAGCCATATGATTGAAGGATAATAATTAATCTTGCTCATAATAGTAAACACTCATTAAAAAAAAGGCTGAAATACGTGACATATGGGCTTTAAATTCATATAACCAATTCTGACTTGGGAATGGCAATAATAATGGCAATATATTATAAAAGAGAAAAGGGTGATGTTGTTGTGGGCAGTTGGAGGGGAAATATTGGCTTTGACAGGTAGCACACCAGGGGGCCAATGCACTAACACTGGGATCTATTCTCTGAGCCCGGCTCAGTTTCAGGAATGCTGATTAGATATGCTCTGACATATCGGCTGTGTCAGGGAGTAATCCACCAATGCGGTCACAAACTCAACCTTCCCTGCTTGATTCTCAACTACCGTCCACTACAGCCAACGCCATCCTGAATGTTCATTTGTGCTTCATTTGTTGGATGGTTTGCATCCATGTATGTGTTTTATACTTTGTCATTCATTTACACATTTCTGACATTTGCAATAGGTGAATAAATACCTCTAAATAATTGGCTGAGTGGTATAAGCTGTGGGGGAGGAAGAAGGCATGCTGGGATATGGGGTGGGGTGTAGTGATGTCTTGGTGAGGTTGGTGAGGTGGTGTGTGTGTGTGTGTGTGTGTGTGTGTGCGTGTGTAAAGAGGAGAGTGAGAGTGTGTAATAATGTGTTTGCCTTTGTGGGTGCCCACATCAGCCAATTATGAGGCGACATCTGGGTTAGCTGACAACTCACTGCGGATGAGGGCAAAGATTGTGTGTGTGTGTGTTGTGTTCTGGCAGCAGAGATGCATTTAGGAGAACAGATTTGAGCTCTGAATTCACAGCAGGGCGGAGAGTGGCATTGACACACAAACACACACACTGCCTCCACTCACATATAAAACAATACTTAGACGCAGAGATGCACATTACAATTGTTAACACATATTAAT
>JAOUQW010000042.1:16930272-16942186 GCA_028565825.1 Olivaichthys viedmensis | reverse complement strand
AACTCAATCAAACCATTTAACTATTCATTTATTATTTATATATATATATATAATGAGAAATATTGTGTATGGTAGTCCTCGGTTGTGCAGAAGACTGTTTTCATCAGCCCTATGATGTTACATGGTATGGTGTTTTTTTTGGCCACTTGATTGGCTCTCAGTATCAGTGGGGTGTGCAGGAGATGAATGGCACAGATTCCCCGAGGCTGTGTTGCTCATGCTGAGGTTTGTGACATACATTAGCTTTGAGAAATGCCCTCCCATAGTGGGCCATTGCACTCACAGAGGAACACCAATCAGTGCCCACACAAATTGTACATGTGTGTGTGTGTGTGTTTGTTACTTACTGCATTACACCCAGCTTCTGGAGAAGTTTGGACTACTTCTATTACTGTATTCTTATATCACTCTTCTATTCTATTCTATTCTATTCTATACTACCCTTTAGATATACATTTGAATTTTGGAATAAATGCCATAACACAGCAAACGGATACATGCAGTAACTGTGCAGCATTCATGTAAAATTTCCATCATACAATAAAAGATGACCAAGTAGTTCATCCAAAGTCTCCATGTACATAATAAATATACTATTTGAAAAAGGAAAAGCAAAACCTGTGATAATAAAACTATACTTTCACACAAAAGTGTCAAGTGAGCACAATAGTCTGTTGGGTTCACTTTTAGCTAACACCACTCGAGTAGAACAACACCCAATCAGGTCTTCTTTAAAAATCCCTTATTTCAAAGCTTAGATCACTACAAGAAAAAGGCCACATATAGTTTCCACTGCTATCCATAAAGGAAAAGGGGTACTGGCATGTGTCTCGTTTCAGTGTTGCCAGCCCTGCCTTCTCTCCTGACCTTTAACCCCTCAGTGCAACTGTGAGATGCTCTGGATCACAACATTAAGGAACGATGTGAATATTTGCCTGACAATTGCCAACTGAAGCAAATCCCATAACTGTACATTCAGAGGCTCATTGGGTCTCTGCACCAGAGGAATCGAGCAGTGGAGAAATACTCATACAAGATACTGAAGCATTGCAGCAAGACTGTAAATATTCACAATTTTATTAATAGGTTTAATAGTGACATTGTCGCAAGGTGTTTGTTATTGTTTTCCTGTTGTTTTACCGTTCTCTATTTAATTGTTTTTGTTTTTTGTGTATTGTAGTTATTTATGTAAGATTAGGATTTTAGCCCAACAATAAGTGTTGAGCTTTAATTTCAATTAGTACACCATGACTGGATATACACTTGGTGTGGATTTAAAGCAGTTTTGATTTAATTGAGGCCTGTTATTCTGGTCTCTGTTTCCTCTCCATGGCTAGTTTGTATCCAGAACAAATTTTTCTGATCTTTGCTCCTAACATAAACAATGGCATTGATTGACTTCTCCTGTATTTCAAGATAATACAGACTTGGCTGAGGCACCAGTTTCCAAAAATATTTTTCCCATAGTCCTCCGCTCCTCTGTTGAACCTGATTGAAATGTGTGTATGTATGTTTCTCTCATTCAAAGGTGAGAGGATTTGACTGTGTCTCAGAATGGTTTGGAAAATCCAACTTGTTCCTAGACACCGAAATAATTAATCCCCCTGGTGTTTGCTCTTCTTTTACCCTTTCAAGGCTTTTCATAACGGTTTACCAGCCTGCCGGAGCCTGGACGAAGAGCAGAGGAAATAAAAGAGAGTGAGAGACTCATCAGGGATATGGGTGTCTTAATGTGGACTTTCCCCACCCCCCAAACCCTACCCCACATGCTCCAGAGACCATGAAACATCCCTCTTTGACGATAACGAAAAGATAATTTGGCTGGTTTCATTTCCTTTTCAATTATGCTCTAAGGATTTTATTGTGCCATGATTACCATTTTCATGGCTGAAATGTGTAAAGGGAGCATTCGGAGTCCTAGCTGAGACTATGGTTGAACCATCCATGTTAACAAAACTTAGAGGACTTTCACCTACACATATAGGTGTGTGTGTGTGTGTGTGTGTGTGTGTGTATGTGTGAAATATACAGTGTATTTTACTAATATATACAGTGGTAGTAAAAATTGCAGCATAGTACACAAAGTTTTCAGAGAAACAAGACATTTCGGGCAAACGTCCCTCATCGGCTGTGGATATTCAAATTTCGTAAAGCATAACATTCACTCCATGAAGAGAGTGATGAGTTTTTTCTCACTTCATTGCTGTCATAGCAACAATTAATCCTAATAGCGATGTCATTAATGTTATGTCCATTGCTGTTGAAGTGTCTCGGCACTGGAAAAGAGGAATCCTTCATTCTTATGGTACGAAGGTGTTCATCAAAACAATCATCCAGTCTCCTCAATGTACAGTTGATCTCCTGCAGGAGATATAATAAACAGCGACTGAAGTCGTGCATGAGGAGCGATGGGTAACAAAAATGTATTTTTTAGAGTCTGTAATTAATAAATGTACATTTTGAACTATTGCATCACTCCTTACAAGCATGTCATAGCTTGCTAATTTGTATACATTTCTTCTGCTAGTCAATCGTTTTTCTAGTAAATTATCATCCTTTGCTAGTAGAATGATAAAGTGAGCACCAAAGAAATTCTCTATGGAATAGCTACATATTTCAGTAATACTACATTTAAAATGTCAGTAAATATTGTAAATGTCTGTAAATCAGTTATTAAAAAAACAAAACATTTTATATATTGTTGCATAATATGCTCCAAATGTATCATATAATTCAGGGAAAATTTTTTGGTTATTAAAGTAATAATTCTTCATCAATGGAAAAGTCTGTTCAAGTGCATATGGGAAATTCCAGCCAGGTGTGTCTCGGTTGGGTTTAAGATCATTCGAGTACAAAAGAGCTTTTAAATACAGAGAGGCTATGGGGCAGGTCCATGATTACAGAGAAAAGGGGGCCTGCTTTCCACAGCAGGACTTCATATTGACTACAGTAAATATGGGGGAATATAAACTAATCCTACTGGTAAGGGCTGTAGGCACTCCTGAAACTCACTGCAAATCCGTTGACCGTCTTCTCTATAATCTTAGTATTAGCTCTAGGAGGGTTGTTTATTAGTGTGCCTCCCTTAAGTGTGAAATAATACCAGATCTAATATCCCTGTTTGGAGGATGAGGATTCAGTCAATTTTGAAGAGCTTCAGAAGAATAAAATCTTACCTACTGATGGTGATTAATGAATTGTGCTCACACTCATGAGATGCTTTGCACATACACTGAGCATTAACTTTGCATTTACACAAATTATGTTTAATATGTTTATGTATAAAGTTAAACATGTACTGTATATTGTTCTTCATACAGCTTTAATTACAAACATTTTATAATATATTTTTACATTTGTTCCACCCAAGTTTTATTAGTTTTACATATTTAGCACAATATACATTCATTCATTTTATTTTAAATACAAAACTCATCCCTATTTAGTGTGTAATAATGTAGTCAGGAACAAGTAATGATGTCATGAATAGCTTCATATCTTTACTTTGCCACAAGATACAATTAAACTTCAGACAGGAAGTAATACATGACATTGAACCTATGACCTTATGACACGCTAATTGTGATTAACCCACTGAATGCTTGCTTTGTTTTATAGCCAATTCAATATTCTGTATAATGGACAAAATATTCTGTAAATTAAAGAAAAACAAATGAGAAATCAATAATACATTTATGGATAGAATATTCTTAAGGGAAAATCTGGTGCAATTACCGATGGGTGTTGGTTTTTCACACGCTAAAAATCTATCTATCTATCTATCTATCTATCTATCTATCTATCTGTCTGTCTGTCTAAAATTGTATTTACAATTAATTTCATGTATAATACTATATATAAATATTTAAAAATGCTTTGTTTCTAGACCATGACCCTAGATTATCGGCACAGCATGTGTCCACACCAGATGACTTAATTACATTCTATGCAGCGATGCTTTGCAAATGAGTACATGGCCACCACTGTGAACTGCTAATAATAAACAGTGGGCAGCAGTACCGGCACAGCCCATGAAGGGCACTGAGATACGAACATCTTATTCTGGAGCGAGCACTCACGTTTTTACACTGGCTATATTTGGCAACAAGTATCATAACAGAACATTCAGTCATTTATTATGCATAATTCCAATTTCAGACATTCATTTACACTGATAGTTTCTTCTCTGCACAGTTTTATTTTCAAACTAAAACTGGATATCTAACTGTCTGACAGGTCAAAGAAAAACTGATATCTCTGACAAACCCTCTCACCTTCTTTATGCAGGATATTAGAATGCAATGGCTTTGTAGAGCTAGTCAACCCATCACAAATTGAAACAGTATTTGAAGAACAGAATGGGGAAAGGTAGAGCACTGTTGGCCTCCATGTTACGCTGCAGGTGAAAAATGAAGCGGGAGCTTCATGGTGTTATAGTTGGCATGCCATTAGATCTAATGTATAGTGTAAACTGCTAAAACTACAGCTTTTTAAATATATTCCTGATGTAGCAGGTGGTAAAATATGAAAGATGTGCACAAAATACGATTTTGATTTAAGTAGATAAAATGTATGCATGTTTAAAACGTTTCATGCAGATTTGTTTACTAGCAAAAAGAAAATATTATGCCAGGAGTGTACAGTTTGGATCATTCCAATATGGCAATATAGAAATACTACAATACAGTGTGGACAATATTGCAGTATTAATTGGTATGTCAATGTATAGTCAATCCCTGATTATCATATGTGAATACTGATGTTACACACTGCAGCTTTCTCCACCTGATTTACACCACAAACGTAATCCTGTCTCACTGTAATGTCTGCATCAGTTTAGGAGAGCTAGTGGGCCATTTGCTTAATTGTTATTAATTATATAGGCCTATACATATTATTAAACAGTTATTAATAACTGCATGTACAACAGAATAAGCATTTCCGACTAATTTCAGTGAAATGCACTGTTCTGTCCCAGTGCGTTGGATTTATACGGAGGTCTGTGGTGTGGATTTGCTGCCCCCTTGCGGTGAATGCGTTGTATTACAGGTCTAAGAGCGTCACATAAACGTTGAGCAGAAACGCTCTCTAGAGCGCGTGCCTCACATTTGAACTACTAATCCCTGTCCTTTTGTAACTCTTCTGCGGATTAATCGTGTTAAACAACGGCTCATCACATTGCGCGACGGAGGATGCACTTCTCTTCGTTACAGCCGCCCTGTTTAATAAAACGTGGTTCACTTTAAATATGCTAGGATCATTCATTATTGCCATATTAATGGGCTATTATATTTATATTCAGGCTGGGTTTCGTCGGTTTCTGAGATTGCAGGCCACTAAAGGCTTTTCTTGTTGCTCTAGAAAAGTTTGAATGGGGACAGTGAAACCGGCGTTTCCTTCATCAGCGTTGGCATCAGGTTTGCGACAGGGGGCGCTGTCCATCAGAGAGGTCCACTTTAATAGCAGGCCTGGCTCGATCACAGTCACTTGGTTAGGATGGAGGAAGACCCAGAGGCCAGCGCAGTGACCACAGTGAACAGGAGCAGCAAAAGTCCCACACTGGAGGATCTGGGTCTCTCACACTCTGGGCTGGCTTATGACAACAAGTTTGTGTGCTCTCCTCCAGGATTGCTTATGTTTGGAGAAATAGTAAGTAGATTTTGTGACACTGTTCCACATTATACTCAGCGTCTTTGTTCATGTTTACAACAAGCAGGTAAAAGCTGTGTGATTATGCCAAGTATGGAGTCGGCCTATGCAGCTACTGTAACTGTTACATGATGATGCATTGACATTGTCGTCTTTACATTTTTTGTAATGGCGATGACTGGGATAAGCAGGGCAGAATAAAACAAAGCTATATACAGCAATTTTTTTTAAGTAGTATAAAAGTCAATTGTAATTAGAAATGATAAAAAATAAAATATCATTAGAATACTTAAAGTTCAAGTATTTATTTTTATGTATTTCCCCTCTGGCCTTGCTTTTAATCTAGCAAATGAAACTGACAGAAATCCTGTATGAGTCATTCTGCATGTTCTGTTTACATGCTGTAATGACAGAAGGGAAATTAAGTCTAGCCCTTCATATTTTTATTAAGCATTTTACAACTAAACTAACGCCGTTCAACCTGTGCCTGAAGAATTTGTGCCTAAAGAAGTTTGATTTAATTTTGGAAAAAAAACAGCAGCATGTACATTCCACAGAGGAGAGGAAGTGGCCAAACCAAAACAGTTTAGTCAACAGACTCTTCCTCTCGCCCTTATTGTTCGTTTTCCTTCCACAATCCATCCTGAATCACATCCAAGCATTCAGTGAGTGTTTAATCTCCAGTTGGGCCCATCTGCTGACTCCAAAACCACTTTTCCTGTGACACTAAGCGTTCAGTAAAAAATTCTTTGTTACTTCTAACAGGAAGGGTTACTGGGAGTATACAGGGGAATACAGAAACCTGTTACTGAGAGCAGATAATTTACACCCTATAGCTTACAGCAATAAAAACTAGGTCTGTGCATGCACTGGTCAAATTATTTTATTCTGTGACATTTTTCGTCATGCTTTTAAATCCTTCACGAATTAGTCTCATGTTTCAATGTTTGGTATATTTCTGTATTTGATCAAGTTGCACATTTAAAGTTTGAAAATTCTATAAATGCAACTTACTTTTCACCTTGTCATATGAAGACCTTTTCATACCACGACTAGTCCTATTTTTATGCATCTAAGGTCTTTTAATATTCATAGATTTAAAATGTGTCTTCATTTTGTTGTCAGGTATGTGGACTACTGGTGTGGACTCTTCTAGGTGGGACTGAGTATTTGGGGGTGCCTGTGCTGGGCTGGGTGATGTTTGTGTCTGTGGTTTTCTGGGTGCTGACTGTCTGCCTCTTTCTACTGTACCTGACCACTGCTCACACCAAGATCCCCAACGTCCCATGGTCAGCTCTGGTGAGGGGATTAAACTCAAATAACGAGAGCCACCTGCTGTTATAAGCCAGCAAAAGGGTTTGAAAAGGATCAGCATGCATGATCTAAGTAGAAACACACGCAATGATGTATACCAGATTTCAGTTTGTATATTCTTTAATAACAGCTCACATTCTATTTTTACTATATCATACTATTCCTCAGCACTGTTCATTTTAGATCAGCTTTTGTATCAGCCCAGGAAAATGTTTAGCATTCCATAAAGAATAGGATTTTGTTAAACTTGAAATGATAATGTCCACTCTACTACTTTTTACAGGGATTGTGCTTCAATAGCTGTGCCACTGTTCTTTACATGACAGCCGCAGTGATTAATGCTACGTCTGTGCCACAAGCCATTAGAGGGCGCTATTACTACATCAGCTGGATTGCTTCCACGGTAAGAGGAAGAGGAGTATCATTTCATCTCGAGAGCTTGATTAGTTCAGAATGAGTTCCATTTCCACACTTGAAAACAATGGCCACATGTACTGTAAAGTTTTCTCCTTCCTTTCTTTTCTAATCATGTCATAGATCTCACTAGACACAAGTAATAACATGCATATAATAGATGGGTGTGGACTCAGTGTCCCCACATAGATAATAAAATGTGAGAACATTGATCTCATGGGGAAAGTTTGCTTGTTCCCACAAACACTGTAACCTGCAAGAAAGTAGATGCAACTTCTTTTTAATAAAATTGACAAATACTGATTTCAATACAACCTTCTCCTCTTTTCAGGTATTTGCCATCTTAGTTGTGATTTGTTATGCAGCAAATTCATATGTGAGCTACAAATCCTGGAGATCAAAAAGTGATGATGCCTAAACAATATAACTGGAATCACATAAGTTGCAAAATCATCTTACTTTAATCCGTTGGATTTTTGTGTGCTTTTTTAACTCTTAAGCCTAATGCACTCACCCATGAATATTATACAGTTTGTTTGACATGAAGAATTTTACAGTATTCTTTAAACTCTCCTGTAATGTATTTAGCACAAGATATCCCTGTCATGTACATTTGAGTTATTCTTTGCTTTGTATATTTTATTGAGTATTTTTAATAGTACGCTATTTGTGTAAATATATATTTTTGTATATTAAAAGTAGGATGTATATGGCAACACCAAACTGCTTAATAAAAAGATATTTAATGTATATTTGTTAAGTAAGTGGTACCATGTATTTCTGTAAAATTTACCATGAGACGTATTCCTAAGTTGTACAATAAAAACAGTTTCTAATAATACTGCACATGTAATGTTCAATAATCAATACTGATTATTATTATTATAAGATGACTCACATTGTGCCAAGACTGTAGCACATGGAAGGTTAAGGATCAGTTGAGATATTGTCATAACTAATTTATGACACTTATTGGCAAATTAATTCAAACAAAAAATAATGCATTGTTATATTCACTATAGGACTTCTGAGGTTTTCTGATCTCAATATTCTGCTGATTTTTGCTGCCAGCTTTGGTACAGGAGGTATTTTGAGCCTGGTTCCTCTTAAGGTTTCTTCCTCATGTCGTCTCAGGGAGTTTTCCTTGCCACTGTCGCCTTTGGCTTGCTCTTATGGGATCTAGATCTACATCTGGATTTCTATAAAGCTGTTTTGTGATAATGCTTATTGTTAAGCAGGTTCTTTGAAACTATAATTAAGCAGCAATCATTAGAATCAACCTACTCATTCTACAATTAATTTCTGCAAAAACTGTCATGAACACTAATACTATAATCCAAACCATGAGTTCCTCTGGCTGATCTGTGGCCGAGCTGTGGCCAGACTGTCTTTCACAGGTCTACAGGTTGGATAATCATGGTTGTGGCATGCAGACAGTAGCTGGATCCTTTAAAATAATGTTACACAATGCCAGTGTTTTGCCCATAGGACTAATAGTTGCTACTGAGATTCAATGGACCACAAACTTCAAACCACCAGCCTTTATAAAAACTTCACAAAATGGAGGAAAGGATGTGGATAGGTGAAAAAAAATGCACTGTGTCTGAATAACAACCTTCATCAGATAAACAAGCATGCTTCACCAGAGTATGAAAAAGAAAAACACAGAATAAAAGTGTATGACTGCATTGTGGCCTACTCTACCATATTAATATGCCAGCTGTGTCAGAGTGCTACTACTCATTCTGTAGCACCTGAAGTTTATATATATACACAGTATACTTTAAGATGTTAAAATTAGCTGTTAACTCCTTAAAGTCACAGCTTATTATTCAGTAATTCATCTTAAAGTATATTATTCAGCAACTACAGTAAGCTAATAAGAAAAGGAATATAGTTATGAGAGTGAGAAATGTAAGTCTGGACCTGCTGATGCGTCCTGGGACTTTAGCAAGGGGGTTTAGAAAAATGCCATATTATTTCTGATATCTGGAGAACGTTGTACATGAGAGCGATTCTGGAAAGCTAGAGCTCCACTTATATAAATTTGTTATCCCAGACGTTTATGGTGCTCATGAGCCCCAGTCAAGTTTTACAGCAAATAGCTCATAGTAGCACGGTAGAGTAACGTTAGGCCATAATGCAGTCACAGTATGCAAATAAACTTGTGTAGCTGTGTGACACTGACTAACTGCAGATGCAGTTGTCCTTGTCCATGTCTTTAGTGCTGAAATCAGCTCTATTTTTTATTACCAGGCTGTCCTGCCAGTATTCCCACTATGACTCTTTACAAACACCCTGACAAGCATAAAGACTACACAAACATTCAGCTAGAATTCATTTAGCCATATATACTGTATAAGGTGCAAATGTTATATAGTAAGGTTGTACTGTTTGCAATGTGTTTACTATTACATTTGTGTTTAATGTCAGTGGGCAGAACTGAGCCTGAAGACCACGATTCCTACACTAGAGAGAATATGGATATGGGTTGGATTCTCTTGGTCTTTGACACACCTCTTTGTTCTTCACCAAAGAAAGAAAAGTTTACTAGCACCCTGACAAAGACTGATTTATTTTCTCAGGACATAAGCACATACGATTTTATCATATAGAGGACATCAAACATGAAACATTGAATTGTGTTGGTCATTATGTTCATTCAGGGGGAAGTCCACAAGAAAAAAAGGTTCTCCTTATTTCCAAAAGGGCAGCAATGGCACTTACATTCCCAGAATATGGCGTATGGATCACAGCTGTAAAACTGCACAGAGCCATAGAATGGCTTCTATATTAGATGACACGCATGTGGTCAATCAAAATGAATGGAATACTGGGACTAATGATAAATGCAATGAAATATGTCGTCACTTAAAATACAGCATAATAACATGTAGTTTTGCTATTAATTATCTATTTGAAATAATGGAGTAAATTAATCAAGACTTTCAGCAATTTAATGTTAATGTTTCAGCTTAATGTCTCAGTTTGACTTCTACAAAACCTTTTTTTTTTATTGTCTACCTTAATTGTTCATAACTTTTCATGTTATTTTTTAAATACACATTTCATTTTTATTTTCTAATTTATTTATTTATTTTTACAAATGTCTTTTTTTTACATTTCTTTGTTGTTTTTTATTTTAATTTTATTTTTTAAATTTTATTTACAAATTTCATCATTTTACAATATGTTGGCTGTACTGTGGTTCACGCTGTGCTCTGAACCCCACATTGGGATATGTAAAGAAAGCATTTTGTTGTGCATGTGTATATAAAATGACAATAAAGTTAAAATTAGGAATGTATAAATATTTTTCAGTCCTGCTCATCGGAGGAAAATTATTTACAATGTAGTACATATTTAATTAATTTTATTACATACAAGACAGTTCTTTAGTAAATTTACCATCAGGTATTCTTTGCATGTCCTACTGAAGTCTACAATTGCATCTTTTCTGAGTTGGATGAACATCCAGCCTGCTGTCTCCATAATTTATTTAAATCTGTCAGGGATCTAAATCTGAAAAATGTTCTCTTTTAGCACAAAGACCAATTAAAGTATCCTGAGAATTATGAGCTCTACACAATACACGCTAAATTAAACACCATGTTCTAATCTTGCAGAGAGATTCTGCATTGACCGGGTCAAATTTAATAAGGACAGGGCCCAGACACCCACCCTGTCCCCTTCAGCACCTGTGAACCATAGTGCTGGTTCAGTTCAGTTCTGGTCCCCAAAGAGTTCAGTCAAAAGTATTTCCAGCCATTGCTGCTTCTTCCTTAGCCAGATTAATCTAACCCTCTGCCCCGAGCTTTGCTATAGATAAATTATTCCAGTAGAAGCAAACTATTAAAAAGCTTGTGGTTCAGCAGCCACCCTGGTCCCCTGCGCACCTCAACAAGATGAAGGTGCAGCTGCACTGTTCATGCTGAGTGGAGCTTAGCCAGTGATCGTGTCTGTGCTGGCACGGTTATCTAACAAATAAGCCATGGAAACATTCTTGATGTTTATGTCAGAAGATTAGTGACAGGTAGGATGTGCTGAAGAACAATGGTCCTCATTTTAACGAAGCAACAAACTCCCAATAACAGCAAAGTGATTTTCTCTAACAAGAGATGGGTTTTCATGCAGAATTATGTTGCTGACAGAACTGTGCAGCTTGTGATATGAGCAGCAAAAACAGACATACTTGAATTACCCAAATACATGGCATCGGGGTTTTCTGTGGTAGAAGAGCCTTTAATCATCCTTAAACCATGCTTTAATTACGTAGGAATCCAATGTAGATTAGAAAATCAGCGGCGAGGTTGTGAAAGCGCCGCAAGATGGCGCTGTTGTACGCATTAATGCTCACGCAGAATAGAATAGGATAAAATAGAAGAATAGAATAGAATAGAAGAATAGAATAGGATAAAATAGAAGAATAGAATAGAATAGAAGAATAGAATAGAAAGCTTCTTTATTGTCACATGTACAAGTACAGTACAGTGAAATTGATTCTTCACATATCCCAGCATGTTGGTAAGCTGGGGTC
>JAOUQW010000042.1:16918444-16930172 GCA_028565825.1 Olivaichthys viedmensis | reverse complement strand
GCTCAAGGGCCCAACAGTGGCAGCTTGGTGGAGCTGAGGCTTGAACCCACGACCTTCTGATCAGTAGCCCAGTGCCCGAACCACTGCCCACTTGATAACTGCCCAATTGATAACTTTTCAATTATTTCAGCTTTATTTAAGCTATATCGCACTGATCGAAGGTGGGATATGGTACCCTCTCATTCTATCTGAATGTTCCTTGTTTTTTATTATTGTGTTATTGATGTATTTTTTATTAATTTTTATTATTCTTGTTATTTAAATGTACACGGTTCTCTTTTAAATGATGTAATGCTTTGGTTACTATTCAGGCCTGAGTTTTTAGGAACTTTTACATGTCCAAATGTTTGAAGTAGATAAAAGTAATGATATTTCACCATTAAACATAGCCAGGCGAACAAGCTCACCTTGCCCAGATCTTGTCTGACTAGTAAATTCAAATATCTTCGAGAAGGACGTATGCCCAGAAATGTCCTGAAAAATTCAACAAGTACTCTCTCTCAATAGGGATTTGGCAGGTGTATCTCCTTTATAGATCAGTAGGGCTTCAGATTTAATGCCTCAACATGACCAATACCCTGTATTTTCACATGTCAACATGTAGCACCTTTAAAGCCCCTGGCAACAGGGTTTCAAATTTTCAAACTTCTTTGTGATACCAAAGATCTGTCACTTAATAAACATTTACCAAGTGGAGATTTAAGAAATGTATTGTATATCCATAACTCCAATTTAATTATTATTGAAAGCCGCAAAAACTCCTCCATTTTCCGCCTGATCAGAACTGTGTGGGCGTGTCAGAAAACAACATACATTGACGTCTCCCTGGCAACGTAAACAACTTATCGGCAGTGCTAGTGCTAGAAAAGCATGTCAGAATGACGGCAAAGTGCTTCCACAATGCTTTTGTTTTTACACGAGTCGCAAGTCAAAAACATTTTGTGGTATGTTGGTGTTTTTCGTACTCATATTTATAGCGGCACGCCACTCATGGAAAGTGGCAAAAATAAGGTACGATTGCGGTTTGTGTACACTTGACCGCTACTTACCCCCTTCCAGCTAGTTTAAAAAGTGATCCGCATCACATCATATTGCAACCGTGCCGAAGCGGTGCGCTTATCAGATTCACTTCTTTTTCCGTTTATAATGTCATGAGATTTTATTATACATACGCAACAAAAACACTGAAACTGTAAAGGCTTGGATTTCCAATGTACCCATGTGTAAATAATAAAAACAAAAAACAACCTGTTAATTAAAAAAAATGTGGTCGGGGTAAAGGCAGTGCTGATGTAAGCACTAAGCTAATTCTGATTGATACTTGGGGTACCCCAACTTTACCTATTCCAAAAATATAGTCCAGCTCTACTTAAACCGGCCAGAAGAAAATGGGAGAAAAATGAAATTCAGAAATCTCTCAACTAAAAAGACCAGCATCGTTTTTCCTTTTTCCTAGTAAATTCACCATAAAAGCTACAGCTTATTGTAAGAAGCTCATTAAAAAAAAAAAAAAAAAAAAAGCTTTACGCTCTGCTTTCCAGAGGCTGGTAATGTTGTACATAAAATAAAAACAGCTTTATGAGACACGTTTAGTTCTTTCCTCAAAGGTGACATTTCCTGTGCATCCTCTGGTGCTGCAAGAACTCTGATGTAATAAAAAAGAAATGGGTCAATATAGAAAAGTGGGTTAGATCCACCTATATGTTTCTCGCAGCTTGTTAAAAACCCTGACTCAAAGACAGCCTTTATGTTGGTTTGGCAAACGGAAAGAAAAATTCTTAATGAAGTCTTAAACGAGTCAAGGGCTTTTCCCCCGAACACTACTCTGACTGTAAGTATACTGTAAACATGCCTATAAACATTTTGTACAGTAATGCTTAAAATAGCCTACGTTTTCTGTGACACATAAATGTAACTGGTCTAGTTTCCTGCATTTTCTCTTTTAGAGTCAGTACATTTTTGGCCAGCTAGTTTAAAGCCTCACCTAACTCTCGAAACGGTTTTGCCCTACTTTTTCAGTAAAATGTCACTTAAATGTACAATTTGTACCCTGCCATTGCTATTTAGCCTTTGCATTGAAAGGGGTTTAACTTGATATGATGTGTAATATTCATATGGCCCAAGTTTCATTTTTAGTACTTGCTAATTGACTTTGATATTGACATTGTTTTTGTTCTTTAATGTATTGAGAACAGAACTCTTAAGACAGCTGCTTCCGTCATAATGAATATCTGAGTTGGTATTTCGGTTTTAGCAGAAATTGTAGCTATTAGGAATAAATGGTCCTGATAACAGTACGATATTGTGAGCTTGGCGTAAGTATATGAGTGTTATAAATAATCCCATGTTTATTTAATGTTGTCAGTGGTGTTGCTGGTTTTAAAAGAAAACCACAGGCATTATTTTCTGGCATTAGATTACCCAAGTTGTGAAAGTATCAACATAAGAGTCGATTTTCTTATCATTAAATTGTTGCAAATTGCTTGAAGAGAAGCTGCCTCCATCTTTAATCGTTCAGAGTGTCGCATGCGTGTAGATGGCAATATTTATGCTTTAGGTAGAGTTATTGTTCTTTAGTGTATTGAGCTGCTTCTTTATGGAGTCAGAATCATGCCATTTAAATTTTTTTTAATTATTTTGAATTAGTATCGTACCATCTGAAATTGAATTTCATGCTTAAGGGTGTGAAATTCAAAAAGGTCTTGATTTAATTCACATTTTTTAATTCAAGTTCAAAACGATATCCAGGTAACTTGCAGGCAAAGCAGTCGAACACAGAATCCCCCTCCCGTCTCACACACACACACACACACACACACACACTGCAGCGAGAGTTGCCAGGTTCGCGGTTTTTCCCACTAAATTGGGCTGGTTTGAAAATGCAGTCGTGGGTGAAATTTATAAGGTCACCGGGTGCGGTTTTTTGCGCTACTTTCAAAATTTACCACAGCCGCCAAAAAACTTTGATTACAAAGTTATTAAGAAAAATGATTGTCTTATGAATTTATATTAATGCGGGTGTTAAATAGTTGACAACCTAACAACAGACAGGCACATTCAGTAGGCTACAGTTGAGAGAGGGAAGGAAAGGAGAGAGAGTGGGTGGCGCGGTTGATGTCACGTCATTGGTCGGGTGAATGTGTACAAGTCAACATTGGCAAAACATGTTGAAATCATTTTAAAAGCAGGGGAATAACATGAGTTGACAAATGAAAAAAGAGAGAGTGTGGGAGGGAAGGATATAAGGAGAGAGAGAGATGCACAGAAGGTAAAAAGAAAGTTAGCTGGCTGGCTAATATGCCAGATAAATTGGGAAAAGTTCAAATCAATCCTTTTAGTGTTAAATGTGTTCGTATTAAATGTTCTTGACTGGTTTCTGAAAATATTAGAGTAACTGGTCTTGGTTTAATTCTTTCTTGTGTGGGGTTGCAGTTAAGAGCAGAGGGGAAGAAAAAGGGAGATGTAAAATTGTATGGACATCTATTTCATGTGTCTCATTATTTCACATTGTGTTATAAAGTAGTAGTAATAACAACAATAATAATAAAAATAATAATAATAACAACAACGTGCCATGCAAAGTTCTTTACAAAAAGTATAAAACAGAAAAGAAAGAAAAAACAAAGGAAGAATAAAAGAAGAATTAAAAACACATGAAAGACAGCAGAGTAGTATGCTGTACCAGTAGTTATTTTGCAATTTATAGCCTGTGATTGGACACGTCAGATTTTGGGCTAGTTTCATCTTTTGATGGGAGGATTTTAGGCAGACTTTGGGGGGGAGATTTTTTGGCAACCCTGACTGCAGGCTTGTTTGAAGTGAATGTGAGTGACACTATGGATGCAGGATCTTCCCAGTCAAGATTTACGGTATGAAAAATGTTTCTCTCCTCTTTTAATACAGCGAATAACAAAGTAAACGTTTTAACCTTTTAAATAAGATCCATTTGGACAAGTTGGCTGTGATGGTTTAGCAGCTTTAATGATAGTTCGCCAAAGTTATCTAGCTAGCTTCAACTTCAATCAGCTCCGAAGGAATGCAGCCGTAACTGTAACAGACACCAAATAATCATATACAGGTATAGCACACCAACCCAATGTTTGGCTTTGTTGGTGTTTGGTTGGTTGGTGTGCTCTGGCCTTAACAACAATCCTTAACCGTGGTAAAATCACTCTAACACATGCCCTCTCGTGGCTTATTGCTTTATTGTAATATCTACTATTCTGTGTTGGACTGCTTTTGCCTGCAAGTTATCCGGATGTCAGTTGGTACGATACAAATTCTAAATAATAACATTTAAAATTCAGATTTTTTCATTCAAATTCAAATTTCTAATGGCATGATTCTGACTCCATACTTCCTTCATAATGTATATCTGAGTTGGTATTTCGGTTTTAGCAGAAATTGTAGCTATTAGGAATAAATGATCCTGATAACAGTACAATATTGTCAGCTTGGCAGAAGTATAACAGTATGGGACCAGTACTACAAGAGAATATCGACATTCAGAGCACTGTTTAGAGTTCCATTACATGGTATGTGAATTTTATCTGCCTGTAATTAAATATGAGAAAAAAGTTACTGGATGTGGCTGATTGCAGAGACAGGAACACATGGCCTTTAACTTTTGGTACACTGCACTTTATAGAACGCAGCAGCTAGCCAAACCAATGACTTGCAGTATATTTGTGTTAACTTCTTAGATGACAAAGCTTTGTGAATTGCAAATTTGTCAAAACCAGCTAATTCCTAACTGTTATTTTTGATAAATGCTAGCTTTTCTGATAATCTCAGGCTTTTCAAAGCTCATTTTAAATACCTTTTATAGCTAATGATGTATTTAACTGATTGTATTCATTTTCAATGTTTTTTGTGTTTGATACTTCTAGTGATACTCCTCTTGACCTGAAAGTAAAGGCCAGCATGATCTCAGATATGCTTTCTCTTGTGGGTGAGTTTTTTTCTTTGTCACCTTATACTCACTCCTCTGTATCACTTTACTATTCTTCATCATCCATAATGTTTACATGTACACTATGTTGACACCCCACCTAATTCCTGAGTTCAGGTGTTTCAGCCACACCCATTGCTAACAGGTGTATAAAATCAAGCACATAGCTATGCAATCTCCATAGACAAACATTGGCAGTAGAATGGGTCGTACTGAAGAGCTCAGTTTCTGCCCTGCTAGATCTGCCCCGGTCAACTGTAGGTGCTATTATTGTGACATGGAAGCTTCTAGGAGCAACAACAGCCCAGCCACGAAGCGGTAGACCACGCAAACTCACAGAGCATGGCCACCGAGTGATGAAGCGCATAGTGTGTAGTAGGGGTGTAACGATACACTCTGCTCACGATTCAATTGGATTCACGATTCTGGGTTCACGATTCGACATTGTCACGATACTCAAAATATTTTGAAAAAAATTTTAATGAAGAAAAATGTAAAACATTACTTTTTTATTTCTGAAGCATAAACGATGCAAAACAATGTGCATTTTTGTCTGTATAATATTTAGTAATCCAAGAAAATACTAGGAACAGAGGTTTAAAATTGTAATAAATAAATAAAAATAAAAAAATAAATAAAAAGTACTGTATAGCAGCTTCACCATACTTAAAAAAAAAAAAAGTTTTTTTAAAAACAAGTGATATCTTAAATTGAAAATCGAGTTAAGCAATCTCGGTCTTCAAACACTCAAGAATTAGCCTACATTCCTACCCTAGGATATTGACAGATTCATTTTCAGAAATATCCACATTTTCAGGCAGAAGCTGGGATCTTTGAGCATTTTCAAAAAACATTAAGTCATTCAAACCTTTTACAACTTTGTCCGCTGCCATCTCTACAGAGTGTAAAAGCGATTTTCTCTGTTTTGATGGTGATGTGACGGCGCGTGTGCATCTAGGACAATTTAACAGCTCTATTAAAGTAGAGGTGTCAATGTATATATCACAGACAGTAAAACTCAATTTTGGTTAAAACCCTGTTTTTAAAGAACTTTGTGGCAACAGTTTGGGGAAGGCCCTTTCCTGTTGCAGCATGACTGTACCCCTGTGCACAAAGCGAGGTCCATAAAGACATGGTTTGGTGTGGAGGAACTCCAGTGGCCTGCACAAAGCCCTGACCTCAACCCCACTGAACACCTTTGGGATGAATTGGAACGTCAATTGCGAGCCAGGCCTTCTCGTCCAACATCTGTACCTGACCTCAAAAATGCTCTTTTGACTGAATGGGCCAAATGTTCACAGGTGTCCACATACTTTTGGCCATATAGTGTAAGTGCTTGATAAGTTCCTGAAGACAAAATCGATATTACAAATTACTAACACATCTGCATAAGCCTAAACAAATTCATTCCTGTCGGTCAAATTGTTTTTATTGTGATTGTGATGTAGAAGTGCTCAATGGTAAATTTGGAAAAACTATTATCTGGGAAGCATTTCATTAAGGTCTGCCACAACGTAGGAAACCACAGCCCACACAGCTGAACACAGATTCATCTTGGCTGGGCTCTGTACGGTCATTGTGTCACCCTCAGTGTGGTGGAACCAGAAGTACTTGCTGTCTGTTGTATGAAGGCTGGCACCTATTAAGGGAAACATGGTTGAAAGATAAGATTAAACTTCCATGTCAATTAACCATACATCAACAATCACTTTAGGTCTTTTCAATACCAATGAATATACTTGCTAAGACATGAGGAGATGGTTTATGCATTCTTATTCAGAATTGTTTGGGTCACTGTGATGCACCTTAATCAATCCTTCACTTGAAGGATTTGATGACTGAAAGGTCAACAGCCATCAAAAAGATTTACAATAAGAATTGCTTTTGTTGTATTCACTAGCTATCCTCTTACATTTTTTTATGCTTGCTTTGGATCAAAACCTTAAACATGGTCTTTGGTGTAGATGTTTATGAAAAGGTTGTTAGGCCAGGTCACAAGCTGAACACATAACGGAGTTGCCTATACACACACACCAGTCCTGATATAAAAGGTTTGAGGAACATTTTCCATTCTACACTCAATTGTTTTCATCTCAAAAATGAATGGGAAATGGAAGAACCAGCGTCAAACACACATGTGTTTGCAGTTAAAGAGTTCTCCAGTTTCTATGCTGTTTCCAGATGGAAATATATTCATCCAGAACCCTCAGCTATTCTTGAGGAAATGCAGCAAACAGTCACAGGCTTTAAAACACACCTTACAAAAAGACGTTCTGTACAGTGAAAAGGGGTACATGTGCAACCATAACTGAACACATTCTCTAAATAGTAAAGTAGTGGGATTAAAAGTTACACTCAAAAGGTAGGGAGATTAAAAAAACTTGTCATAATGTTAAGGCGTTTGTCTGCCTAATCAAGGGTTGAATAAAGCCCAAACTAGTATAAAACATACTATAATGAGTGAGAAAAAAAACCCCAGTACCTAGACACCAAGGCAAAGCAGGAAATGCTGTTGCCCACTGAAGGAAAAATACTACAGGGAAACTCTAGATTACACTTAAAATACTGCAAAGAATAGTCACATAAAAGAAGAAAAGAAAATCCATCTCAACTCAGTCACTCTACATAGCTGTGGATGTTTGGACAGCTGGGTGTTTGTCTGACTCATTTGTTTAAACATTTTGGTTTGAAACACTACAGCGTAGTCTCTATACATTTCCTCATTGACCTTGTATGCGTCACATTTTCCGAAGACAAGTGATGTCATGTCCAATCTATCTGCTATCAGTGAAACATTTTGTACAGCAGAGAAAAAAACGTTGTGCCTCTTATGTAACAGTTCATTAGTGACAAACCATCAGAGTAGTTTTTATGTATTTTACAGATATGACTTTAGCATGGCTACAGACAAATACCACAAAGCAAATCCAACAAGCCAAACACAAAAGTTAATTTGCAGTCACAGCAACATGACTGATAAGAACAGACAAAAAGATACAATGTCCGTCAGGACGGGTGAACCTAAAAAGACAAACACCATAGCAAAATACAAAGTATGCAACTATCAAATATTAATTTTCAAATATTCTATTGGATACTGTCACCAATATTCTTTAAGGATAAGACAAGCTCAAAATGCGTGCTTCATTTAAATTATTTACTAAAAAAAACCCAGCAAGATGCAAATTATATGAACAGCTCTTCCATGGAACATACTCTCATTAAATCTAAATAAAGAGGTTGAAACATTTGTGCTACTTAATGTTTATAGAAATAATATAATCTCATCACAAAGTCAAGCCCTTTCTAAAATCATAAACACAAATGTTCAGTGAAATAGTAAATTTTACTATTCCAGACTCTATATGTAAAAGGTTATTAAGCGCTGCAACAGCTGCCATCTATGTACTAAACTTATTAGCAACAGTCCTAAAACCATGTGCAATCCTTATAAGTTTCTTCACCTTTATTTACTGCTAGTCTCTCATTCATTTCCAGGTTCTCAGAAATAAATGCAATTGAGAGCATGCACCTTTTTAAATGCAACTTAACAGGCACCTTTTTATTGTCTGGGTGACTCAAAACCCAACACTAACTTCATTAATGACAGAAATGAGCTCACTGGTGCAGCTATAAAAAGTGCATCCACTGGTTGACTGTTGGGGGTGAACATACTTAGAGCTCTAATAAAGGCTCTTCACTGTGTCTGTCTAACACTGCCCCTGTGATATTAAGGAGAGCTCAGATTATCCCCAAGAATTTGAAGCATTTTATAAAGGAAATTTCATGGTTCCTTGCCTCAACTCAATTTAATGTTGCTTCTTCAGTCATTAGATTATCAGTATACAAGTCCATGAGGTTCTGAGTGAGTGGAGCACAATAGGTTCAGCACACAAATAAAACGGCAATGAAATGTTTAGCATGTGTAGACAAAATGAATAAATGTTTGTATTTTTAAAAAAACCCACATGTAAGATTATCTGTGACTATAACATCACAGACATTTAACAAAGTTAAAATATGCTGCTGAAACTCTTATGCTTCTCTTAACGCAGTAGGGATGTTGAAAGAACTGTATGGTTTATGAGGTTTGATTTTGGGTTAACATAACATGTTTATGTACTCAATGACCACAGATCATAAACTGAAACTCCTATGGGCTTACTCGTACATGTCCTACCACATGACTGAAAGTAGCTTCACCAAACAATCTGGATATACCAGAGATGCAATAAATTATGATGTCAGAGTAAAATTAACCTATGGTAGCATGGCCTTAGCATGGCATTGAGTCAGCTGAGAGAATTTGATTATCCCGTGTTAAATTGTGTCTCATTTAACTGAATTTTGTGTTTGTTTGTTATTGTGCCGTGCCGTGCCGTGCCGTGCCCCCCCCCCCCATCTTAGCGTGTCTCCATTGGTTGATTTACTGTGACTGATCCTGGAGGTTAACACAGGCCTGGTGGATTATTGCAGCCTTGAACATGTGGTTCTGGGCGAAACCGGCATCGGTTCTGGTTCAGTCCGAGTACACCAAATTAATTTAACTAAGCTATTTTTTCAATATGAAATGGGCCAAAACCAAAGTTGCACAATTACAATACTTTGTAAAATCAGTAACATGATCAGTATTTTTTCAGAAACTGTTAAACAGGTTTATTAAAAAGAACCCATAATTAAACTGACCTGGTACTCCAGCCTGCATCCACATGTTAATATCAGTTCCTTCTCCATGCTTCTCCAGGGATGTGACATTGATGGGTGTCAGCAGTTTCATTACTTCCTTCATGATAGCTCTGGCTTTGTCACTGCCGGTGAACTGTAGTCCAACAGGGGCAAATGTGCCCAAATCCGACTCCATTACCAGGTCAAAGTTTGAGATGTTTGCCTGTAGAGTGATGGGAATTTGATTATAACATTCTGGGAAAGATGACATTTTTTATGTTCGTCAAGTAAAGTACTAATCATTGAATCAAGCTTTTATTAGAGTCCTATCAAATCTACTGTCAACGATTTAAATAAAAAGTCTGCATAAAATCACTATACAGATGGAAAGTGTGCTGGTAAGTGCTTTGTTATATATTCAAGGCTCTCTCAGGCTACAGCACAGCAACAGAGACCCCATGTTTTCTTCAGGTTTCAATGGCATCTGAATGAACATATTCACACATGTTTTCAATAAATTAGAGAAACTCAGAGAAACTGGAGCTTGCTTGGCTGCCCAAGCTTGCACATCACAATTCATAAAAACAGCTTCAAAATTTCTGTCTATTATGGAATGATAAAAAAAAAGTGAATGGAGAGTGAAAACATTTATGTGCTGTTGAGGGTCAATAGGTCTGGATTTGCATAATGCACATCATAAAAGTAGTACACGGATTAACATTATATTTAAAAAAAGAAAACAGGTAAATTGTAGTTACTTTATGCTGTTGATAGTATTGCACAGCTCCCACTCCCCCTGCTTCCTCAGCAGACCACAGCACAGCCCTCAGTGTTCTCTTTGGACGCAGCCCTAGGGACCAAGCAATAGACAGTGTGAGGCAACCACAGATCATTTCACATTTCTTCCATAACTAAGCTTTGAAAAAGCACTAGCTAAGGTCAAAGTTAGTCAACGTGATCAGTAAAATAATAGGAAAATGCAATGGGAAAAATGTATAACAAAAACATGCTGCATATTTTCTGAAACTATGGATTATGTACAGAAATGACGGACAAAAGCATTGCGTTTCTAATAGCTTCTCTAGCAGATTAACCATAACTTATACAGTACTATAGGACATTTTAGTGGAAAGACAAGCTTCTTGGAGCATTTTGCAATAAATTGTCTTGGATATTTTAGATCAGTTCTATGTTGGAGAATCAGCTGTTCATACGGGGAGCAATGTGTCAGAGTACAAGAATGGCTGCATGGCAGAGAAACAGGCTAAAAACAGAGACATCCCCATGCAAAGCATGTCATCCCCATCCCCATGCCATCAGCTGAAGCATTATGATCGAATACACCAACCCTATCTCTCTGGTCTCACTCAAAATAACCAGCATTTCACTGTATTAGTATGGTATGACCTTATAGTTCTAAAGCAGGGTGCAATGTTTACTGGTTACTGATAATGAGCTTTACAGTAACAAGTTACAATAGCTGAAGGCCTCAAACACAAAAAGCCTCTAGTGTAAGGATGCTATGTGAAACACTGGTCTTGTTAGCCCTGGATTTGGAGGTCAGCTCTAGCCACTAATGTAGCTCAAGCAGGGTTGTGGGAACTTTTCGTAAGGGGTGCTCCCAACTAAGAAAATACATGTATGCGCATACACAGTTGGCAAGACGTTTTGCCAAAATTTAGGCAATGGCTTTGAAATGTAAAAATTCTGTTGGCAAATTCTGAACTGCAGCCTTTCTTTGTAAAGTGGGAGGTAATGAAACCATGTTTAGAACTGTATCCACTGAATTGCCTTAAAATTTAATTAGTCTAGTCTGAATTAAGTCTCCATACAGAAAACAAAAAGACTGACATAATAGATGGTAGAAGGAGTTGTTTTAACTTTCTCCTCTAAACCAATTATGCAACAATCGTTTTGGGAGACAGCTTTCGATAAGGATGCTTTCATATGTTAAGCAAGTGTCAGCTGTTATGAATAAGATTGCTGTCCTTATAGAATAGAATAGAAAGCTCCTTTATTGTCACATATACAAGTGTAGTACAGTGAAATTGATTCTTCACATATCCCAGCATGTTGGTAAGCTGGGGTCAGAGCGCAGGGTCAGCCATGATA
>JAOUQW010000042.1:16886546-16907669 GCA_028565825.1 Olivaichthys viedmensis | reverse complement strand
CATGGTGGGGGTGGGGGTGGGGGGGGTTGAATGATGTTAGCAGAAAGAAGCATCGGCAAATTTCCTCCTGAACCCCCACAACTGACAGCAGGTCTGTGACGGACAGCTGAAGCTTTCCAAGCAATAGAAACACACTGCAAACAGCCACTATGGCTATAATAAGAACAGCAAACACCACACTGGGGCTCCACAAACAGGCACCATTTTCTTTCTTATCTACATCCAGGAGTGAAAGAAAGAGGATATGATGCCCCATCATGGTTTGAGAAAGGTGTTTAAAACACACACATCCAGAAATCTGATCCATAACATTATGTTTCAGTATATAGTATAAAGTATACTTTTTGTTTATTCAAGTCTCAAGGCTTGAACTATTCTTTTCTCACCCCAGCAGTGATATTGAATCCTGTCATTGCTGCTGTGCCTAATACACTTGTACCAGTGCAAAACATACCATCATGATCCTGCCATGTCAGTATCACTGCTGTGCTGAGAATGGTCCTCCACCCAAATAATATCTGCTCAGTGGGTGGTGGTCCTATGGTCCTATTGCACTATTGCACTAAAAATGGCCAAGAACCACCTACTTTCACAGAAAGAGGCCATTTGACTGACATTCTAAATGACCAATCACAGACTTTTCTTTTAGCGCGTCAGCAAACACGTGAGGATATCTAGTTTACTTGCCAATAAAACTAAAATAAAAATCTTTAAACAAAGCTCTGAAATAACTTTTAATGACGGAATACTGTAAACTTTTTTCAACCTAGTGACTAGATCTTGTTCTGACAGCTCATTGTGTCACAAAGTTCAAAAGTATGTTTTCTCGCCGTGCAAATAGCCAATTAGTTTGCAACCAAAGGGTGTATATATATATACATATATATATTGATCTACTCATCATGGAGTGTGTCTGTGGGAATTTGTGCCCATTCAGTCAAAAGAGCATTTGTGAGGTCAGGCACTGATGTTCAACGAGAAGGCCTGGCTCGCAATCGACGTTCCAATTCATCCCAAAGGTGTTCAATGGGGTTGAGGTCAGGGCTCTGTGAAGGGCACTGGAGTTCCTCCACACCAAACCATGTCTTTATGGACCTCGCTTTGTTTTTTTTACACCTGTTAGCAATGGGTGTGGCTGAAACATCTGGACTCAAAAATTAGGTGTGTCCACTTACTTTTGGCCATACAGTGTATATTAACTGTGTAAATATTGAACTAAAATACACATTTCCTTTTCTTCTTTTCATGTTACAAGAACCCATAATGTGCACTTCAAATATAACGAGGAAATCAATTTTTTCTTTAGTCCAACAAAAGATTTTGCAGAGGGGAGGAGACAGTTTATTTCTTCTCTTTTGAATATACTAAAGTAGCTGATCTGAACATACAAACCATACATATAATTCACCTATCCATCAATTCAAACATGGCTTTCCCAGAATAGATACCCAAGGCCAGGACATGTCTGGCAACTGTTGAGAGCAATGTCTCGTAGTAACTGGACATGTTACTCAATCATGAAGAAGTTTCGCCACTCATCCGAGGGTCTTCATCTGTTGAATCCCCACTATTTAAACTCTGTGTGTGATTCACACCTGTGACATCATGAGATTGACATGACACCAGGGTCAAAAGGTGTGAACCCACCATGGTAAACATGTCAGAACAGTGTTGTAAGTAGGTGATAGGTGGTGTCGCTTCCCCCTCTAATCAGAGTTGTTCCAGTTTGGCCTCATAGATGGCCTTTAATCCTGTCTTAAACTGGTTGTCTTCTCTGTCCAGAATTCGTACACTGTTGTCCTGAAAAGTGTCCATTACCATTAGGTGTAGGTAGACAGCTGAGTCCTGACCTATGGAATATGGCCTTTTGTTTTGGAAAATGAGCCTATGAAGTTGTTGTTGTGTTTCACTATTGTACAAATCTGTACATTCCTCACTGCAAGGGACAGCATATATTATGCTGTACCGCTTATGTTTTAGTGTCTAATCTAGAACACAATGTTTACTGAAAATCCTCCTAGTCCTTCAGACACCCCCACCACATACAGGATAACAATGTTGTTCCGTTTGCCCTGTTCTTCCTCCTCTGATTGGTCTGGTATTGCTGTTTTGACAACCAAGTCTTTAAAGTTTTTCTCAGATGTTTGCACTCCTTGCCCTTGGTTTCAGATGGTTTTCAGGCACATTTTGTGATCCAGTATGTGGTGGGAGTCAAATAGCAAAGACTGGTCAGTGTGGGTTGGCTTCTGGTAAACTTCATTGTCTAAATTGCCATTCTATCACTATGGCTGAAACACAAGTCCAGTCACCAAAACTTCCTTACCAGAAATTCAACACGCCCTGGATGACTAAAAACCTTTACAGGCATGTTGAGAGCAAGGAGCCTGAACTGTAACGAACTCTAAAGACAGGTAAAGGGTGACCTTAATAAGCAACCTACTACTGGAGTGTCTCACCAATAATACACATGAAAGCCTTGGACAACACTGATGCAACAAGTTAACAAGTCAGTACATGTCACTCTGGACTACACACTCAGTCAGCAGTATGTCATTTGTGGGATGATTCATTGTCGTTATGGTGTTCCTAAGAATATCCCTTTAGAAGAAGAAGAAAAGCAGAACAGAGTTTCATGTGCTCTGTGCGTGTGCATGCACACGTGTACTGTACATTAGGTTCATGACGTTAACTGTACTATTTAGTCTCATGACTCAGAGTCAAGAGCAGAAAGGAAACAAGCACTCAGCACTAACAATATTACTGCTAATGCCTTACAGTTCGAAATCAATTAAGCCTAACAAAGTAGTACATCACGACTTAAACTTGTGACCTAAATCAAGGTAAAATGTTTGCAGGCAAAAAAAAAAAGGTAACGTGAATGGCAACTGACGCACACTTGACAACATTCAATTTCAGATGGAAGAAAGGCAGATCATGCAAGCAGTCACATTTCATGCTATATGGCTAATACCAAAAATATCAAAAAATTAGTTTCAGACAACTACATTAAATAAAGGGCTACAGAAGCAGCAATTGAAATCTTTAGTGAATAAATTCTTATATAAATATGAAAGTTAGATAGAATATCAGTTATTGTAGTTCTGGTGTGAGCTATTTGTGTGCTGTTTACAGATGTGGCCTAGGAGGTTAAGGAATAGAAGCAACTGACTCATCTGAACATTAACACTTAATGCAAAAAAACAGCTTCCCATCACCTCTCACAGAAAACACCACTGGAGAAAACAGAGGTTTGACAGTTTTGGATTTCACACAATTTAACAGATCAGAATGCTGAAACAACTCTTTAAGACTAACACTGCATTATAACCCACTGCAGCTAGCACACTAGCAGGAGAGACAGGGAATCGAATATCAAACGCACAAAGGGCAAAGGGAAAGAGGTTCAGTATTGTGTGTAGAAAACAGAGGTTTGATAGCTTTGGATTGAACACAATTTAACAGGTCAGAAGACTCTTCAACACGTAGTATTATCCCACTAGCAGGAGACAGTCATCATGCTAAGACCTTTACTAACAAGTTACTAATTGGAAGCTAAAGAACAGTGGGAGATTCCTGGGGAGCTCTGTCATGTTCAATGTCAAAAATGTCTGTGCATGATGGACGAAGTCGAAGCTGTACTACACTGTTCATAACTGGTTGCAAGCATAAGGCATCCTGTTGCGCTATTCTAGGCTCAGCAATTTCTCTCTAAATCGTTAATCACCATTTCAAGAGAAACCACTAAACTGATCTCAGATGAACAGTCAAAGGACAACTTCTATAATTGGCTCCCTGAGGATCCTGGTGAGCCATGCAGAAGCACACGTCATACACATGTGAGAATGGTCACCAACTGGCCAGTTATAGAATACAGCAGTGTCCTAGGATGTACATGTAGCCTTTTAAGCCCTTACCTGCTCTGGGTGCTCACTGCCTGTTATCTCAGCCACCGTGTTGAAGGAGTCCACATCTGCCAGAGTCTGAGCCCCCATTGTTAAGCGTACCACGATTTTTGTGCCTCTGCGTGCCATCCTGGCCATCATCTGGGCATCTTCCACCGTGATACAGGCTGTGGGGATCTGAGGCACACCAGACTGGTACCATTGCCAGCCAGTGTGGGGGCTGTAACAGAAACATAGAGGGGGTTTAAGATGAATCTGTTGTTAATCCATTAGGGATAAAGCGATTCTTCTTCATAAAGAGAAACTGATGGCATCTGACTGGAACAGACCTGTTGATGGAAAATGGAGTGATGGAGCGAATGAGTGAAGCCACTGCTCCGACTTTAGCCGCCTCTGAAGCTCCTGAAGCGCGGTACGCCACTGTCTCCCCATAGCTAACAAAAGGCTGATTATATACCACAATCTTCCCCTTAGCCTCACTCGCCCGTATTTTCAGCTCATCAAAAGACTCCACCACCAACACCTGAGCTTCAATACCTGCCAAAGAGCGAGAGAAAGAACACTGTATAAGTGAAGTAAGCCACGGTTCAAATTACTCCAGGAGCTAATGTGAATATGAAAGATGTCTTAATTTACAGACGAAAAACACAGAATGAATATATGAAAGATGTTTAAAGGGGCCTGCTTACCCGTTACATCTCTAAAGGAACAATGTAGCAACAGAAAACACTTTAAGACTTAAGGATGCAATTCTCTAAACTAACTTGTTGAGTAAGTCAACTACAAACCTCCTTTGGGAGTTCCAACGCTACTCCCCAACCCAAGGACTGACAAGGTGTGATTTCGTGGAAGAACCATCACTGCACTCTCCTGTCCTCTCACCCAGTGAGGGATCTTCACGGGTTCTAGATGTACATTCTCCAGTCCATCCTGCCTCAAAGCATTGTACATGTACTTTATAGCCAAGTCCAGATTCTTGGAGCCGCTCACTCTGTCGCCAACTGTATCTGTGAAGGTTGCAAGTCGTTCATACGAGCGGTTCTGAGCCTTCCCATACACTGCCAGGTCTATGATTTTTTGGGCAATGCCAGCATAACTTGATACTTCCTTGGCTATTTCTTTAAGTGATTTACTCCTGTAGTCATGTGGCTTACAGTGGCACCGCAATAAGCTGCCAGTTAGAAAGAGCAAAGTCAAAAGGCCACTATGGTATTGCCCACAGCCTGTCATCTGAAGGCAGAAATGGAAACAAAATGTTGCTTGGCATTCAAATATCAAACACACAGAATTTTAAATGAAGAAGAAATGAGGTACTAAACTAAAATCGGACTGATATTTATGCATGCTGATGTCAATGTCAAAATTACTTGTAAATACGTACCACAGGGGGAAGTCGTTATTTAAAAAGTTTCATACTATGTTACTCACATTCAGAAACTTTTCTATGTTGCTAGAAACACAACAAGAACTCGTGGAAGCTACTGAACCTAAAGTATGTATTGCATTTATATATTTATTTATTTATATATATATATATATATATTATACAAAAACAGCTCACTGCTCCATCCGGAAGCTTGCTGAACATAGGATAACCTGCCATAAATGTAAAAAGCTATATAGTTTGTAAAAAAATATATTAAAAACAGCAGTCTCAGGAACACGGCCCACTTAATGTGTTCAGCTAGACATCACAATTGCATTTCTATAAAAAAAAAAAAGCGTGTTTCTTTTTGTTCCTTAAAAAACAAGCGTTGTGTTCAATTTCCACGAACCTTGTTCGCATTGCGCAGGAAGATCATATGGCCCTCAGCACGCGCTTTCACTTCCGCCCTCTTCCGCAGCTACGGCGAGCAGTTAGGACCTGTGCGATTCTCTAGTTCAAGTTTCCTCAACACCAATCTTGGGGACCCACTACCCTTGTACGGTTTCTAGGTTTTCTAACTACAAACACGACCGATTCAGCTCATCGGCTAATAATTAGGCGCTTTATGAGTTGGATCAGGTGTGTTGGGCGTGAGGAAACCACGGAACTGTACAGGGCAGTGTGTCCGCAAGCCCCTGCGACCAGGGCTTATAGTGAAACTGGGAAGGTCCTGGCTCGTTTGAAAGGAGTTAAAGGTAAGATAGTTGCATGCATCATTAAAAGTTAGATGAACACGGACAGTTAAGGCACCAACACTGTGAAAATCAACTTGATTTGAAGCATGCACGCTGCACATCACACGATGGACAATAAACTGGACCTCGGTCCTCCCGCAGAAAACTCTCGTTTTCACCCTCTCCAGGTCGCTGAGGGTGCCGGCCCAATTTAACCCCTGCCTACGACAAAATGAAGAGCACAAGAATTCACACAAACAAGACATTTAGTGTGTTAGGTTTCACAGATGGTCAGATATATATATATATATATATATAGCCATAAAAAAAAAAAAAAGCATTTCCCTTTCTGAATGCGATATAAATGTACATGGTGTTGATTTTTGCCACGTTTTATATTGTTGCAGGATACACCCACATTTCATTTTTAATATCTTGGAAATCTAGGAAATTACAAGATAAAATATTGTAACTTTGTTACACCGATCACTGCTGATTAAATATATATTAAACTTCATGAAGAAGATTCAAACCCAAGCATTTTTTTTTTTCTTCCCAAAAAAAGGGCAAAATATGCATGTCGGTGTATTGGCTACTCTAAATTGCCCCTACATGTGAAGGAGTGAGTGAATGTGTGATTATTCCTGCCTTGCACCCAGTGTTCCCAGGATAGGCTTCGGCTCCACCGCGACCCTGACCAGGATAAAGCAGTTACTGAAGATGAAATTAAATAAACAAGACCGTGCAAGACATTCTACCAAACTGAATTGATCTTAAAACAAATGTATATCCTGATGGAAGCCTCCTTTGTTAGCTCCCTTAACTTAGCATGAGGTGTTTGTTGGCCAAATCCAAGATGCAATACTGAGGAGGGATTTGACCCAGAACCAGCAGCTGCTCATCCCTGAGGTGCACTTGGAGCATTTGAGGAAAGAATAGTCTATTCATGAAGCAATTAGAGTTGCCAGTAAGCTAGACAGTAGGGTATGTTTGACAGATGTTCTAGCATTTACACAACCCCTTTGCTGGGGTCATTGCCTTGTTTTGAGTTTTTCAAGGCCATGAACATCGCAGAGCAATATCTGTTTGGAAGTCTTACATTTCCTTTGCAACTTTCAGTAAATAGCTTGCAGAGACACTTGACAAATTGCAGGCCTATATGCCGTTATTAAACTCAGCTCAGTTATTTTACCCCATGGCCAAAACACACATGGATGCTGGAAAACATGATGCATCTTATGATAGGTTGATATCAGAAGGCTGATATTCACTGAGAGAATAGCAAGTATGTTTAGATCAGAAGCTAATAACCACAGTTTGAATATTCCATGAGAAAATGTTTATTCAGTAGTGTTTATTACAACACTGTTTTCATAACTCCATAATCATTCCATTATCAGCCATGCTTATAAAGCTTCATCCTTCATTCTATTGTACAAATGTCCTCAAATGCCCAAAATGGCAATCTTTCTAAACAGTAGGCACTTCAAGGACATTTAAATGTGAATATACATTTTGAAAAGATTGTTTTGTATATAACATATTACATTGAATATGTTGTATATAAATAGTTATAATTCTATAAATTATTGTATATTAACATATACAGATAAGTCATTGACTCAAATGGTCAGGTCCAGGAAATTAAGCAGGAAATATGAAAAGGAATGAGAATGTAAATGTGTAATCAGGACAATTATGACAATCATCAGGACAGTCTTTGGAAAATTATAACAATTATTAATACTATAATAGGAATCAAGGATTCAACATTAAAAAATGAGTGAAACATCAACAGTAAACACAGAAATGCTAAGAATCTCCCTTTATGACTAAAGATCCACTCAGCAATTTTTTATTTTTTGTACAGTCGTCACTTCTTCATGTTTGAGGACACATAGAGGCTGTCTGTTTAATCATTCTAGCGTAATGGAAATTTTCATCATTAAACAATCTGGCTCCCAACTGCTCTCTGCATTAAGATTTAATGCTTTCCAGAAGCTGCCATTTCAACATTAGCATTCTTTAGCAAGTCTGACTAAAGCATGTAAACAACCTACTCTTACACAAATATAGATGTCAGACTGGAGAATAATGTGTGCATTTAGTTCTGCAGACTGATGCTAAGAGGAGAAACGGTTCCAGGCCCCCAAACATATTTAGCTTTGATGATCATGGAAATGGAAGGATTAGAGCACATCAGCTAACATTTATACACTTGTCTGCTGCTGTTTTTGAGTTTATTGACCATCTCGGTTTTATTTCATGACTATGTGGACAGTGTATCAAATTCTCTGGTGCAGTCATTTCAATACAGAAAGTTGTTTAGCCGAAATCACTCCCATTATTTGAGCTAAGGATGGTAATGAAAATGCAGTGCTAGGACCTTGGAAACATTTAAAAATTTGAAGACTAAGACTATTTTAAGATGAAAATTAATTTGCACTTTAACTGTAACAGCTTAGATAAGAGTATTTTAAAACCCTTGGGTTTCAGAAGGACCAGAGGGAATGAATGACAAAAAATAATGACTCAGAGAGAGAGTGAGATGTCAGGATTTGTTCTTGGCTTGATTAAAAAAAAAATCAGAAAAAATAGGACATTTTGCAAATTGTTTCCCCATACTTTGATACTGAATTGCCAAAATATACAAGTTTGTGTTGACAGAACTAAAAAAAATGGCAAAAGCTTGAAGAGAGAGAAATGTTTAAGAGTAAGAATGGTTTATAATAAAAATTAAGAATAAGGTCAAGATTGACATCAATATGGAGATGCTGCTAAAATGTGTTCAGGGTAACTGTTAAAGCATAAAAGATAAAGTACAATTATAATCCACATTTTAGACCTTTTGTGTATTTAAAAATACAAATATGTACCTCTATAGTTACAAAGTAGTCAATGGATGAAACAACTAATGAGATTCATTGTTTTATATTACATTATTTCCTCCAACAATTTTAAAAACCACAAGAGAAATAAGTTGTGATCCATAATGAAAACACAATATCTGATTGGCTTTATAAAGCAAAAAATATCTTTGTTATTAAATAAGTTCCCAATAAAACCCTCCTCAGTCTTTTATAATTCCAGCTTTTTTTTCAGATGACTGAGGAAAGGTTTGTCATATGGAAGTTAATGTTGAGAGTAATCGGTCATTTAGGCATAGAACTCCTTGGTTGGGGCTTTCTGATAAGCTGTGCTCGGTACTTTACGCTCTCCCAGATCATAGCTGCCCTCATCCTTCTTCCTCATGCGGTACACCAATAGGAGGATGAGGAAGATCGCAAACAGGAAGCCGATCACACCGCCAGCTATAACAGCTACAGAAAGAAAGACGAAAGGCAGACATTTAAATTTGCTCATCAGGCGATAACACAGGAAAATATGAAAATCACAACAACATCTTGATGAAAATATTAAAGGTATGCAGAGTAACTTGTTGTTATAAGAAATAATTGTTAAGTAACCAGAATAAACTGTCTCTTAAGACTCTAACAGTTTGTGCAAATTCTATGTTGCTAAACACTACTAATGTTTAGCAATATAGAAATGGTCTTGCTAGGTAAAACATGTTGGCTTTTGAGATGCGAGTGTTCTTTAGTAGTAGTGGTGGTGGTAAAATGTAAGGCAGAATATTTAATTCTACTGGTGGAAAGAGCAGTAGTGAAATAAACCTGCATTTAATTTACTGCTGGATTAAAACTCGCTTAATGCACCTTTAAACATTAAATATGGCTTCTTTGTAGATGTATTCACGGCCAAAAGAAGGATGAATTGTAAGGATTATAAGGATGTAAAGATAAGAAAAGCTGTGACCAAATGCAGTAAGATGTGTAGCTTAAGTTTTAGTTGAAGTAATCGATCAACTGTGGAAAAGTGATAGGAGGCATTTAAATAGCCTCCATTAATTAGTTTCCCCACTTTCTGTTTGCTTTGGATTGTGTTAATCCAGAGAAAGTGTGTTTGTTTGTTTGTTTGTTTTTATCAGACAAAATGTGTTCGGTGACACATTTGCCCCAAATGGGGCTGCAAAATTTGAAAGATAATTTGATTGTAAACTGAACATACCTGCCAGCACTTCAGTCCTCTGGAAGAGGTTTTCGGATTGCACCTCATTCTGCTTGTCAGATTCCTGTGCCAGACCTGGAGAGCTGCTACTGCTGGTGGCTACGACACTGACCTGGGGCTGCTCAGTCTGATAATCAGATTCCTGTGGAGGACATAGAGAGTGAGAGGGAAATATAATAGGAAAGAGGAAAACAGACCAATAACAGCATGTAACATGACTATGAAAAATGACTTTAGTTTGTTACTGTATGTGCAGTCCAAGTAATTTTGTTGCTGCACACTGAATTTGAAATGAAACAGTGACTATGAGGTTAAAGTGCAGATCTGATTTGAGGGGATTTACATCAACACTGGGTGAACCATATAGAAATGACAGCCCTTTTTATTAATAGTTCCTTTATTAAGAGACTATAAATAGAAGCAGATGCCAATACCTTTTAATTAAATCTGATGTTCTACACTTTAGCCTCGTTTCAATACCAATATGCTATAGAGCCAAAACAACTAAATTTGAATGAATTACTTGTGTAATACTGTATGCTTTGAGGTGAAATATTCAGATTACAGGGTAGACAGACAGTACTAACAGAGTGTCATCTGACTCAAACAGGTGCAATATAAAAAGCAACACATCACCTTTATGTGGACTTTATACAGTATGCTTTCTTCCTTTTAAAGTTTGAGATATTGTGACATGCAGTATCAGACTATGACAAGCTACAATAACACCAACATAAATAAATAAATAAATAAATAAATACGTCTACTTGTTACAATGTTGCAGAAATTGAATGGTAAAGCATTTTTACCTCTGTTTCTAGCGCTCCCTTATCTATGGTGTCCAGTCCTGAGTCGGTCATACTAGGTATGGAGCTCTCCAGGCCAGGGCTGCTCGTCTGGGTGAAATGCTGTGTGGGCTTAATGTTTTGCATGTTCAGTGTCGACAGATCCTCATCATCACTAATACTGAAACCTGTAGGTAATAAACAGGAGACATGCAATATATCAAACTACACCATTGTATTGGTATAATTTGAAGCAGTAAGAATATTTATCAGTTATTTTCCTCCGTATGTACTGCCCATTAAACAAATTTTCTAATAATTTGTGTACATAAATTTAGAGTCAGTACTCGATACAGTCAACACAGCCTTATGTACAATATGTGTTTGTAAGTGTTGGTATAAGGTGTAGTTTGACTACGGTGGGGGGGGCTGCTATATTAATAATGCAGGAATCATGTTTGGAGCAGATGTCTTCTGAATGATCGTGGTGGTCTTGGCTGACCGGGTTTGACTGCAGGTGAAACATCTGTGCTCTCGTCAAACTGCTGCCATGGTCTCGGAGCCAACAGGCTTCCTTTCTGCTTACTGCAGCCTTGCAAAGGCACCTTCAGACTCACTGTTACAGGCTTAATGAGCTGTGTTAAAGTAACCAGACTCTAAAGCTTGTCTTGACCACTACACCCAAGATTAAAAAATCTACCCTTTGTGCCCATTACATTGCACAGAGAAACAGAGTATCCACATATATGATCAAATAAGTCCTACTTAATATAATAAGTCCAACTTACGTAATCCTACTTAAATAATATTCAAATACTCCTCCTGCCGCCCACACGCGCAAAAAAACAACAACACGTAACACGTAAAAGCACCTACATCAAATGTTGACTGTTGAGGATGAACAGAAATATCTCCTTTAGCCTATACTTTTGCATTTCTATTTAGAAGTATTAGCATGTGAACACAAGAGTGCAACTGTGCTTTCATTTGAGTTGGACCGAACTGGCAAATGCAGCCTTTGACTACGTATACTGTCCCTGGTGTATTATGGGGTTCTGACACTTGGTTCTTAAATTGAAGAATATTTAGCATGCAACTAATTTGATTACTACTAAATAACACATCATTTACCTTTCAAAACATTTAGACTGTTTCAAATATTTAAAAATATTCACTTATCCATAATAAGTACACCTAACTAGCTGGTGATTATTTATGGAACATTTAGAAGCTTCTGGGCACTGGTTGACTACCAGGGCCTTCTGCTTTCAGAGCTAAAGATCAGCTAATAATGAGGATCCAGACAATGTTTACCTACTTGGCTGATGCATTTAAGTTTACTAACATGTGATTCCCATTTCATAGCCTTTCATAATACGAGGGAACATTGATATTTAGGGTAGCCTGAGTTAGGCTTACCTGATCCTGAGCCGGAGTTGAAGTCATCATCGTCGACAGGGTAGTCACCTGACTGCTGTTCATCCAGGTAGAGGTCATCGGCTGAGGCAAGCTGACCCGTCACCAGCACCTGCAGGAGAAAACGCACACAACACACCTTCGTTAAAGTTGCAAATAAAGAACTCTCACAACTGTTATGCTGAAGATCTGACAAAGAGCTGCTGAAACAGTGTCATAACACCTCTAAAAATAGTACATTATTTACTGACAACCATCCGGCTTTCCTGTCTCAGCTTATAGGGCAAAGCACAACATTGTCTGGATTGGATTTGTGTTTGAAATAGCAAATGTAATAAGCAGATTTTTAAAGAAATTGTACTGCCAAAAACGATAGACTAGGATAATCATTTACACAAGAAACCTAATCCATGTCATTCAAGAGTAATGAGTAATGGTTTATATGCTGAAGGTACAGTATTATTAAATGTAAATATTTAAATATACAATATTATTAAAATAACAACATTTCTAGAAAAGTGGTAAGTGTGTTGCTGTAAAATTGTGACCAACATCCACCATACATATACAGCACAAACATTAGAATATTTCTAATGATGAATAATTCATTTTGTAGACTAGAGACACACAACAACCCCTTAAAGGTTCCCCCCACCTCTAGAAAATATGAACTTTCTGCTTTAAACCAAAATCAGCAGGACTTTCTTCCTGTTCAGACACTGTTCATCATTGTTCATCTGTCAAATTTGTGAGAAATAATAGGTGCTGTTTCTTCTAAAGGAGGAGTGAAGGAGAAGAAAATCAAGCTAGAAGATCAACCACATTCAATCAAATACACAAAAATAATATAACCTTTTATTCATTCATCTTTATTAACCGCTCTATCCTGGTCAGCCTATCCCGCAAACAATGGATGCAAGGCAGGAATACACCCTGGATGGAACTCCATTTCACCGCAGGGCATCACTCACTCACACACACCTAGACCTAGACGCAATTTAGACTAGCCAATCCACCAACCAACATGTTTTTGGGAGGTGGGAGAAAACCGGAGTACCCCGAGGAAACCCACACGGATATGGGCAAAACACGTGAAACTCAGGATCAAACCCCCAGACCCTGGCGCTGTGAGGCGGCAGCGCTACCCACTGTGCCACCATGCCATGCACATTATAACCTCTACATTGTATTAGAGACTGTAATGAAGAAAAAAGCATATGGAGCTAGGTCCATATTTTTTAAACTTAAGGCCTGTTTTTATTTGGTCTTTTTACTTGCTTTCTGTCCATGTGACACCTTTTTAGTCACAGAGTCGTTTACACTCATTCACACTTAACCAGGCCTGGCCTTCTTTTTAACCCTACAACACTTCAGGAAATCTGAAAGAGCAGGCAATCAAACCCTGCTGACAATAGTGGTGTGTGTGTGTGTGTGTGTGTGTGTGTGTGTGTTTGAGTTTGTGTGTTTGAGTCTGTGTGTGTTCCAAAAGTCAAAAGGAGCTATCCTTCTCTACTCATATTGCTAGCCTAACTCGGTAATGCAGGTTTCTCCTCTACAACATCAGGAGGATCCGACCTTTTTCACTCCATGTAGGCCACTCAGGTGCTTGTTCAGTCCCTCATCATCTCGAGATTAGACTACTGCAACTCGCTCCTGGCAGGTCTTCCTCAGCATGCCATTAGGCCCCTGCAACTGATCCAGAATGCAGCTGCACACTTCACTACACATTCAAGCGAGCATTTAAAAAAAAAAAACCTACTTGTACTTTTTCTTTGCTGTCCTCTCTAACAGGGTTCTCGTTTTAGGGTACTACTAGACCATGGCGTATTTGTACTAGCAAGAAAAAGCGCTAAACTATCAGTCCTTAATCCTTTGTCCTCTTATAGTATAATATTGGACTCTTTCACTCTCTCACTCTGACACAGCTCTGACTGTGAATAACTGTGAGTTAGTATTACAGGCTTGTCAGGGCAACTCACAGCAGCTCAGTAACATCATATTGGGAATTTTTTTTTTCTTCCCTGACTCAATAATCATGTTTTTTAATTTTTTAATTT
The DNA here is from genome assembly GCA_028565825.1 of Olivaichthys viedmensis. NCBI lineage: Eukaryota > Metazoa > Chordata > Actinopteri > Siluriformes > Diplomystidae > Olivaichthys > Olivaichthys viedmensis. The sequence goes on along the minus strand of JAOUQW010000042.1, from coordinate 16,893,341 downwards.
TTACACCAGCTGCCCCCCCGGTTGCATTTCCACACTGATGTCCTCGGAGCCAGCTACAAAAGCCGATCGGCACCGAGCCAGCCCGGATCACGAGCCTCTCCGGAGCAGAGGAGGAAATCCCCCTGAAAAGTTTTGAAGGGAGGCTGATGACGGCCGCCGAGGCCGTCCCTGACGCTGCAGGAGGCATGGCAGAGTTCCCTGATGCCGCAGGAGACGTGGCCGAATTCCCTGATGCCACAGGAGGCATGGCAGAGTTCCCTAACGCCGCAGGAGAAGTGGCCGGATTCCCTGATGCCGCAGGAGGCGTGGCCGAACACCCTGCCAATACCAGGGTCACCCCCGCACTGTCACTAAGGCGACGAGCGCACGCGCCTTTGTTGACGTTTTGTCTGTTCCCCGTCATGTGTTGTAATTGTATCCACCTGTTCTATATTTAATTCCTTGTTAGTGCCCCTATAAAAAGCCGTCGTGTTCCCGTCCAGTCTGTCCTTGAATGTTTCTCATCATGTTGTGTGTAGTTGTGTTTTCTTTAATAAATGTTTGTTTAAACGGATATGCGCCTGTGTCCACCTCTCCGTGACTACAACCATGACAGATTCAAGGACCTAAAATGGACACAGCATGCCGCAATCCGAAAGCAGCCAGCCTGAAGGAGCTGCAGGCAGAACTCGCAGATCATCGATGGTGGGTCGACCCCAGCGCTGCCCTCATGGCAGTGGTCACTGAGTTAAAGTTTGGGCTTCTTGCGGGTTGTCAGCAGGCAGCCCAGGGTGAGTTAGGACTGCCCACGTGGGGCCAACACTAAGGGGCCAACCATTTGCCAATGAGCAAATTCTCATGAGCCCTGCGAGGCAGCCCATCAAAATGATAGGCAGTCAGAGAAACGCTTGGTAATGTGCTTTTCATGGCAAAAAATACTGAGCACTGATGGTTGTGTCTCTGGGGCTTTTAAAGGGGAGACTTGATTGGGTATAGGTGTGTGGAGTGATTACTAACTGGGAACAGGTGTGGCTGATTAGAAGCCTGGCGAACTTGAACGCGGAAGTGCACTCGCGGAGCTGAGCTACGCAGGGAATTCTGGGAGTTGTGGTCCGGGGCTGCCGATGTGCATGTGACACACTTCTGTTCTTATCTAATGTACAGAATAGCATTCCCTCTATTATAAAACAAATTCAGGAATTTCTAAGGATATACGATAAATCCGAAAATTTTATTTCTTCACCCACAAGATAGACTACAACCACCAATACAACATCCCTTTACGAATGCAGTGGAAGGTTTCAAATATATTGAGATTACAGTTACAGCTCATCTTATTACAGCTAATTACAACCCTATAGTTACGAAAGTAAATTAAGATCTTAATAGATGAATAAATCTCCCTCTTTCTCTAATAGGCAGGATAAACATAATCCAAATTAATATCCTTCCGAAGTTTCTCTACTTATTTCAAGCAATCCCAACTGCTCCCCCTTATTCATTTTTTCCCTCAATGAAGAAACCTTTCACCAGGTTTATTTGGAACAACAGACGCTTTAGGCTTTCGCCTAACATTACTATATCTACCCTATGAAATGGGGGCATTACAAATCCTCCCACTGAATTTGTTTCTATCTGAGCCCAGGTAAATGAGGTCATTTACCATGGGTTCAGATAGAAACAAATTCAGTGGGAGAATTGGGTATCATATTTATATTCAGACTCACTTAAAAAGACACTCAACCAATTGATGAAGAACACCATTACTGTCTGACATGAGGCGCATGGAGCTCTTGGGGACATATATCAATATACACCCATATATGGTAATTCACAGTTTATCCCAGGTAAAAATGATGCCGGTTTTGAGCTCTGGATGGAGAAAGGTGTACGTAAATGATTATCTTGTCCTTTGAAGAAGACAAAAAAAAGGAGGTATGATATTCCATACATACACATTTCTTAAAATATCTTCAGCTGCGGAGCTTTATATACTCCAAGTCTCACTCCCTTAACCTCCCATCATTGTCAACTATAGAAGCAAAAAATATATTTTTAAGAGGTCAAATTTCAGTCTTATACAGACACCTGGCAAATGCATCAAAATAAACATCAAACCTTTAGAGATTAGACTTCCGGTTTGGCCTTGCAGTGAATGACAGTGTGATGGGCATGCTCCCAGTCTGATTAATTTATCCCTCAATTTAAAAAGAGACATGCTCGCTAACTCTCTTAAAATTCAGGAGGACTTGCAAGCTAAAATAGCGGACCTGGAAGCTCGTTCACGACGGAACAACATCCGTATATATGGGGTCCCAAAAGGATCTGAAGGAAAGAATGTAGCTGCGTGTGTTGCCCGGTTGATAACTTCAGAACTGGAATTACTAAAAGATGCGAATCTTCAAATACAGAGAGCCCATAGAGCACTCGTCCCAAAGCCAACCACAGATGCCCAGCCAAGATCTTAAAACCAGTGGTCCGTTTTCTCATATATTAAGTAAAAGAGGCAGTCTTGCGTGCAGCATGGAACAGGAGAGAACTGCATTGTCAAGGATGCAGAACCATGACTCTGCAATGGAGATTCTTCAACGGAGAAAGGAATATGCAGGAATCAAGAAAACCCTCAAAGAAAACAACATAAAATTCCAAACACCCTAATCGGCGAGGTTGAAAGTGTTCCTAGAGAGCGGAACTAAAGTATACGACAGTACGGTGGAAGCTGCGAAAGGGCTGAGGCAAGAAGGATTAAACATCGAACCTGTCAAACAATCGAAGCCCATGTTGATGGGGAGATTACGACAAGGACTGCCATGGGAAAAATCTGTCAGTAAACAACAGCAAAGGAGTCGCCAAGCACAAATACGAGATAAATTAAGGAGTTACCAGCATACATCGAGGACTGAGGAAGTAGGATCTGGTATAGATGTAAATTAAGTTAAACTAGCCAATGGCAAGAATAGTGTAAGTGACACCATATGATAGTGAAAGTTTGTTGTATATATTCATTCGTTTGTAGTATTAGCTGGAATACATTCTTAATGTTAATGTTAATATCATCCTAACTGTTCTGCCTAATGTTAGGCTTATTTCTGTGTTCTGTTAGCTCTTTTTGGATTGAATCTTGTATTACTCATTTACATAAATACAAAGACATGTGGGACTAATAGTGCACAGTTTTCAAAGAAAAGCCACTTTTACTGCTTTTTTTGCACCTAGAGAGCTCCCTGACTATAGCAGGGACTTCCAATCTAATTCAGAGGGGCAAGTTGTGTTCCACCTCTTTAGTGGAAATCCATTGCTTAACTTACTGTCAAGTATTTATTTTTTGTTTATTTCTTGTTCCTTATGATAAATACTGTTTATGTTAAAGTTCAGACTATCATGGGTACATCTGATCATAACCTTGATAAGATATTATGTCATATAAGGAATACAGGGTAATCTCACTCAATGTTAATGGGTTGCATAATGTGGTAAAGAGGAGCAAGGTCATAGCAAAGATGAAACAGGAGAAGTTACATGTAATATTTTGGCAAGAGACTCATCTTCCTCACTTAGAACATGAGAAGTTGAAAAGGTTAGGCTTTAGAAACAGTTTTTTCTCAGCACATAGACCAGGCCATAAAAGAGGGGTAGCTATTTTAATCCCAAACTCTGTACTATTTTAATCCCAAACTCGGTACACTTTGAGTTTCTATCTGATGTTAAGGATAAAGAGGGCAGATATATACTGGTTAAGGGGCAAGTTGGATCATAAGGAGGCCACATTGTTTAATATTTATGCACCACCTGGAACTAACAAAGCTTTTTTTAGGAAAATCTTTCAGTTGATTGGTACAGATACATATGGAACCTTAATATGTGGAGGAGACCTTAATGTCCACCTCCAACCTAGACTAGATCTTTCAAACCCAGGAAAAACAAAGAAAACCCAGCAAACATTGATGGTTCAGAAACTGATTAAATAATCTTGTCTGACAGATGTATGGAGCAATCTACACCCGACAGGAAGACAATTTACTTATTATTCAGCCTGCCATAAAGTGTACTCAAGAACAGACTACTTCATTATGTTTGAATCAGACCTACACCGTATTCTAGATTGTACCATAGAGCAAAGAGACATATCTGATCACTTAGGAGTGTACCTTAGAATACATTTGGAATACTGGAACGAAAAACAAGTTCTGGTACCAGTATTCAAAATGATAAAGCACTGCAGGAACAGGTGAAAAAATAACTCAGTTTGTACTTAGATTACAATGATAATGGAGAAGTATCACCAGCAGTATTATGGGATGCTGCAAAGGCGGTAATATGCTGCAGATTAATACTGTGGACCACACTGCAGAAAAAAAGAAAAGCAGAAAAGGTTATTGGATTTACATGAAAAACCTAAGAATTTAGAAATTATGCATAGAGTGAGAAATTATCCAAGAACAATGAGTCAAATCAAAAACGTGCAAGCAGATATCAATACAATATATGAAAACGACGTAGAGAAAAAAGCCAAATTTGCTAAGCAGAGGTACTATGAAACTAGCTCTAAAACCTTTATCCATGTAGCTTCACAAACAAAAAGCAGAAAATACTGTCAAATAATTTTTTTTTTAACTATAACTGGAAACATATGCTGTCAGCTGGAGGAAATTCAAAAATCATTTGAATATTATTATAAGATGCTCTATTCTCAACCAGAAAAGCAAACATATCAACTGCAGAATTTCTCAATTCTGAGAAATTCTGCAATTAATGATTTTTCTGCTTTTCAATTCTGAGAAATTCTGGGCTACAACAAAACAAAAGCCTTACAGCAGAAATAACATTAGAGTAACTTACTGAAGCCATCTCCAGACTTAAAGCAAATAAATCTCCTGGAACAGACGGTTTTCCATCCGAATGGTATAAAACATTCTGGTCAGATTTAACACCCCTGCTCCTTAGGTCCTTTAATCATACACTCCAGGAAGGGGAAAAATAGAATGCAGTTCATATAGACCATTATGCATGACTTAATAGAACTAGACCAAACAGGATTTATTAAAAAATAGACAGACACAGGATAATATAAGGCGGACACTCCATGTGATGCCGAGAAGACGTTTGACTCAGTGCGATGGGAATATCTTTATCAGGTGCTTCATAGATATGGATTCAAAGACAACACTATCCAGTGTTTCAAAACATTGTTCTCATCTCCTACCACAAGAGTAAAAATAAACGGCTATCTGTCCCAGACCATTCCACTAGAGAGGGGAACCCGGCGGACTGTCCGTTGTCTCTAGCCTTGTTTGCCATGTTTATAGAACTGTTAGCCCAGGCAATCAGGGAGGATATGGAAATCAAAGGAATACAGATTAGAGGAGACAAAGACAAGATCTGCTTGTATGCTGATTATGTCCTTTTGTTTCTGTCAAACCCTAAAAGAAGCATACCAAAGTTGATGTCTACCCTTGAAACTTTTGGGACTAATTCAGGATACAAGTTGAATATTCATAAAACTCAAACCCTGATCTACAATATTTCACCTTCACTGAAGTTGAAGGATAGATATGATTTTGAATGGAATTCCCTTAAGATGAAATACATAGGAGTGACTTTACCTAAAGAACTAGCTATACTATACAAGAGCAACTATGGCCTTATTACCCAGGCAATAAAAGCAGACATAGACTGAATAGAAACGGTCAAAATTAATATATTGCCAAGCCTATTCTACTTCCAGACTTTACCGGGGGGGTGTCACTGCCCTCTCCAGGACTATAACACAGCCTAGTTAAGACCCCTGGCTTGCTGGTCTTATCTAAGCTATACATCTAAATGGAAAAGTTTAGAAATGTCGCAATTGTCCATTCCTATACAAACTCTTTTGGGTGACACTAAAATAAATGAGCATAGGTCAGGTATACTTGACCCATGGACCAAAATTGGAGTAAATATATGGTTTGGCAGGGCTGGGAAAAAAGTATAAACTTTAACAACGGGCTTGGGTGCTAAAATGGGTTGCATATGATCCACGATTTCAGCCAGCACAAATGAACGGAAGGTTTCGACACTGGGCAGCTAGGGAAATAACAGGATATTGTTCTATCATATCAAATGGGAATCTAAAGGATTTTCAATACCTGTCAGACAAATATGGCTAAAAGATTTTTATAGATTCCTTCAAGTTAGGCACTAGGTATTATAAATGACCTTACAGTAGTTAGTGTGTTTATTAATGCCTATCAAACAAATAACACCAGTTATCCAAGCATCCAAAAATAATTCTAGAATGTATATTAAACAGAAATGGGATAAAGAAATGAACTGTCAAATATCAAAAGAAGCATTGGCTTTGTTGGAGTCCTTAGAGAATTCTGCTGGAAAAACGTTGTGAAATTCTTTACCACCCCTAAACTGAAAGCCTCCCAAACAGGGTCTGTTAACCAAGGACTTTGTTGGAGACTGTCATGGTGTTGGCAGGAATGGACGGACACAAGCGCCAGCCGTTTTAAACATTTATTTTTAAACTTCACATCAACCATATAACAAACATAAAACAAACACAGAGATTATAAACAGCATGACATTAACAATCGGCGACAAACAAGACTGGAACACGAGAGCTTTAAATACCTAGACTAATCAGGGGAAACAAACGGGAAACAGGTGAGTACAATTAACATGATGCAACAGGGAGGACACTAGACACATGTAAACATAACCGCATGGCGGCGCTGTCTTAATGGCGATCGCCACATCAAGTTCAAGTTCAAGTTCAAGTAGGTTTTTATTGTCATTTCTCCATATACCTCGTATACATTGAAATGAAAT
>JAOUQW010000042.1:16818323-16841591 GCA_028565825.1 Olivaichthys viedmensis | reverse complement strand
GTTGAATCCATTTTAAGAGGAGTCTGAAACATACCAAAATGTGGAAAACTTGAAAGGGTCTGAAAACTTTCCATATGCACTGTATATGCTACGAACCTGAAAGCAGTCCTGGTCCTGACCTCGGATAAGGAGGCGCAGCTGCTGTGATGTAGTGGGGGAATTGTTCCTTAGTACCAGCTTCTGCTGCCTGCCACACAAACACAACAAATCGAATTTCAACATTTCTGTATATTTCTGTATATAAACATATTTGTTCATGGATATGAAGAGGTCTTTGTGGGCATGTGCTGGTGTACTTACACAGCTCTGCCTAGAGTGACTCCTCCCCAGGCCATGAACTGCTTGTTGGAGAGGATGGGTGGCACTTCACCATGGGGCACGAGGACTGGAGCACATGACACATTCCCAGAATTCCCTTGAACCACCTCTCCCTTCAGGACAACCTCATACTGTGGCCCGCTGGGCAATACGAGGATCGTCAGCAGACTAAAAACAAACAAAACAAAGATGGGCATTCTATTCGAATACTGGAGACCCAAACCTACATGTGGTCTTGTGTTTTGCCACATGGTTAAAGCAAAGAAAATTAGTGACATACCTCTCTTTATACTTTCGGTTGCTCTGGGCAGTGAAAGTAACGGCAACTCCCTGTTCCTCTCCAGTTTGTAGCAGTAGCTCTTCTGGCTTCACCGTGAAGCAGTTGTCACCATCATTACTCTATAAAAACAAGCAAATCCACAAAATTCTTAGTCACTAGTTACAACTAACGTAATTGGTTATATAATAAGAATATAAGATATAATATAAGAATAATAATTTCTCTTTTCTATTTTTATTTAAATCTGTGACCTTTGGCTAAATAAATGCAATAAGAGCAATTTGATTTCCCTATTAATAAAGAAAAAGTACCTTCAGTCTGAGTTGGACATCAATGTTGCCTGCATTCTTTAAAGGCAAAGTCTGGCTGACTGACTGTCCCAGTGAAGACTGAAGACAAACTGTCTGTAAAGACCAGTTAAAGGCAAACAGCGTACAAAAAAACAAAAAACAAATCCATCACACAGAGTTGACAGGTTTTCATCAAGCTATTGACTCTTCACATCCAGCTATCTGAACTGGATAACTTCCAGAGCCAGGACGCAGTAAAGACATTATATGAACATTGTGCTTATTAAATGGGATGGTTTGTTTGTCAGTCAATTGTATCATGTGTTACAAGGACTTTGATACTCTGTGCCCCTCTACTTTTAGAGGAAAATACAAAATGAACCAGAGTAAACAAGTAGATCCAGCTTTGGTATGCTGCAATTTCTCACCTGCAGGTCCTTAGGGGCATGAACTCTGGCTATCCCAGACCTCGCTCTGAGAGCAACACTTTGGATCACACGACTGGGGCCGGGGCTGTCCACTTCAATATCCACACGGGCACTGAATTCATCTGGTGGGCCTAATTCACCTGCATCACATGACATAGCTGTTTCAAGCACAGACAACATGAACCACAAACAAAACTGCAGTCAAATAATATCAGACTAATAAAATATTAGCATGAAGAAAAAGATTTGTGCTGGCTAGAATCAAGAAATCTACATCTTCACCAAAACAGATCAGTACCAGAGTTTGCACTGAACTTCTGAGGTGCGTTAAAGTGAACCCACACCATAAAGCTGTCTGGATTCTGTAAATGGAAAAAAAGGTTTTAAATATGTGGCTCAATGAAGCAGAGCTACCATTCAGTTTAGATTAGTGCCATGTTCGATTGGGTTAGACACACTTACATCTCCACAGCTGGAATGCATCACATGGTTCATAACTGAAATGGAGGTCATGTTCCCACCAGAATGGAGAGAGCCATCTGACGTCATAGCAACAGGACTCTTAGAGAAGCTGAAGCAATGCCAGGCTGAGGCGTTCTAAAAAATAAATAAATATTTAAACAAAACAAATCAAATATTGCTGGCACATTTCTTTAAACTTCAGTCAATATAAAAACCAAAGAATACTTAAATACTGGGCATTTAAATTTAGCAGCCCTTACGAATAGGGGTAAGGCAACATTGAATGCTCACTAACCGCACTAATAACTAGACGAATGGGCACAGTTGCACGAGTCCTGTTCACCAGTTTAAGTGGCAGAGACTTAACACTGCCTCCTGCCAGGTCTCCGAAGTCCAAACAGCCAGTCTTGCCAACATCCACCTGTGAACAAAACATCACTGAATTATCTTTGCAATTTTACATATAGTTATTCCCCTTAATCCCCTTTCATTTTATCCAGATCAAAACGTAGCAGGTCTTTGTCTAGCCTTGTGTAGGCATATGCTGGGTTCTCAAGTTTTAAGCCTCACAAGCATCCAGTGCTGTCCACAACATTAAGAAATTTGCTATGCACAAAACCCTTACTTCTATTGCTGGGTTCTCAGCCACTGCAATGAGTACTACTTTCTTGGCAAAGACTTCTGCCTGTGCCACTGTCTCACTCTCGGCGGAAGCAGGCCAGGACGACACACTGAGAGTACACTGGTACAGACCAGCTCTGGGAGCAATCAACAGCACCTTCTGCTCCTCTGTGCTTTTAGGTCCAATGATAGTCTTATTCTTCACAATAAGCCACTGGTATGGCAGCGAGTCCACCTGGAAAAGATGTGAAGTATTGAGTCAGCACATCAGTATTAGTCGACACGCACTTGCCAGCAGGAGTCAAAGTGGAGTCAAAGTGGAGGACTGGGGATGATAACTGTTCATTGATAAACCATGAACTCAAATAAATGATTCCATCAATGCCATCAGTTAAAAGGTTCATTTACAATAAACAATGTTTGAGATTTAAATTTGCTGTTTTACCATTTAAGTAGTGAGAAAAATGTCTAGCTGTTACACATGAGGGCGCAGTAATGCGTTTAGGCCAATGTTTCCTCTCAATCTGACAGAAAATACTAAAAAATGAACAATGCAGTAAAAAGGGTTCCGTAATGGGTCTAGTTCATTTGGCTGGGAACTTTGTTGAGACACGACCTGTGCATATTCAGGACAGGAGTGCCTTCAGAGCAGGTATTGTTAGCTACTGTTCTGCGTCAACAGACTATGTACTAGACTGAGCCCTGAACACAAGCCTAATGCGTCAACCCTCTCATTTGTTTGTGATAATGGCATGAATGAAACGTCTTAACAAAATACTGCTTCTGGATCAATGTTTTTGGTTGATACTTTTGTTCCAGTCATGGTTTGTCCCCAGAGTTGTGCACAGCGTATGTCTGTCAATTTCATACATGTTCTCAATCTGTTCTCAAACACTACTCAATCTGTACCGCACATGTTTAAACATTTATGACAGTGGCCAATGACAAAACATCTGCATTCATACATGTCTTTTTTGCTGTGTAGGATTAGCTATTTATAGAAGAAGAAGGAGTGGAGTGGAGTCTCTTGTATTGTAATTGTCACTTTGGTGCATCACTACTCTACACTTAACTCTTCTGACAGACAAGGAGTGCAAACAGTTGTAAGCATTAAGACAATCACATGTTGAGCTATAATTAAAAAAAATAAAAATAAAAATAATAATAATAATAATAATAATAATAACAACTCAGGCTGGTCAGGTCATGGATAGAATAAATTTAAAAAAATTTCTAACCTTCTCTCCATCAATGGACAGATTTACTATGGAGATGGCCACCTGCTGCCAGCGCTCTGAGGGGTTAAAGATGCTGAGAGATGTCTGGCAGGCAATGCCCACGCAGCATGTACCAGGAAACGTCAGCTCATCTGGTACAACCACTTGGGCTGAAACAGGCAAATCAGGAATACAATATTTACGTTGCTATTTAAACTACAGAGTGATACAAAAAAAAAACAACAACATAAAAGCAGCAGCCACAGTGCTCGTCTCATGAACATTTCTTCTCATCAGAATATAGAAATGAAAAGGGGTGTCCGATATGGCCCAAATTTTAGATCCGGATACTTTTGGGTGATGACAATAACGTTAAAAGTAAATGCAAACGGGTTATTGCAATCACAATTCAGTAGGAGCGGTTTGTGTCTGTCCAAGCACATTCTCAGAGAAGATTAGACCTAGATATGCAAAAGTGATGGACAAAATAGTATTGTTTCGATATTTGGACTGGAATTGAGATGACGTCACTGGTTAATGGAGAAACTAGAGCCGGCCCGAATACTCAAGTATTCGTTCGTTGGGTTGGTATTCGATTTTTATTTTTAGTATTCGGAAGCTTCGTCTTTTTTAAAAGCACAAAAATCTTCAGCCTTTTTAAACCCACTCCCGCAGGAATCCTGACCAATCGCACCTGTCCCCGCAGTTATTTCGGTTTGTAACCACCCGCATCATTTTTTAATATTAATTCAATTTAAACTTTGTGGAAAATAACCGCCACAGAGTGTTGGAGTGAAAATCTCACTGGATAAACAAACTTTATGTGATTACACACAGAGGCAATGTATGTTTATAACAAACTGATGGTCAGCACAGATATTTGGATGTTATATTTACTAAAATGAAAACACAGAAATGAATGCTTCATACCCCCCAAAGTACAAATTAACCCTTGCGAGCAGCGACCGGTGTAAAATTAAAAGCGTCAGTTTTAGTGTAAAAATTAATTAATCCACAAACTAGAGGTACCTGATTTGTGTCCGTTGTAGTTCAAGACCTTTATTGGAGTTTTACTGAATGTTATTGGAAATGTACTGCATCTCTTTTCCCACGAGCTTCATATCTGACCGCCCGCATGAGAGTAAAAACAGCCGGTGCTCTGACAAATTATCCAACCTATCGATATGTCCTACCTTTCTGCACATGCGCACTTCACTTTTGCGGCAGCTTTCAGGCTTTAATTCACGTTTCTCTCCCTAGTTTTTTATGTTGGAGGTATTTTCTGATAATTTACACTATTGAAACATTCTGCCTATAGTTTTATGCTAGAAGTATTTTCTGACACCATTTACACTATAAAAACATGCAACCTATAGTTGGAGGTATTTTTTCTGCAGAAAGTCACGGTAATAAAGTAGCACAAAATATTTCGGTATTGTTTGACGAATGCCTACATGTGCACGCTACGGTAGGACAGTTCGATAAGGTAGCACAATTTGTCAGAACACCGGCATGAGAGTAAAAACCGCCCGCTCCTGCGACTTTTTCGTTGGTTCGCCGTGGGATCCCCGTCCCGATGCTCACCTCAATCTTAAACTACAATACATTTAAATCAGCAAAGGCCTTTAGAAAGAAGTTATTGTAAATATATGGAAAATGTTCAAATTTAGTTGAAAACATCGTAAATTCATGCCAGGCTTCCACACCACCTCGCCTCAGAGCGCAAAATAGTTGCAAAAATAACTCTTGCTGCTGTTTCATATGCGAGGCTGATTTTTATTTGCGCTATAACCGGTAGCCTATACACTAATACGTCGTTGCCGCCTGCTGCATATATATATATATAGGCTACTACATTAACGACCCAAAATTATGGTTAATTATAAAAAAAACGGAAATAATATTGTTTTTAAAGGTGGTTTTGAGAACGAGTATTCAGATACTCCTTCGGAAAATCCAACGAGTATTTCGATATCCTGTAAAATGCTATTCAGGACAGCCCTATAGGAAACAATAGCGTTTATTTTATTTTTTTAGGATGTTGTGGCTAAATATTAATTAGGGGGAAAAAGTATCACAAAATGTATATATTAGTAGCCCCGAAGCTTTCTCTATAAATCTTCACATCTTGCGATGTTGAGCAGGAGGTTGATTTAAGTATTGTTTCCGCTATTGTAATTCCACTACATTTTACCATTTGGCAGAAAAGCACTTCCCACCACCCCATCTGAGACAAATCAACATCCAACACTGGAATTACTGAGCCTGCGATCTGTACTGAATGAAGACTCTTGCCATCTGACTGGTCTGCAGAAATGGCTTAGCGCTGCCAGTCTGCGGTGCTTTGCTGTTTCTCTGTTGGCAGACTAACTGCTAATAAACTACTTTTCCAATAAAGCAACCGTGCAAGAAAACCTGTGTGCTTTCACATATGCAGCGTTCAGTCTATTTGAATCGAACCCTGGTGTGTGTACCTCCTCGTGCAGTTCCTTTGGGCAGGTGATAATAGCAATCACACCTGGTTTCGGAACAAATCAACGAGTCCGAGACCGCCTGAGCGAGGGCAGCATTATGGGTAGCATTTTTTTTTTTGGGTGGGAGCTGCTAAACTGTCCCACGAGGCGCAAACTTTTACATTTTCCGTTGCCGTATTTCTGACCAATAAATACGTTTCACAAGTACGTTTTCAACCCCATTCCTGCCTACACACCCCTCAGGCAATGTTTTTTGCTTGTTTTAATTATGTGCAGTGTAAAACCAGACCAAACCAAACAGCAAACGAACCAAACGTATTATTAATTTCTCTCCATTTCAGACTCTGCAAACAGACTAATAGGGGTGAAATTGCCCTTACATAGCCAACTTCGCTAATTAGCTACAAGCTAAACACTCCTGCCTTCCAGGTTTCTGGCAAGGTAACTGCCATAGATTCTAGCCAAATCACACAACTGAGAAATGTCTACGTATTTGAGAATTGGACACTTTTGCACGAGTTGTCTTTGCAGTGGTGGATGGTACACTGGTAATCACTTGTCAACTTTTTTATTTTTATTTAAATGCTGTTTTTCCTGCAGTTGAGCAAATCAACAAATCACCACAGTACACGATCACCTGTCTAAATAATAAAACTAGCACTTACTTCTGAGATCAGCCAGGTCTCTTGCAGACCACGCTCCTATGCTGGGCTGTCCATAAGGTTTGCTGAGGGGGTACTGATGAGGATGTTGGCCAGCAGTCATAAAGCCAGAAGACAAACCTGTAGATCCAGGTATATGCGCATGCCCAATTTGTGGATTAGCGCCCGTCATCACAGCCGGCACACCATACGGTCCAAGAGGCCCAATATGGTAGGATGAAGCCTGCAATGACCCTTCAGTGTTCAAGTACTGCTGTGGCAGCTGAGTGCTAAAGAGTGATCGCCCAGTTAGAAGGGTTGGCACACTAGTGGTCAAGTCTGACAAAGCACCCTGGGAGTTGTAGTTCGGGGACACCCCGTACCTCAAGGGTCCCGATTTATAAGAGGAGGGGGGAAGACCATAGTGCGAGCCAAGGAAAGCCTCACTGCCTGTTCCAGTGACGTTAGGCACTTGATTGGTATTCTGTTCAGATACTCCCCTAGGCTGATTGTGAATGTTAGGGTTGCTGGAATAACCAGAGTCAGCCTGAGTGTACAGACTTGGCTGAGGTGCAGACTGGCGATTCACTGGCCCACATTCGTGTCTGTAGTCCTTGTGAAAATTGCACCCATTTTGGATACGTGAGCCATGTTCTGATGTCTGTTGAGTTGGGCCAGGTGTTTCAGCATGACAAGATGATTGTGAACTCGAATCTCCATTATGGTTCTGATGGTTCGGTTCGTTTGCATCAATAGGTTCCATTGGTGGAGTGGGACTTGCTCTGATGATGGTTGTACTCAAGGACATGGAGTTATTTTTCTGACAAGAAAAATATTCAATTACATACAAACACACACTGACCTGATATTCGGCATACTAATAATTCAATATGTAGTGTAGACTTTGTTTTTGAAAGCATGGCTTGCAATAGAGGAGAGAAAACAAAGTGGGATGCGTTTGAGTTGGTAGGTGGCGGGTATTACAGAAATAACATTATATACTTCTAATGAGCCATGATGGCATGCATTGAAAATCCTGGACCTGAACTGTTTTTCTGACACACAAGAATTTATTCATGATGACGCACTCTCACATTCATTATAATGAAGTCTGTTGTCATCTTAAAAACAATGTCAGGAAGACTTGCCAAATTGTTCTATTTCCTTAAAGAGTAGAAAAATTCCAACGTGAGATTTTTGCCAACAGGTAAGAAAACTATTACTGAATATAACGTAAACAAATTTCTTAGGATCTTGCGCTTCCAATTCTACTTTTGCATGATCAGCTGCGCCAAGTTTATTAAATTCCAGAAAACTCACCTTATGGTGATTAGGTGTGGGGAGGGCAGTGTTCTCATTAAAAGAGAGGTAGGTGAGTCTGCTGAGGGACGGACTTGAACAGTGAGATTGTGGTGAGAGGGGGTCAGTCCCAGGACTTCTCTCACCCACACCACCACAAGAGGAAGGAGACATGTCCCTAACCAACAAAGATACATTGCAGAAGTCAGTGTGTGTATATTAAAAATCACACACACACACAATATATAAAAATTAAATAAACACACACACCAAGCCACACAGACATAATTAATTTAGTGGCATATGCTGTACACCGTATCACAATTCTATTTTGCCACACCATCCTTATTTGTAGCAGTCTTACTATAAAAATATATTCTACAATAAAATAATTCTATATTTTTGAAAAACAAGATTGTGCAAACTCATTTTATTCACTACTGTTAAGAGTCCATTACTCCTAAATTGATTAACAATTCATGAGCAGAGTAATTTACCCATCTCCACTAGGCAGTGACGTCTGGCTTGGGCTTGAATGGGTAAGAGGAGAGGTGGATGGTCTGAAGGTACAATGGCTAGCCTCCACAACACCAGTGGCACAGCGCTCAGGTGAGGCTTTAAAAATAAAAATTAATTTTTTTTATTATATATATATTATATAAATATAACATAACATATCACACACACAACTTAATAATAATTAATTGTGCAGAAATGGCAATATTTGGCACAAGTTAGACTTTAGAAGTTCATTGTCATTTACCAGATACCTAGATCATGTAAAAAAAAAAATAATAAAAAAGTGCTTAAATGGGTCATGGTCTAGCAACGTCATGCTATTTAATAGTAATTGCAACAAATCAAAGACTTGCCAAATTTAGTATCAGTGGATGGAACAGAACTCTGTCCAGCAAGTGTTTGCTTGTCTTTTCCAACAGTCGGAGAGGCTCTTGGACTCCTCAGCGATCGTGCCTCTTGTGTGCAGGACGCGTCTGTCTGCCCCATGCGGCTTTTGCTTCGAGGTGTGTGCGGTGAGCTCCCTAGTGTAGGCAACTCTGAACGTCCACCACTTTGAAAACCAGGGGAGGTTTTGGGGGCAGCAGAAGGGTCTGATAAGAAGTCATTACTTTTCAAAGAGCGACATGTTCCAGACACCTGTGGTCGAGCTGCACCCATTTTAACCCTGGACTCTGGGCAACCTCGGGTTCCTGCAAGTGTTGCTATGTGGCAGTCACTTTTGCTTCTTTCAGATTTGTCTTGGACGGGTTTAGGTTTGAGAGAGGACGATGGCAATGACTGCCCAGCACTTGCCGATCTCCTGGCTGGGTGAGCTGTGGCTGTTGGAATGTAACTAGTCTTCGGTCGTGGAATAGCACTTCTCTTCGCATCAGACCTTTTAACTTCTGACACAGCATCTGTAGATTGCTTGGATGTATTATTTGGCAAAACTTGACTTTTGTTTACTCCTTCTTTTGAAGTTGAATGCTCTTCTGTATAAAGACTGATGTCGTTTTGAAAAGAGGGAGACCGTCTCCGTGTTGACCTGCAAGAGTTAGCCAGACTATCTGCCAAGCTGAGAACGTCAAGACAGGACTGGGAGCTGGAAGCATCACTATCACTGCTAGACACTTCTGCCTTCCTGAGGTATTTCTCCATGTCAAGAGTGCTCAGGTCACCCAGGGATACGGTTTTCTGCAGGGCGTCCTGAAAGGTAGTCTGCTCAGGCAGTTTTTTAGGATCAGGGGTTTGAACAACCTCTCTGTTTTTCTTGGCGTGCCTCTTTTGAGATAACTCCATGATCATGGCTGCAAGCTGGGCTGGGTCTGAGCTGATTGAGGCATCTGCAATGGCTGAGGCAATTGTGCTGACACTAAGCATTAGGTTGCCACTGTTGTTGGAGCTGTGACCCAAATTCTCCTTATGATCCAGGGATAACGCAGGTGAAATCTATTGCCAAATAAAAACAAAATCAAATGCTTTCATACACTCCAAATATATTTAGCGAGAGCACTTTGATGAAGAACACAACAGAAATGTGTCACATGGTCCGCAGTGCTTTACCTGGACATCTTCTGAGTGTGCATGACCCTTTTGTGGCCGCTTAGCTGGTGTATGCTCAAGAGTCTTTTCCAAATCCTCTATGGTTTAAAAGTAGAGATAAGTCAGCATACATTCTCCATAAAGCCCTGATGCTAAAAACAGGACTTCTAGGCAATTCCAGAAAAGATAATCGCATACCTGCGTTCATGGTTTCATCCGCATCACTGATCTGGACTGTTTCAATATGAACAGAGCTTCCTCGGGAAGAGAAATCAGAGGGCCGGATCAAAGCAAAGGGCTCCCTCTTCTCTGGAGAGTTGATGATATAACCAAATGAGGGCTAAGAGAAAAAACAACAAGAAATGAAAGGTCATGTTTCTAGCAAAGACTGCATGACTAGAGAACAAACTTGTAACTGTTAGAGCAATCATATGTTGAGTAGCACCTGTTAACTACATTAATATTAATACTTAATACTGATCATTAATATATTTTATTGCAGTCTGTTAGTAAAGTTCACCCTTACCCTTTTAACATCATCATCATCACTGCTCCCTAAACAGCCCAAAGCTTCAGATCGCTGCTGAAAAAATTCCCCCAAGGAAATGCGCAAATAACTTTTTTCCTTCTCAAATTCAGTTGAGGCTTGGGAGGCCCTCATCAGAATGTGGCTACTACTGGGAAGTTTCCACGAGGTGTCTCCAAGAAGCACACTTTTGTTGACCGCTTCTATGTGTTCCTCCTATCAGAGAAAAAAATTCTGTAACTCCATGCATCGCAGGTTCATTTAAAATTATCCCACGCAGTTATTTCTTATAAAAAAGGGAACAATTTGCCCTAAGAAATATCAAAACTAAATGAAAAAAAGGAGCCACGCTCACCTGCATAAACCGGTGCTCCTTTTCAAACTCCTTTTGATCCTCAATAATCTTTTCCATGGCCTGACCTGAAGGATACGTAAACATTTCAGACTGTGCCAAAACAGCACACTACTTTTTAGGCATAAGGCATTCATCTGCCTGTACTTACCGCCACCAACAAAATCCTCAGACTGCAACTGGTTAGCGATATCGTCAGGAATATTGGTCTCCTTTTCAAAAGATGAGTAGTACGCTAGATCAGTCACCCATTTCCCCTCCTCATTCTGGTAGACCACACTATGAGTAGCATTTACACCTACAAAAAGAGAGAAACTTCATATACATGACATCCCTACTCAAATCTTTTAAAGTGGTTGGATACCAAAAAAAAGCAGTGTTAAGCTTGAAATCTTTCATGACCATTTGGGAAATCAATGGAAAGCAATTTTTAATTGTCCCATAGCAACCTTTACCATATAAAATCCCACCTACTTTTTATAATTTTTTTATGACAAGTTGAAAAAGAATAACTGCTACCATGACATCACATATCTGTAAACAACCCAGAAACTACTAGTCCAGGGTCAGTTCTTTCTCCTGAAGAGGATAAAAAAATCTCTCAATTGCAGCCTAATCTCTTGCAACACTGATCAAGTTGCTGGATACGTTTGCACAAGTAAAGGACCATTTCTAATTTTCATTACAATTGAAATGACTACTAAAGAGTTATATTTTGATATGTTGCTGTATTTAATCTTTAAAAAATATATATATATTAAAAAGGAGCTTCACCTTTTGGCCCACTTTACCTCTTTTGGTTAAAAACCATGTCATTTTTCCAGTGGCCGAAATTTCCAACACATTTCACTACAACAGCACTCATTAGGTCTTATTTAAAGAGATTTGTGACAGATGTAGGGAGCCAAAACACTCATAATGCTCATAACCCACTTTAACCATTGCATCTCACCAGCAGTAGTTATAATCACCATTTGTTGTAAACTACACTAAGTTTTATGCAGGGCTGTTGCAGCCAAAAGTCATCTTTAGTGAACATTTATCATCATCATCCCACACGGACATCATCCACAGATCCTTTTTTTAGTAGTCACCAGGACAATGGGAGGCTGTTCATTTCTGGCAACACTTTAGATTGGCTGCAAGGATGAAGTCAAGCAGATAAAATCTGTTGTGAAGGGTCTAACCTTGCTGGAATTCTGGTTCCACATCATCTGAACGGTGATTCCAAATATCACTTTTTTCATCTTCATTCTGACGGAAGCTTTGTGAGAGATACTTGGCTTCCAGAGATTCTCCTGAATGCTCCTCACTGCTGTTGGGTTGTTGTTCAAGACTGATAGAGTCTCCACAAGGGCCTCCACGGAACCCAAGAGCATTCAAGTCCATGGTGTGTCCCTGGTCGACTCCCGCTTTACTCTCCCCCAGAGGGTCTTTGACAAAGGAGAAGTCAAAACTGTTCTGGGTGCCTTGAAGGACGGAGGCAGCTGAGGCGGAGTCCTGTAGGTTATAGCCACCACCGGGCCTGAGGTACATGGAGTCAAAGCGTTCTTCCACAGATGTTGCACCCAAGTGTGAACTAGCCATAGCATCCTGTCAAAGGAAGGGGGTGTTGGCATTACCGAACAGTATTTGAATGAGCCTTCACAAATGACATATTTTCCCCAAAAGAACAGACAAGTAGCATAATGGAGCAACTGATATTGAAAAAGGAGCGCAGCTATTTTCTGTCAAAAGTATATAATAATACAAGTGAAGCCATACAACAGAAGTCTTGTTTGTATTAAAATCAATGGTTTTAACACAGTAGCAGCTACAATGCAGGACTCCATTTTACAATAAATGATTTCCACCAACTATCACCAGTCGTCCACCCATGGATGGAACGCCAAGGGTTTTATATCAAACTGATCATCCTGCATAATGCTTGTGAAGGATACAATACAGCTGAAACATCAGCAGTACACATGTCTGTTAGAAGTACACCACAAAAGTGCAAATGTTAAACACAGATTGATCGGAACTCACCAGTGCCTCTTGCCTATCCTGATTCATACGCCGACTTCCTGAAGAAAGGCTGGTTGATCCAGAACCTTGAGCAGAAGACTCCGTTTCAACTGTACCAACCGGGCCTACGCGGTCTCCCATCTGAAGACGCACCACAAATACATAACTGTAAAAATGGGCTTAATGTTCCCTTTTTCACTAGGTTTGCAAACACAGTGGCAAAAAGATATGTACGATATTACCATATGAATTTTACAGACAATCTATCAGAAATAGCTTAAACGTTATAAATAAAATTTAAATAAAATTTTTAAAATGCACCCAAATTCAGTTTTATACACCAAATTTAGTGTTAGCCAGCCCTGAAAAGAAAATAACAGTAGTTGCTCTTGGAGCATTTACAAGGCAATCATAGTTACTCAAAACAATGCACACCCACTGCTCATGATTTCAGGTAGGGTTGCAAAATAATTCCTTTAAATGTATAAATCTTTTAAAGGGAAAGTAAAAACTAAATAAAAAAATGAATGAATAAGGCGCCACAGTATGCAACCATGCTAAAATACATGAAAGGGAAATGAATGGAGAGCTTGTATTTAAACGCACCAATAATAATAATAATAATAAAATAAAATAAATCTAATGTTAGTTCAATTTATCCACGCTCATTGCAGCTGATTATGTTAAATTCAAGAAATAATTCCACAGAGAGTTAAGGTTAAAGAGACATGCCATACCAACACCACCTACTGCACTGTCCCCTTAGGAATTATGGGCAGTCAGTCCAACGGAAAAGCCACTTTCAACAACTAAAGCGTGACTTTTACAAACAACTGTTGTTCAAAATCAGTGATCCACAGCATCGCCAAACAGAATCAAGATATGCAAATGTGACTG
This sequence comes from Olivaichthys viedmensis, assembly GCA_028565825.1. Lineage (NCBI taxonomy): Eukaryota > Metazoa > Chordata > Actinopteri > Siluriformes > Diplomystidae > Olivaichthys > Olivaichthys viedmensis. The sequence goes on along the minus strand of JAOUQW010000042.1, from coordinate 16,827,739 downwards.
TTTATTCAACTACAAAAGCCCTTATGAAAATCAGGAACACTGCATGCCCAGAGAATCCAAACCAAGCACAGACAACACATTGAATTGGGTCTAATTTCTCGTATGCGAATTACCTGGCTACGTGCAGTCGAGTCAAATCGGCCTAATCCAGGGAGCTGAGAGAACAGCTGATGTTCAGCCTCGCCTGTTCCACTTCCTCCCACAATACCCAGTCCCCGTAACACGTCATAGGTGGTCTGGACAGCAGTGGGTGGAGGGACTGTAGACACACCACCATTAATTCCATCTTCCTCACTCCCACTGCTCCCATCACCCCCTCCACCATCTCCTGGAAACAACAACACCGAGGTCAACAACGAGATGTCTAGCTTTGTCAGGTTACAAGGATGAAAACCAAATTGCTGCCCTTAAAACTGCTCAGATACAAAAATAATACTAAATCTGGATACCCGTTATGGGGGAGTCGATCACTTGTCCCTCAGCAGAGCGCCGGTGTTCGATACCCGTCCTGGAGTCTGTAAATTGCACACCTGGCTGAGGCTCATCATCAGAGCTTCCCCCTTCCAGACCTGGCCTAAAATGAGGCCGATGGCTTTCTCCAACCTGTACATATATAAACACAAAGTAAAAAGACACAGAATAGTGAAAATCAAAATGTATGTTTCTCTTCTATTACATTTTAAAGTCACATGAGGGTGACTGAGACCAACAAGAGTTTGATTGGATGTTTCTACTAAATTCTTCACTATGCCCTGCAACAAAATCTGATTTAATGAATTACGAACCCTTTGTTGTACTGAATTTTTTTTTATCCCCATAAAATATTAATACAATTTGAGGCATAACAAGAGTAGCATTAGGTTCTCAATTTACCAGTTGTCTGGAGGTGCTGGGCAAAAGGAATTGGGCCCTACTACGGTTCTGCGACACTTCCAGCTCATCCTCTGTGTCTTCATCGCTGGCAGGACACGAGTCCATACCTGTGGCAGCCAGTCGCACATCAGGCATGCAAAAGTCCCCCTAAGAAGAGAAATCAGCAGGTAGGAAAGTGGTAACAAAAATACATTAAGAGGCATTAAGCTAGGCTACCTAAGTTTTTTTTTTTTTACAAAAAAACAAAAAAACCCACCTTTGTTTGGCTCGATTGAAACAAATGATGATGACATCTTGTATGTTGGTAAAGACTTTTAAAATGTGTCTTTAAAAAAAAACAATTCTCACAACACACACACGAGCATGTTTCGACCAAGTAAATCTATAGCATCCATTGAACCCATTTATCATTAAATGAAATAAAGCAATTTAATGTTCAGATACTGCTTGTTATCAGTTAGCAATTAGCATTTAGCTAATGTAAGCGCAACATTCTCTACAACCACAATGCTACTTCAATTAGACCATACTATAAATATAACAAACTATACTTTTCTGCCTTAAAAAGTTGCGAGTCCTACCTTATAGTCATTTAGAAAGTTGCATCGGTCTTTAGAAGATGCATCTGGTTCAGTAACACGGGGTTGAAATGAACCAGCTTGACTGTTGGGTAGTCTCTAATAAAGGACACACAAAATCAATAGCCCAAGTACAAAATATGCCAGTCCATGTAAATTAGATGAAAGATTTTAGGTTCACTGCATTTCAGTTTTCCAGTTTACATATTACTGTCACTTTTTAATGACCAAGGATGTTAATCAAACAATTATGAAGTGCACCAACTTGCTCTACATACGTAGGGTATCGGCATCAATAACTTACAGCAGCAGCAATCTCTTGGCCTTCGACCCGACCTCTCTGCATGGCTGGAGGAATCAGCTTGTTGAAGTACAGCTTCAGTTCCTCATCATGCAGGTTGTCTATATCAAAGTCATCATCTGCAAAAGCATAAACAGGCATAAACATCAAACTAAAAATCATCAACCAGTCCCAAGAGTCTACAGTACTTCACAGTTGATCGTTTCTCTGTTGTAACATGTCCAAATCAAATAATCAGCTAACGATAAAGCTCTTTGTGAAACACATTATTAAAATGGCATGATAGGTGAACCGGCTGATAACTAAAACCTGTGGTCTTCCAAGACCATTGTAGTGGCCAATCGCTTAAATATATTACATATTACTTAGTTACCTGTGACATCACTGTTCATGCTGTCAAGCGACATGAGCTTCTCATTGACCAAGAAGCTTGAGACACTGCCACTTAACCCATCACTGTCCACTGCTTCACTCTCTGGACCCTCTTCTTCGATGGTCATTGGAGCCAACACAGCCTAAAGCAAGCCAGGAATTGTAGATAATCACTAAATATCACACACTTTGGCTAAAACTGGGTGCCAATATATATCGTTGTACAATTCTTGTGATCCTACCTGAACAGCCATGGTTTCTTTACTTCCAAGATGAGAAATTGTTAACAGGCCGGTTGAAATATCTGGAAGAGGAGTTTATTTCTTTAACAAGTGTTCCTTGGGCTGCAGAATTCAAATACAATGTGCTACAAAATACAAAACATGCCAAGACCAAAATAAAAGCAACACAACAAACAGAAGGGAATTTATTTTTTTTATTTTTTTTAACGAGGTTAGGTTCGGCTCGGCTAAACTATTATAGAGCAACATCTGAATGCTCTACGTGCTGTTTGGCAACCAACATTCTTTCCTTACATCATCCACTTCCACTCCAAAGCTCAATTCCAATTTTTATAAATTTCCCTAAAGCAGTGTTCTCTTCTGGTGCTGGCAAGCCACAGCATTGCACAAGAAAAAAACCCAAAAACTGTGTCTCTAAAAACGGTCTCAATGACTTGATAAAACATGCCCTTTCTCACTACTGGAATTCCACACAACACACACCTAAATGCAACCATTTGGTGCAGTTGTGGAGAAACAGCTAAACTTGTACAAGTCACAAGTATTCATGTTTATTTGACCTGGAAATTAATGTTTGTTGCAAAAACGCCAAAGCAATAAAATTGAACTATATCAAGAAAAAAAGGTTAGTACCATTGGGGTAATCAGAGGGCCGGGCAAGAGCAGGGGGACCGCCTAACGCAGGTGAGGCTTTAGTTGTGGACACACATTCTGACTCATCCAAATTAACCTTCACCAGCAGGTCTGAAAAACGATTAGCAGCTATAAAGTCACCTGCATTGTCCCTGAAATGAAACAAATATCAAAGTGGATTAAAGAAAGCAAGCTCATTTGAAATCATTTTAATAAAATGTTTAATCTATTTCTGTGATGTGATTCTTGGACACATGGTGCACTGTTACAAAGGGACAGACAGGACACAGAATCTGGGGTTGACACTCACAGATCATCTTTGAAGCTGAGTGCAAACTTTTCCCTCCCGCAACTCGAGCCTTGAGAACCCACCAGAGAAAGCGGCCCAGCCTCTAAGAAAGACGCTTGGACATCGGTTAACCTGAGACAGAAATGAAGGAATGAGGCTTCAATAAAAAATAAAAATAAAAATAAAAATGTACAGTCCAGTAAACGTCCATTTATTTCTACTGAACAATCAGTGAACAGCAGTTCAGTTCGCAAATCAGATTCAATGAAGTAGGCATTCTCTGCAAGATCAAGCGGCAAACGGGGCTTTAATCCTACAACACTCCATTTACACGTTCATCACATGCCATACACAAAAACATACAGCAGGAGTCAAACATCAAGTGGGTTTCACACGGGCACAATGCAGCGAACCTACAAACCAGAGTCTCCCACCTGTTGTCTGCTGTAGCTCTACTTTTAGCCACAGTAGAAGCAGCCATGGGCACCCCGAGACTGGAGCCCAGTGTAACACCACTACTGTTGGAGAGGAAGCTGGGAAATGTCTCATCCTCCAGGTTTTGGAAGCTGTCCATGTCTGTGACTCAGTGACACACGAGCTCATCACATGGGGCATAAGCTGCAAAAAGTAAAAAAAACAACAATGCATTTTTTTTTTTTTTTTTAAGCTCTCTTAAATGAATGACAACGACCCACGTGCTTTAGAAAAGTGCCCTATCCAGTCAGACAGACAACTAAAAACAGGAGACAGCGACCCTTTAGGCAATTCATAAGTGCATTACCCACTTCTTTTTTCCTTTTTTTTAATCCTGAAAGTGAAGTGACGCTCGAGCTAGCTAGCCAACTTTGAGGTTAGCTTCAAATTAGAGACAGAAAGGGGAAAAAAAGGGACAATATTTGATAGAAGTCCTAGCCATGGCTAATCAAGTTCAGTTTTCACTTAAGCGTGTTGGCAAGTTGCTCTAAAGTTAACCAGAGTAAATCCCGGGGAGGAAACAACTTACATTAAGGCACTGAAAAGATATCTCCTACCTCGCTAACAACCCCAAAACCCCAAAAACCGAAACGAACGAGATGATATCCTGGCTAGCGATTTGGATAGCTGGCGTTAGCTGAACACTCGGTCATGAACGCGAGGGGCACGAACTAGCTAGCTAACTCCTCTGAATAAAACAAGTGCACATACACGAAGCTCTCAAAAGTTCCTCCGCTCCAGTTTTCTCATTACTCACAGTGTTCACCTCACGATATCCCCCATTAGATGTCCGTTGCCGTGGAGCTAGCGAGCTCGAGCACCAGCAGCAGCTAACGATCAAGTCACTGCCTCGGAAAATGTCTGCACATTCCGTCTCCGTCGCCGCTTCAACGGAGGGACGCGCCGAAATAACGGGCGGACACGCAAATATCTGCGGCAACAAGCGGCTTATTTCGGACACTCGTTGAAAACGTTAACCGTTTTGCAATGGAGGGGTTCGGGCTTACTTTACGAGCGGCGTAACAACAACTCTAAACGAAGCTGCGTAAGAACCACAACAAGCCAAAGTTGAGCCGTAACAGAAACAAGCCCGCCTCTAGATTTCTTTTTCTGGGCGGACCCTCAGCGAGAAGGCTGACATTTCATTGGAGCGCCACGTTTCGTTCGTTTCAAATAACGAACCAATCGCATGAAGAGACGACTTGTTTGAAACACTGGAGGCCACAATCGGTTAGGCCGCAGATCTGCCCTCACTGTCAGCCTCGCACCCATTACTAATTTACTCCATTCCGCAGCGGTAATGCTTGCATTGACACTCTTTAGCTCGACCCTCAGCCACTACTTGACCTGATTGCCGTAATACCACTAGTTCATTTCACTTTTTATTGCATAAATCTATAGTTTTCTGTGGGTTCTTCTGGTTGTAGAAACAACAATTGTCCATGACTTTATAGACCCAGTGAAGATGATGTTCACATGAACAGAAGGGACAGTAAAGCTTTGTGTTTAACGATGTAGGTTGGTATAGCCATACACACGCAGATGGGGATGATTCCAAGAAAACCCAAGTAGACGGGAGGCCCAAGAGGACCCCAGGAATGAAAAATAAAATGTCCAGAAGCACAATTGTCCAATGCAGGCCCCCAGTACATTAACCGGTCAGGGAGCCCAAAAGTCCTACTGGTGCCACCGATGTCGAGTATTTTTATGGTGCTGTGAAGGCATCAATAAATGTTTTACTAGACAGAGCTACAGTAGCCATGATTTCTAAGAGAGTGGAGTGAGGCAGTTGTGCACACTGATGTCAATGCACCTCAGCAAAGTCTATTTATGGCAGTCCACTCCCAAAACATGTAAAATCATACCAGCTGTACATGATGTTAACCATCTGCAGATTTTACATTAAATTGTATCCAGTGCAGAATATAAGCACTATGAATAACAATAAATTAGAAGTTGGGAACAGCGAATTAGGGGAAATAAAACTGAGGAAATGTATGTTTCAGGGGTTTTTTTGTGCGTTCAGCATCAGTGGAATGATGGTGTGATCGTTTAGGAAAGTGGCTAACCATTTTTTTTTTTAAAAAAAAAATATATATATATATATGAGACTCAAGGAATTTAGTGCTGAATTCCAAGTTGTATTGCACTACAGGAGGTGTAAAACACTTCACACTACATGTAGTCCGCATCTATAGAGGAAGAGGGAGACTAGGACTGTCTAGATAATCATATGTGAAACCGAAGGAAAAAAAATAAATGGGGGGGGGGGGGGGTGTGGCAGAGGAAAAACAAAAAAACAAACCAAACCACACCTTCCTGTAATATTTGGTGGCAGTTGTATAATCAAACACAAAATCGAGCATGGCCATGAAATTCAATGCAGACAGTGAATTAGTGCAAACAGTGTCTAGATGCACCTCTGGAAAGTCTACACCAGTGACCTTACGCTAGACATTTGCAACACCCAAAGCGAAACAAACAATCCTCAGCAGCGCTACCCTCTACATTTAACAGCTTAACCCTTTGATTGCAAGTAAATCATCACCAAGGAGCTTGCTTAGGAGTGTAAAATGCCCAATTAAAACCTTAGAGTGCCATTTAATATGCCTAATAAACCACTTTAGACCTTTAGAAATGTTCTAGAAATGATACACTAGCCAAAATTAACACAATTCATGTTGCATCCATTCAAAACACTATAGCAACTTAATGTAAACAAAACTTAATACATAGAATTTCCATAAACCCTTCAGAAACAACCTAAATCTCAGCACTTAACTGGGAAAAAGAAACCCCAACTTTAAAATTAAATCACACTACCAGCAATATTTTCAACATTATACACACTTGTGTATCTAAAGGTGAGCAACTGCAAAATAGTTAGTGACGGCAATCAAGTCAGAAGTAACCCATTTACAGTATTTAATAGCTAAAGCCCCACTAACTTCCAAGCCATGAGGAAAGGACCACAAAAGCATTTCAGAAATAGAATTGAAATTCAGGGTCAGCTCTTATGATTAAAGCCACCATGGCCCATGTTCAACCCCTGATATTGTAAAAGAAACTGGACATTTTTCAGGTTATACATTTTATTTAACAACCCATTATTTTGTGAGAAAGGTCACCACAAATTTAAGACAACTTCAACTACTTTCTTAAATTTACACTCATAAGGGAGTTTTCAAATTGCTCTGCAATGTAGCTTAAACCACCCATTACAGGTACATCAAGCAAAACCACAGACAAATTGCAGAATTAAAGGCATTATAAAATATCCATTATCTGGGCAATGGTTAGTGCCATCAGAGTAAGTGATGCCATTAGAACTTCAGGGCCTCCATTGCAGTAGTTTTCATCACAGCAATGCCTTGTCATTTTGTAGAGGGTCTTATTTGCAGGGAAGGTCACCATGGTCGTCTTGTTGCAGTCCTCTTCAGGAAGACAACCCAAAATCTTGATGTTCAGGAAAGAGGCTGAAATGTAGGATATCATGATCAGTGAAGGGTTGCATGTCTCATTACCATCAAATGGTGCAAAGTCTCATTAAGTGCCTTAAATCACTAAAAGCAACTAGCACACACCTGCCTCGCCAACTCCAACAAAACACTGCTCCCCATCACTGCAGTTTGTTTTGGTGGTGTGGCAAACATCCCAGAACCCAAGATCACATCGAAAGCATTCAAGTGTTTGTCCTAGAAAAATAAAGTTAAACACAATCAGACCAAACTTGGACATGGGATGTAGGACTTGCAAAGTTGGCATATTTTAAATCCCCATTACTATATTTAATACAAAAAAAAATCAGCAAATTCATTGTGTTAAGTCTGATTCCATGCATTTGCTATCATAGACCAACATGGACACAACATAAGCAATCAGTTGTTAGGCAAACTGAGAAAGCAAGACTACTGCACACATCCAGATCATCATGTGCCTCAAAGTTGCAGGAAAGTAGTGTGTTCATCTTCAGTGGTTCAATTTATTCTCCCAAACACCACAACCAAGATATATGCTTTCACTAAAAAGTAAGATTGAATACTTACCCGAGCACGAGACAGTAACAAAAAGCACCACACAGAGGGCCAAGACAACTCCAGCCATGTTTAAGCCAGAGAAAACCGAAAGGCAAGCACAACCAGTAGACAGAGCCTCGCTTTCTGTGAGCATGAAGGCGCGCTGCTGGGCTTATAAAGGTTTTGCTTAATAACGGCTATGGGGATTGGCTGCCATAATTGCACACTAAACCCAATGGACAACCGATTTACCTTATTAGCCAATTAACAGAGGCATTTGTGCACGTGGACCAAATTAATCGGTGTTGCTCTGGATTGATGTTGTACTATTTTAAAACGGACAGCGGGATTAGATCAGAAAGGTCTGCCACTGTGTTTTTTGTAGTTAATCTGCTGAGTATGTAAAACTGGGTAATATTTCATATTAAACATATTCTGACAAAAATCGTACATCATGTACAAATTGAGTAGCCCAACGTCGACGACGTGTCGCCATTTAGATCAAAATCGTATTCCAGAGACGTTTAAAATAAATCAGCAATAATGTGCATCACGGGCTCACAACACTTCGTGTCATGTTACACACTCATGACACCATTTTAGGGGAACGAAGCGTGCAGAATATCTTGAACCCCTTATTTTGCGTGAGTTTCCAGTGCACGAAGAATCTCACAGGTAAACCGTGGCACACACATAACAGCTGCTTTCCGCTGAATCAATGCGCATCAAACCCATTTCTGTGAAGGCTGCGACAAAAACGCACGTGCTTGGCAAGCTTGTGCAATTTAAAAGCTTTTTAAACGTCGGCCTCAAAATGTTCTTAACCTCCTCAACGTTCCCTGTCTGTGGCCGAATCCCAAACAGCTCCCGATTTACTGCATAGGTGAACTATATTGGCTAATAAACACAGGTTTCCACAGCCGATGGCAGCGCACTGTACGTCCGAATCCATTCGGGATTCAGCGTGGGACATGCGGGGAAAGGGGGCGTGGCGGGGAAAGGGGGCGTGGCTTTCCGTTCCTTCGCTTACACGGAAGTAGCTTACGTACTGGACCTCAACGCGCCTCTTTTCTCTTTTTTTGTCTTTTTCTTTCTTCAATCCTCCGAGCACAGGTTAACGCAGACATGCATGCTCCATCAAGCTGGATTGATCTCATTGCTGCTGTCCACCACGGTTCGCTGAAGAGTCGTTTGGTCTCGCGTAGAATTTAAAAATAAAAAATAAAAAAATAATCCAGCCGCTTTTTTTTTTTTTTTAAATGACTGAACCTGACTAAAAATGGACCAGGAGGAGTTCGAGGACATAGATTCACCTGGACAGTGGCAAAATCTCTATAATGTAAGTTGAGCGAGGTTTTTAAGATGTGCATGTATTTGTCGTGTTACGTTTTTGATTATTTATTTATATATATATATATATATATATATATGTGTATATAACTGGTCGGAATGATCCGCGCTGAGCTAGCTGTTAGCCAGGCTCTTATATTAGCTAGATGTGCGCATGCGCGTGCGCGCGATACCTAGAAATGGCACCGAGAAAAGATGCAGGCTGCTGCACTGTGTGTGTGTGTGTGTGTGTGTGTGTGTGTGTGTGTGTGTGTGTGTGTGTGAGAGAGTGTGTGTGTGTGTGTGTGT
>JAOUQW010000042.1:16794768-16809697 GCA_028565825.1 Olivaichthys viedmensis | reverse complement strand
TATATAGCAGATTTAAGTGCATTAATTGCAGTAAAATGCTTGCTCAAGCTGATTTTATCAGAGTAGACTCTCATCTCGCATTGGCTTACACTCGAATCTATCCCTTTCCAATATGGCGGACGCGTTGACGTATCACAATAGCGAGCAACATCCGTTAATGCGGTGTCTACTGATCACTATATCTATGGTAGCCACAGTCCCGCTTGTTTTTCCGCCAGGATTTAAACTGTTTGGTGGTTATATATGGAGGTGGTGTTACCGCTTTAACAGCACTCTTCAACAAGTAATAATGTAGCTAATAAATCATTCGTCCCACATGCTTTTGAACAACGACACTACATTAGAAAATGATGTTTGAGATGAGCTAAGTAGCGAATTTAGCTTGTTTTGGTTTGGACTTGTGTGTAAATGTAAAACATGTCTCTACCGCCGGAGAAAGCGTCCGAACTCAAACTAATCATTCACGATCATCTAATTAAGGTACGTTTATTTTGCATAAGAATTCAGGCTGTAATGTGCTTGGCTAGTTAGGTCAACTGCATAATAATAATAATAATAATTATGGTAGCTGTAAGAAGCTAGCTAACTTTTGTATTAGCTGAATAGTTTTGGCACCAGGCTCTGTATGTGACATGATGTTTACACAGATGGACATCCATGGAAGAATTCGGGATGTTCTTGCGGAAACGCTGAGGTCTGAGGGGAACCGGGGAGAGCGGCCACTCTCTGAGGAAGACCTGTTTAGCGCACTACAGCGCCGGGGCATCGTGGACGACGCCATGAAGGAGCTGAATTTCACAAATCAAGTAAGATTATGACAGGTTTGTGTGTTCCAGTCTAAGGGCCCATAGTGCTGCGGTATCAAACTGCAGAGACCGGTTCTAGTGCATGCATGGTCATTCTCAGTTACAGTTGGCGGAAAGCCATGCTCTGCACATCTGAGGGTGTTCTCACACTTGGGTCCGTTTCAGCTTCCAAGTGGTCTCAGATTGATTACTCAGCGTTTTGTTTGTGCATATGTTGTGAACATTAACAAATAAACTCAGACCTGGCTAAAGGACCCACCAACGGACCCTCTGGACATGGTCTGAGTACGGTTCGTTCGTGGTTCATTTTGTGTTGTGAAAACAAAGCGGTCCCAGTCCACTTCACATTTTGCTTTACGGTTAAAGAACCTGAGGATTGCCATCAATATATAGATGATAATAATAACATATAATGTGTCAGTGACAGGAACAATAGTTACTGTATTGTAATATATTATAGTTTGTACATGTATTTTGTCTTTACCAACTGCTCATATTAGTGCCAAAGAGTCACAGGTAGGCCTATGGCATGAAGCAGGTGTTGGTTTTGATGGTCCTGCAACAAGATTCCTCTCCTCGTTGCTTTCCTTTGTCCAGACGCTTCTGGTATTTCACGTTAATTGTTTTTGCGCTCTCTATTTTTCATCCACAGCTGGGGTCTGAGTTCTAAAGAAGTTGTGGTGTGAACAAGAAGTGGTCTGAGATCTCATCAGGGCTAAAATGTTCAGAAAAAGAACCGAGTCCCCTTTTAAGTCCACTTGTATTTTGACAAGACACCACAATCCATAAAGGAATTGATAATTAGCTGATGGTTTGATTCAGGTGGATTAGAGCTGGTGCTTCACAAACATGTGCAGAGCATGGGCTCCCGAGGACTGTAGTTAAGAACCACTGTTCCAACGTATACGCAAAATGGCTGCTGTACGCATCCTGCGTTAATTTTCTAGATGTACGGAAAATACGCAAGCGAGTATGTGAACAAAGACGCTCGCATAGCTACGTCGCACGCATATATGTAGTCACGTGGCAAGTATTTTTCCAGAGGTACAAACCGAGGAACCCTTTAGAACACGGGTGTCAAACCCAAAGCCCGTAGGCCAAATACAGAGGTCTTGTGAATTAAAACGCTGGTTAAAACAGATGCGCGTCTAAAAACGCTTCAGAAATGCGTCTGTTGTTAATTGGCCCTTGATGTAATGATCGACTCCAAATTCCAAAATGCATCAGCCAGTGTAGTAACCTACAGTGAGATGGGAGACTGAGGACATATTTGTTCTCAGCAAAGATAGGCCCGTATGATTTCTTTTTTACTGTTACAGTAAAGAACCTGCGGTATGAATGAATACAATTTTTTTGGGGCATATTTATGAAACAAAAATAAATATGGTAAACTGACTCACGACCATAATCAGATTAGAGAATAGATTCACTAATAATAATGCGTTTTAAACATTCGCCTTAGTTTATGATGTGGCCCGGGCAGAAATTGAGTTCGACACCCCTTCTTTAGAAACTTTTTTTCCTAAGAGTGCAAACAAAATCCAGAGTTAGATGAATTCCAGCTAGTCAGATTGATTCTCTACTTGCAAACTTGACGTCAATACCAGAAATTTAGCTCAATTAACTGAATCTTAGACCACTTCTTTAAATGCAGAACACTTTCAAGCTCCTTATATTCCATATATTCTTAGGTTTGCACATGTGGTCTTCCCTCTTCAATTCAGACCATAGGTTTTCAGTGGGGTTTAAATCCTGAGACTGAGATGGCCATTTGCAATACATGGATTTGGATGTACTTTGGGGGTCGTTGTCTTGTTAAAAGATCCATCTATGGCCAAGTGTTAACCTCCTGGAATTGGCAACATGGCTTGGGGCTAAAATTTTCTCAATCTTCACAAGAGCCCCTGGACCACTAGCTGCAAAACAGGCCCAAAGCATCGTCCACCACCATATTTTGCAGTGGGTATGGAATACACTTGAATATTAACAGCTTTTTCTTTAGGCACCGTCACAAATGGAGGCAGACGCTCTGAACAAGTCTCCAACTCGCGTCACTGAGAAGGGCATTACACAGCTTAAAACAGGTGAGTCAAGATTTTATTTAAAAAGTGTGATCAAGCAGTGTGAGTAATGGAAAAAAAAAATGTAAAAGAAAAAAATTTATATAACTTACATGTTCTGTTGTTTTTATCCTCGCTAGCCAAAATCAGTCCACTGAGGAGATACTTGTACCTGCAGGTTCTGGGGGGGAAGGCCTTCCTTGAGCACCTGCAGGAACCAGAGCCTTTACCCGGTCAGGTGTGCTCTACCTTCACACTCCACCTTCACTTCCGCAACCAGCGCTTTCGCTCCAATCCTGTGCCCTGTGCCTGCGAACCGGATTTACAAGAGGGCTTTCTTTTAGAAGTACACAGAGATGGTCCAGGTATATCACACTGCACTCAACTCGCGTACTTCCATATTTTAAGATATTTCCTATAATGTTTGAGTCTGTGTGGCAGGAAATGGTTACTCAATTTTGTTTGCTACAGTGCTCTTTAAAAGTATTGGGACGATGAAGTTTTTAGATTATTTAGCTCTATACTCAAAACTAGAGTATACAAGACTTAAGTTTTATACAGCTTTAATTTGTCCCAAATTAATGATTGTGGTTAGGGGATGAGCACAAAAAGTATTGTTATTTGAGGGGGAAAATATCTGGATAGAAATAAAATAGTAGCATTCTGTACTTTTGTCTTTAATTAGTACTGCTTAATCAGCAAAAAATAACAACTGTGGCACTTGTCTCTGTTTTTCTTGTGCATCAGGTGACGCCAGTAAAATGGCTGACGCCACCACCATGTTGTCCATTTTTGACCCAGTGCACATGGTGTTGATTAAGACAGACACCTCGGGGGACACAGCACTTGTCTCCTCTTATTTCTTGGACTGGCGATCTGTTCTCAGCGCCCCCAATGGAAAGACATCAGTGTCTGTGGAGCTGCTTGGTGTAGGTAAGAACTTCCTCTCATTGAACATGATGATCAGTCAGTAGCATCAATATTACTCCACTCGCATTTGGTTTAGATTAGAGAGCTAATGTTCTGTCTTCTGGATACTGTTTGCTTTTACAGTGTCATGACTGATAGCTTTCAATGACTGTTTAAAGGTCATTAATTATGATTCCTATTGAGTATGTGTGTGGATTCTGTAGGCAGTGAGTGTAAAGTGCCCGCTGGTGTTCTTAACCTGAAGTTGGAGATGTATCCTCCCCTCACTGAAAGTCTGAGCCCTGAAGTCATCAGCACACAGGTAAAATAAAATCATAAATACTACCCTTGTTCCTACCTTTTTTTCCCCGATTCATTAGTGGTTGGTGGTTCAAACTTTGCTAATTGTTTACAATTATGAAGCATTTGAAAGTTAAATGGTTAACCGTTCCTTCTTGACTGTTAATACAAAATAAAAATGTAGTACTGCTTCAGTACTGCTAAGGAGTTGGTCAGGGGTAAACAACCGGAGACAAGTACAGTTTGGTGACTTTAACAAACCTACTAACCTAGTAATTAACTGGCGAGTTGAATTAGGTGTTTAAACAGGAAGATCACCAAACTGCTGGAATCCAGAACTCCAGGACTAAAATTGATTACCTTTGGTGTAGGTAAAGGTTATTGTTGTTTAAATGAAACTGAATTACATTGAACGAGTAGCTTGTAACATGCCTTTGAATTATATAAAGAAATTAAAAAAGAAAAAACAAATGCTTTTCGGTTTTTTTTGTGTGCTGCTCTTAGAGCAGTTTCTTCAACTAAGCTTCCTGGTGAACCAGTGCGTTCATCCTGCCACAGATAATAAACACAACATAAATGTTTAGGGAAATCATTCGGTTTAAAGGTGCTCATTACTGCTATCCATGCATTTGTTTAATGTAAAGGTTAGAAGAAGAAATCAGCATTTGTTTTATTTTTATCATAACACTGATCACCTCATGTTGAGATCGTTGTCTGCGCATGATCTTACTTTTTACAGCAATTACTGGAGCGTCAGAAGACTGCGGAGAAGGAGCGTTTGTTTCTGGTCTATGCTAAGCAGTGGTGGAGGGAGTTCTTAGAGATCCGACCTTCTCACCAGTCCAAGCTAGTCAAGATCTTTGCTCAGGTGAGTAGCTTACACTCGCTTATTGCCACTGTAGCCTGCTGGAAAGAATGGTAATGGTAACTTTAATTTAATACGATTCAGTTGTTTAAAGACTTGGACATAGTTTTTACTGTTTACCCACACATCTTCATGCAGCCCTTTTTCTGGTTTGGACCCTCTGTGTCTGTGTCTTTGTGTTTGTGCTGCAGGATGAGAATGGTGTGAACCGACCGGTGTGTTCATATGTTCGCGTATTGCGTGCCGGGCGGTTGTTGGAAAGTCCACGGCAGGCGGCTCGCTTCGTGAGTCTGCTGGCTCAGGAGAGAGCGCCTGTGCTGGGGGGAGGAACACGACAAGAGCAGTGGTGCACCATGATGGTCTTCCTCTGTAGGAACAAGGTAACACACTTAAACTTTTCCTGAACGTGAACCAGTGTACAAAGTTGTAAGGAGTTTAGCAGAATAAAACATAAGAAGTCTATCACATCCCATTTTGTTTGTTTGCACTACCTGTACCAATGATGGAAACAAAGCCGGCGAAGGTTTAATGCTTGAGTGAACCTAATGGATTAATCTGATTCAATTACATTAGAAAAATAAAAATGTTGTTGGAGAGGTCGCTCTTTATTGTGTGGCCCAGAGGGAGTTAAAAAATAGGGTGCATGTGTCAAGTGTTTACTTGTAGTTAAAATGATCCTAACATATAACGGTTTGGTTAACATTAGGCTTTTTAACCTAATAAACATGTACACTATAAATGAAAGTTTTAGTAGTGAATTGATAGCTACAACATTTTAAACTTTAGCCGACACATTAACAATAAAGGCAAATTAAGGCAGTGCAGACCCATTCTATTCACCAAATTATTAAGCCAAGAATGAAATAATCAAACCAATACAATTTACAAAGCTACATCTGGTAAATAATCTATGCAACAGAAATAAATAACATATAAAGTATGAAAAAGGTATGGATGATGGTGAAGAATATTGACTTGCACACAACTGTTTTATGCACTTTTATGTCCCTTGAGCAGTGTCCTAATAGAAAACCTGGATAAGAATCAAAGGAAAGCATGCCTAGTGACTGAAGCTAAATCACATTTAGGGGAGGAACCACATTTGCATTCAGACTGTGCAAATTTTCAATCCTTATTAAATAAATTTGACAGTTTTCATTGAAATCACCACATAAATGATTCAAATCAATCATTACAAAATATGCTGCAAAACAAGGCCAAACATATGAAAAGTTTATTTATAAGTTTAATTCGCTTTTGTCAGAAAGGGTTTGTTTTTTGTGTGCTCAGAGGTAAGCTTTGACTATTTGCCAGTGGTTGCAGGTTTGTGTTCAGCTTCTTAATCTGGACAGTTCATAGAGTGACCACTTCAATCCCTACCCCACTACTAAAAATACAACAACAATAAAACATAGGACTGGTTTTTGTGCTTGTTTGTTTGTTTGTTTGTTTGTTTGTTTGTTTATTTATTTATTTATCTATCTTCTTCCCAGGGTGATTGTGAGGACCATGCCACGCTGCTGTGTAGTCTGCTCCTGGGCTTTGGCCTTGATGCTTATGTTTGTGTGGGCACCAAATCCAAAAACGTCCCCTACACCTGGGTGATGACCTGTGGTACTGACGGCACTGTCACTTTCTGGGAGAGTCTGACTGCACACAGGTAGCATCATAGACACACCTGCGTAGACCCTGTCTCAACATGGTTCAATCATACATGCATTATTAAAAGTGAAAAATAGATTACTATATACCGTTTTGCCTTTCAGTGTTTTGAGCTCTAAAGCTCTTGATTTAACCTGCAAACTTCCTTTGAACATTGTGGTTCCTCATCAAACGAATAGATCACAAATTTGGTTGTTGTTTTTTTGTTGTTTTTTTCTTCTCTTTTTATAACCAAAAAAAGTTTCTCCTCAGGTACCTGCACCAGCCCATAGACCCTGAGGCCCCGCCACTGGTTCCTCAGCCCAAGCCCACCTATCCTTACCGCACCATCGGCTGTGTTTTCAACCACAAAACATTCTTGGCTAACTGCCAGCTTTCAGACTCTGTGGAGCTGTGTGTGTTTGACCTCACAGATGCTTCTCGCTGGAAAGCTATGAGTGAAGAGGCAGTGTGTTCAGTTTTTGCCCCCGGCTCCACATCCTCTCTCCCTCCTACTCCTCCTCTCTGTCCCGCCTCAGTGCAGGCCAACGAGGCCAGCAACCAGCTCGAGCTCGAGCTCCGCTACTTAGTCACTGAGCACAGGAAGGTAGTGCACACTAATAAGTTTAATACAGAATGTGTCTGAAAGTTAAGGTTGATCAGATTACTTTGAAGTATTTATGATTTTAGACATGAGTACAAACTTTTAAATTTATAAACCATTAAGTAATGATTCTGTCTCTCTTCAGGATATGGGTCTGGCTACAGTGTGGGATGATCACTTGTCGTATCTGCTCTCGTCTGCTCTGGCAGCCTATGAGCTGGAGCGCTGCACAGGCATGTCATGTGGAAATGAGGAGTTTCAGGATGCTGTTCGAAGAGCCGTACCCGATGGACACACCTTTAAAGGCTTTCCTATTCAATTCTTACACCATAATGCCCGCAGAGCCTTTGCTACCTGCCTCAGGTACACACCCACATGTGTTAGGCCTTTACTTTTAAACAGCCCTTCTTCACAAGGGGTTCTACATGGTGTGCGTGGCTTTGTACACCAGAAGTGTACACAGACGTGTACAAAGCCACGCACACCATTCTAACACAAATGTGCCAAAAATACTATGTTTCTCTTTGTTTATTCCTCCACCAAGATAAGAGCACTCACTACAGACAGAATAAGGGATGTGTAGCTGATATCGCTGTTCTCCATGTCTGAGCAGGTCACCGTTCTGTGAGGAGATTGTGTGTTGTCGAGGAGATCATGTCCGTCTGGCGATACGAGTGCGTGTGTTTCCCTATCTCGAGGCAGCCTGCGCTGTCTGGATCATGTTTGCCTGCAAGTACAGATCAGTGCTGTGACCAGCAGTTAACACAGCGTGTATCAGGGTTTACACCAGCATTACTCTAGGAATATGTGACTTTGTGGGGACACATGAAAAATAACAAAAACTGCAGCAAAAAAGAAAAAGCCAAAATATTTTTTTAGAATTCTTTAGCTATGTTAACACACAAGTCAATGGAAATAGTCAAATGTGCTCTTTTGTATTTTTTACAGCCTGTGACCATTTTTCTACTGACGATATACTTAAAGATTGTCTTTATATATATATATATATATATATATATAATATATATATATATATTTGTAAATAAAAAAATAAATGTTTTTGATGTGTGACAGGCCTCCACATATTTGTCTATACATTTTGGGCAAGTGGGCAAATAATCAGGTTTTATACAGTAGAACTTATTTAAAAAAAGACCTCCAATAGATGGCAGTGTTCACCATGACACTTGTGTTGAGGTTGAATTTTGAGAGGTCCTCTATGTATAAAGCCAGAACTTTTTTCAACTTTTTTCATAGTTTATACTATATTCACTGTATTTGTAGCAAAATTTAAATAATTGTTAATTTATTATTTTTAAGCCAGACCACATGATGAATATCCCACTTTGGCCAGTTCATCTCTATATTGAAAGGCTTCTGTGGAAAAGATCTGACTTTTGGTTCCCATTAAATGATTTTTCATCACTAATGAAAAAACCTGTGACAAAGTTTCTTAAAGGTTACCTGACTCTGTAAAGCACTGTAGGAGCTGCTTTAACAGACACCGCTTGAATCCAATCTGAAGGAGGGATTGTTAATGGAGGATTCCCACCTGCAGAGTAATTCTTACCAAGACCAAGATAAAATAGTCTTGAAAGCTAGGTGTTTAATGATTTTAAGGGATGTTAGTTTTCAGTCATTAAACTATTTGTTGTAACAACAATTAAAACAATTCTGATAACTATAATGCTGTCTACTTCTTCCAGTAGCTTTTTTTCTGTACACATGGGGGAGACAAAGTTTGCACAAATAATAGGATTTTATTGTCTCATTGTGGTAAGTAGCACTACAAATGTACTTGAGAGACATTGGCTATATTACTAGAGCTCTATTTAAAGGAAGGCTTACCTGCCACTGACAAATTTAGCACTAAGTGACTATAAGACGTTTTACCCTGCAAGTTTGCCAATTGGGTTTGGCATGTGTTGGAAGACGTGAGCCTAATCTAACGTAGGCATGTGTGTTTCAAGTGTTGATGACTGAACTGCATACAACCATGTCTGACTGTATACTCTGAAAGGCTTGTGTTCCTCCTTGACTAATCATCTTGTTATCCTTCCACAATTTATTCTGATCGCACATCACCATCAACCCGAGACGCGTGTGCGAGGATGTCCAATTATTTCTGTTTTACCCACCGTTCATTATCAATTCCTCATACAGCCCAGAGGTGTCTGTGTGAGAGAGGTGGGGAAGGGAGGGGCTAGTTTGGGCTAATGAATAAATTCCTATTTGACTGAAGTGCACCTTTACTCGTCATGTTTTCTGCCTGGGAGGAAGTGTTTGATGCGATAGACAGGTATTTTTTTTCACCTCATAGAAATCTTTGTTTGGAGGTGTAACTGACTAATAGGTCTTAAGGGAGGGGCACAGGAAAGGTAAGCAAAGTTAGAAGAAGAAAAAAATGGTGCTTCTCACACTGAGTCAATAAACACATTGGATGATAATGTGAAAAGTTTGACTTGAGAGTTTAGAGGAACTCTCTTGCCTTGTTCTTGTTCTTGTTTTAGATCAGCTTCTTATGTGATGCTAAGTAATGCTGTTAAGATCCTTTTGATGGCCTGAGGTGAGCCAAGTGAGACTGCTGCCTCTGCTGGAAAAATGCAAAACATAAACAATGCTGTCTGTCATTCTGCAAATAAGCATATGAAGAGAGAATGTAACAACATTGCAACAGGCCTTAATATGATATCTGAGCTCCATGTGACCATATGGAAGCCTGTTGCATCCTGTCTTCATTTTCTGTGTAGAGTGAAAGAAAGCATTATCATGTTTTCTGGATTTGGTTTTTCTATTTTACATTATCTTTGGTTTTCCTACAACAATAGATAGGTACATACTAATCGGAATAACAAAAATAATAAAATATCAGTTTGTGAATATATATCTTGTGCTGGAATTATACTTTTAGAATGTTTATTTAATTGCATGTACTGTAAATGTTGTTGGTACTTCAAAATAGAATTAAAATGGAAAAACTGTCACGCGTGAAAAACAGCACTTGTGTGACAAGATGACAAATGCATGCTCCCCTTTTTCATCATTAACTAAAGGAGTTAAATTATAGAATGTATATGTGAAAACGATGTTTGAAAATAATGAATGCTTTTGTACAGCGAAATACTTGGGAACACCTGTTATGCTTAAAACAATTAACCTCCCCTGACAGACATCTTTCACTGTCTCGTTAATGCTTTCCAGTGCTTTTCAGTAGCTATTTGCAGAGATGACTGAACAAGTGCATTGTCAGTGCTTTTAATGGCTGGAATTTTAGAGCTGCATTATGCCTTGTAGTGCAAATATAGTCCACTTGGAGTGAAGCATTTTGATAAGTGTATGAAAACAGATTTAGACTTGAATATGGTTGGATAGAGCCATTTCTGCAATTCCTTGTGTCCTTTTAGCAAATACTGGTGGTGGGCTGCTGTAACATTAATACACCCAAATAAATAAAATAAAAAAGGAGGATGAAGGCGGTGCATGCTGCTTATTGGGTTCTGGCAGAAAGGGCTGCATAGTCTGAGGTAGTATGGGTAATAAAGTCATTAATTCAGCTGATTAAGTTGGCCTTTAGGTTAAAGAAAAATCATATCCGTCTCCCTCTCAGATGTAACTGGGGATGCGCAAAAGGGGGAGGGGAGGTCGCCTAATTAGCAGACGAAAAAAGAGGGGGAACGTGTACAGGGAGGGAGGGAGAGGATAGGGGAAGTGCTAGAGGTGCTTCTACTGAACTCTTAATGAGACATGTTTTGGGTGAGGGAATGACACACTCATCACACACTGGTCTGAGATGCAGCGAGCTATCTCAGAGCTGCTCCACACCAGCTAATGATGGGACTGGCAGGAGGGAGACAAGGTTTAATGTCAGTTAATACAGAGTTATAATGAGCTGGTTGTGTGATTTTAAGTCTAGGGAATAGAGCCAAGACCAGACACTTCTGACTGTCTCTGCTTTGATTTGAGCCAGGATGCTTTTTTGTGCTGGACAACTGCAAAATACCCCCAGCTTTGTTTTTGTCTCCTCCATTTAAAAAGGGAAAAAGACACTTCCCTGGGGTTTTGTCTGAGAAACTGAGCTATATCGTTTAGGGGGGGTTTTTTTTGGTTGTTTTTTTAGGCCACAGAGATCTCGTCTTATAGACTGAAGTCAGAGGTTGGTAGATATCAAGAGATATGTCTTACTGCCTTGCTTTTCTGCTCTCCACTATCAGCAAGTCCTGTCCTTCACCCGGGCCTGGTCTGTTGTGTCTGCTGTCTCTGTACCTCGCTATATGAGCGACAGCTCTGCATACATTTGACAAGCATGTCATGTTGATGGACAGGATTCATCTACTTGGACCTGTCTATCATATGAAGAATACGGAGGCTGTCAGGTTCTTGTGCATTTTGAAGGTTACGGATCGCTGTTTCTGCTTGTAATAACACTGTGTGACGGTAATAATGACGGTGTGCAGTGCAATGCTGTAGGCCAGCTGTAACTAAGATAATCACCTCTAATTGAATTAAAACAAAGCACCTGGCAGATCTACACATTCTATATATATCTGAACACGAGTCCAGGGAGTAACTGCGGTGTACTTCAATAATAATTGTAGATGTAGTAAAAATTAGGCATAGTACACAAAGTTTCCAGAGAAACAGGATGTCTTAGACAAAAGTCCTTCATCAGTTGTGCAAGCAAAGTCTATATAAATGAAATTGAAATTCTAAGGGAATGAAGAATAGCCACTCAAAAATGTAAATAAAAATGACACCACTTCTCCCAAAAAAAATTCATCCTTAATTTATCTATGAGGAATTACAATGTTCCCCAAAAATGTCCTATAAAACTTTACTTATTTAAACTCTACAAACCTGGTTGGTAATGGGTTAAATGTCATGTTTATACATGTTTGTTTTAGGCAGAGTGAGAAAGTCAGGTTCTACATCTGCAATATTTAAATAAAGTAATTTAATTAGATTAAAATATGTAATGGGCTGCTCTTCCATTGAAGTGTCATTATATTACCTCATGTGACTTGAGTACATCTCAGCATTGTACATGCTACACATTCTTTTATGTCCATCATTTACTGCACTGGTTTTTCATTTCAGCTGTGCCTTAGGCATCATGTCTAGAGCCATTCTGTTCCACACTTGCCTTCTCTCTCTCGGTCTCTAAACAGCAGTAGTATTACTATGCCATGCACAAGGGAGTCCACGACCTCAGCATGACTTCAATTCCGCCTGCATTGTGTTTCATTGTGTGACTTCTGGGAGGGGAGCAGCAGTGCTGTGTTCACTTGTGGCATAAGTCAAGCTCGAATAGCAACCTAGATTTTTACATTTACAGCACATATGCAATACCACAGTGACTAATTCTTGACCACACCGAAAATGTAGGCCAGGGAAGTAGAGTTGATTTTAATCCAGTTTGGAATAAAATATTTTTAATTATGTAATTCTGAAAAGATGATTTAGTTGTGTGTGGTGGAGTAAGATGTTTTATGTTTAACATTTGGGAGACTGAACAATGATAACACAAAAAAGTAATAATTTTGAAAGAATGTCATCATGTTGAACTGGCACTAAAGAGAATCATGAGATCCTTTTGTGGATTAAATTAATTGAAGTTGTGAGGTCATATTAATATTGTGGTTTTTTTTTTAGTCATGTCCACTACTACACTCAGAAAAAAAGGTACTAAACTGTACCTTTTCTTGTCACTGTGGTGGTACCTTTAAGGGAACATCTTTCGTACCTTTAGTTTGTTTCTTTTACCTGGGAAGGTGCATGTAGTGTACCTTTAAATTTAGAAGCGAATTAAAGGTACAACAGTGGTCCTTAATGTCTAATTATGTACCTTTAATTAAGGTACAGTATATTCACATTTCCAGGTAAAAGTTACATACTAAAAGGTACAAAAGATGTTCCCTTGAGGGTGCCACCCCAGTGACAATACAGTGACGATGACAGTACAGATTCATACCTTTTTTTTTGAGAGTGTATGACTATTTTTAAAACATTAATCTAATATTCATCCATCACGAAAAACACTAAATTTAATGTATTTCTATTTGGGCTGTCAGAACGAATTTCACTGTTCTAATACTATTCGAATTTTCACAATAATTACGTATACGAAGGCAAAAAGTCCACATTTGAATGTTTAAGATCTACCCCTTTTACCCCGTTGTCAAATGTAAGTCTATTGAAACATTGTTTGGCTAAATGATCCTTGTGTTGCTTGATGTACAAAAAAAGGGCTCCACACATTAAAAAATTGTTTTATTGCTTTTCTAATTAAATATAAAAAAAACAAAGTTACGTGTCTTAAACTGCACTTATTGAAGTCAAGCTGTTCATGGGGCTGAATCTCAAATTGCTATATAGGGCACCACAACGGAGTTGTGGCACCTATGTAGTGAGCATATATAGTGAACAGGGATTCATTTGGGATTCAGCCTCACTGTGTGAATTATTCCTGCGTAAAGACGAGTTAAAGATGACGGATTTGTAAAACCGAGATTAATATCAGCAACAAGAAAATATTGATATGGGTAAATAAAAACAAAAAACAAATCTGAAACATTAAAGTTTATGATAAAATTATGATTTTTGACTCCTCGTGATTTTTTCTTTGGCTAGGAAATTGACACAATTTTCACCTTCCGTGGTTTTATGTGATACGAACGCATAATGTAACACCGCTGTTAATGTTCACTCTGTCTGTGGCAGTATAAAATTATGGGCTTATTAATATCCGAATGCATTCGAATTCTAAATCTTTTAAGTAATTAAAATTAAAAGGCAATTTTTAAAGGAATCCGACCGCTCTATCTGTTTATTTTTCATCGGAAATGTTTGGTACCGATGATATAATAAAAAATAAATAAAAAAGCACAATCAAACAAGAATCGATTATTTTTCCCTATCCCGTGTGTGTGTGTCCACATCTAAGAGAATGTTTAGAAGCGGCCTGGATGCTCCTGCAGTCAACTTCCTGTCTGTCCCTTTTCACACGTGTGAAAGTCTCCCATCTTTAATAATTCACCATTGACGAGCTTGTATCCACCCTGATTCCTCCATACTAATGTTACTGTCCTCTAAATACACCTCCTCCACTCCTGCTCTTCTCTTACATCACTTCCTCTTCCTTTTCTCTCTCTCTGCCTTTTCCTGGCTTCACCATGTTCTTGAGTGTGGCACAAAGCTTACACACCACTAGCGCACTGGTGGGTGGGTGTGGGTGTTCCCTTCGTTGTGTCGGTATTTGGCATTGCGACAGATTTGGAACTAGGTAATTAAGTGATCTTATGTGCCTGCTATTGTGCAAGTCCACGTAGGTGTTGTGTGTGTTTGAGTGTGTGTCTGTCGTGTCCCACTCCAAAGCCTGCGTGGCTCCCACAATGGAGTCAATGTAATTAGAATTCAGCCTCCAAAGCGCCAGTGTCATGGTCATGCTTAATTCATGAAGTGTGTGTGTATGTGTGTGTGTCTGAAGTAGCATGGGTACGGTATAGAGAGCAGGAGGGGGAGAAAATAAGGAGGCCAATGAACACGATGGAATGCGTCACCACTGGTCTTTGAGCATTTCTAACATATGTACTCCAAAAGTCTGAGACCACATTGAAAAATCTGGATTTTTTTTTTTCATTGCCACTGTACGGCACTCTAAAACGCTTTGGTGAAACTGGATCAGTCGTATCCAAAGCACGATCAGGCAGACCAAAAGTGAGCACACCATCAGAAGAGCAATACATAA
>JAOUQW010000042.1:16768086-16790206 GCA_028565825.1 Olivaichthys viedmensis | reverse complement strand
TGTATATTCAGTATTCAGTAATGAATAGCGACAATACTTGGATTTTAAAGTTAAGGCTAGTCTAGATAACAACCTTAATCTATACTGTAGGTTATTAAGCTAACCAGCCACTTAGGATGACTGCTTGCAAAAAAGCTGTTATATTCTGTCAGCTTGTTAGAGACTGCATAGATCAGATGTCTCTCTGAACCTCCCCCTTATTGGAAGGAATGCCCACCTTGGCTTATGTTGATGTTGGTTAATGTCCCCCAGAAGATGCTCAGCTAGATGGACCCTCACAGTGGCTTCCTCTGTAATAGACTCCCTGCCATAATCAAGCATAAATCAAGCCAAGTTCATCTAAACACAAAAACATACCTGCAGTCAATGTGCATAGCCTCTAACCCTGGACCTGTATGAAAACCGTGCTGTGTTCTGTGTCGGTCTCCAAGGTTTATCTGGGCAGCATGCCAGCATAGAAACCATTAGAGTAATGCAGTTATTTGATATTAGCCTGCAAACTGTGTGAGGGAATGAAAGGAAAGTGACAGTGTTTTGCAAGGCATTTGCTCAGATGTCATGTGAGAAGAGTTAATGGACCTGTGTTTGATGGATTATATCTGTTGCTCTGGGTCCATAAAATTAAAATGATCCGAATTTAACCACTGTATTTTTCAGCTTCAGTTTCATTTTACCAATAAATTGAAACAGTGATGGGTGAGTTTGTAGCATTGTTGCTTGAAAGCCTCTGTTCCTGCAGTGCCAAAAACTGCAGTGACTCCTAATTGTCCCTTTTAAGAGATGCACCATTTTATATCTTGATTTTATTAAAAAGGTTGTTGAACAGAGCTTGTGCAACTGAATTTTGCCTCTTGGAAATATCTTTGTATGCATTTTATTACACAGTGTTTTCCACATCCTTCAGTACAGAGTGTACAGTCTGAAATTGGCACCTGTAATTTGGACAGATTCTGACTCATAAAATAAGGTCTTGACTCATTGGTGCGAAAAAGATTTAGTCATTTATTTCATGTGTCCTTGAATTATGTTTTCTGTTTTTCTACCACCTAAACACAAAATAAGCTGCCTAACATATATTAACCAGTAGTCAAATCAGCTTATTCTCATTAATTCTCAAGCCTACTTGACTTGACTTGACTTGACTTAATTCATCGAATGTAGGTTCACGTTTACTCCAAACCTCTGGGACATTATGCTTATAGTGTATCTGTTAACAAATTGTATCAATCCACCTGGTTCTTGCCAGGGTGACTCATCTCATAAAATAAGGTGGTTATTTTTGGCTTTTGGCAACTCGCACATCTTTGGATAAGTCAATCTTGGTCGTTTTGACCCTGTTTTGAGAAAACTTTGTTTGATAAACATGTATCCTTTCAGTATTATCAAAAAAAGAGGGATAACCAAATGTATTCATAAAGTATACATTTATATATATATATGGGTCTTTGTTTGTAACAGTATCTCACCAGTATAAATGATTTTTTGCAGTTAAATTTCCGCAGTGTATTATGGAACTAATAGTAGTTGCATAGCCTTCGTTTTTAATTTGCTCTGCTGAAGTATAATTAATGTGATTCAGCTTTCAGCACTTGTGATGCAGTGGCAACTAAATTAAACTGAAGCTGCAATTAAAAAGTTTCCTCAAGGATGCAGCTAAACTGAAAACTGAGGCAAAAATGGTGTATACCATTAACAAAAGATTTTGAGCCGAAAAATCTTTAAAAGAGATAGGTCTATAAGAGGCGGCCTGTTGGAGGCCCTAATTAAGTGTGATTGGTGGTCGAGGAGAGAAGGGGAACATGAATAGATTGAGCCAAGGGACAGAAGCGAGACAGGCCCATGATTAATGTGCTGGTTGTGATGCATGGTGATGGGATGGACAGGGCTGAGCCACACGACGCTGACGACTACCACTTCACACACCTGAAAAAAAAACCAAGAAGATGTAGCAATGGTATACAAGAAACTGTCTTTTAAATTTGTGTTCATTGATGGGGACGATAAGGGGTAGCTGTAGTTAAAGACAAACAAAGCCAAAAGGCTCTACTGGCAATGCTAATCGTCCATAGTCCATTTAGTTATGCTTAGGATTTTGTAACTGACATCTTTAATACAGGGTTGGTCTAACAAAGTCACAGTCACTTTTCTACAGCGTCTTCTGCTCTGGAGAAGACACAGAACATTGAGACTGGAATACTCGGACCTGGGGCTAAATCCTAACTAAGCTAAACATTCGTGTCCTGTCAGGTTAGCTGCAACGCTGTGCCGAGGCTGTCATCGTGATGGGTTGGTATGTAGAATATCCCAAAGAGGAACGCGTGCTAGGCCAATTAAAATGCAGGTGGGTGTTATGGGGCTTACACACCTGCCTCATGCGTACACACACCTCATTGCCAATCAGCTACCCCTCCCAAGAAGGAATTAAGTTTATGGGAGAGACTTAATATAAGTTGATACGTGACGATGATTTTTACTGTTAAATAATGTTAACATTGGTACTATTTTTAGGCTGCTCAGAGATGAACACATCCTTTTTCACCGCTTTTTCACTCTTTTGTGTTCTTATCCCCCAATAATGGTTTATGTAATGGTCTTTAAAAAGTCAATGGTCTCTTTATCTTTTTTTTTCTTTTTCTTTTTGTAGCTAATGTAGTGTATGCAGCCTTGCTTCTTGCTCCCGCCTGCCTCTGCTGCTCATTAAAGCTGCGCAAGGCCAGAGGAGAAGCTCAGCCACACACACACACACACACACACACACACATGCACACACACACACACACACTTTTCACTGCTGTTTGATTATCCACTGAATCAAAGGCCCATTAGACATCTTGAAAATTGTGTGGCTGACTTTTGATTTTTGCATGGCATCTCAAACTTGTTAATGTTATGTTGCAGCTTAGCACTGCTTGTGGAAACTGAAAAACATACTTAACATACATAGAATTAATGGAATATTGTAAAACATTGTTTGCATGCTTTACTCCATTGTTCTTCATATGCTTTACTTCAGCTGTTTCTGAAGAGGTGGAAGCCAGTGAGTTAAATCATGTCCAAAAAACACACTTGGAACTGTCCATTGAATGAATAAAACTCTCTGCACACGTCACTGAACTCCTTCACATTTCCATGGATTACCAGGAGAGAGAGAAAGCATGCCTCTGTTTCTCGCTGCGTCTCCCAGACCTTCACTGAGGCGCTCCAGCAATGATAATGATAGCCAACGAGCTGAACGAGAAAGAGAGACAAAAACAGAGAGAGTGAGGGAGGATAGCTCTGACTGGCCCCCACCCTAGGGAGTGATAAGCAGGCTGTTTCTAGGTCAGTGCTGATGGGATGCAGGGAGCAGTGAAGGCCTCCTGTTCTCAAAGAACCTGCAGTACCAACCCAACCTCCAATTACAGTGTGAGCTCCTGTCATCTCTCTCTCGCTCTTTCTCGCGCTCTCTCTCTGTCCTTCCTTAGCCAAGCATGAGAAAACATCCCCAAAGACTTAAGACAGACAAGACAAAGATTTTCAGGATTGGTGGTGAGGGGAAGAAAGGTATTGAAATATTTAACGTGATAAAGTCTCATCAGATTAAAGTGCCCTGCTCTGCTTTTGTGTATTTCTGAGAGCTCTGAAGTATGCATGAGGAATCCATTGCACTAGCTCTTGACTAATCTCAAAAGCATAAGGTTTTGGAACAAACATGGAAGCTTTAGTGCATAATCAAATTAACATTTAAAGTGAGGCAGAGCTGAAGACTGGATGAATTTTCCAAATGCATCACATTGCTGAGAGGTCTGAAGTATGCATGAGGAATCTGTTGCATGAGCATTTGACTGATTTCAAAAGCGTAAGGTTTTGAAAGTGTTAGTGCATCAACAAATTAGCATTTAAAGTAAGGCAGAGCTGAATACAGTGGGTGAGTTTTCCAAATGCATCACAGGGCTAATACCAAGGTATAATATGGACATCATGCTGTAATATCATCATCGTATAGAGTGTGTATAATTTGCTCTCTCTAATGATTACTTTGATTTCTAATGATTTTGGGAATTCACCACCTTTGAGGACAGGTGTTTTCCATCCCGTAAGATCTACAATTCTGAGATTTTGTCACCTGACCTGGATAACTGGCTAAACAGAATTTCTCCTCCATCATTTATATTGCCTACCAGCAAAACTAAATTCCATTCCATTCTCAGCAACAAGAGATGTCCTTGTGCAAATATAAAGCTATCAATATGCACACAAATGCACAAAATTTTATGTTACTGCATTCATGTGTGGATCTCAGCAGGGGGTCTGGTACTACATCAGCATAGTAGGCCACTGTATTCTAACCAAATAGAGGAGATTTTTTAGAAAGAATAGATTTTAGGCCTTATTCTCAGTCAGTAATAACTCAGGAGCATATGTTGCAGTTGTGGAAAGTTTCCATAAAAAACCACTAAAAAGCCATTTATTTCTTATGTTTTGAAAACAGATTCACCCAGCTCCCTGAAATGCATTTCAAGATGATTTTCTGTGTTTCTTTTTATAAAAAAAAAACCCCACCATATTAATTGACAAAATATAATTTTATTAAACAATGATTAGACAAACTTAATCTTTGTCTGTATTCAGAAATTTTCCTTAGAAGACCTGCCACAACTTTCTTCCTACTCCCTTTCTAGCAGAAGCCACGTTCAGGTGGAGTTCAGTGTTATGATGCACCAGCGAGAGATTTGCAGTCTCAGATCATGAGACTTGAGAAGGGAGCAGCTACTTTATCAACAAGACTGCAAGGCAAGCATGGAGTTTTTCATTTAAATATTAATGCCACCACTGAATCAACTAGGGTATAATTAAAATCAAGTTGTCTCCTTAAAGTCTTGCTCTAAAAAGAGCTTGTGTTAGTAAGTAAACAGTTTGTGAATGTAGAGGTGCCTGTTATAGGGAGTACAGTGAGATGAAAGAAAGTGGTGATTAAGCACTTTAAAAAATAATCATATTACTGGTGTTGCAGTATTAGTGATGCTGTACATTCATATCAGGTTTGGCAATGGCAGAAAGAGAAAAGGACATGTTTTTCAAAACGTTTTTCTTTACCCCATTTTCTGAATCATTCATTATGATAATACCATGCTTGTGAGTGCCCATGCCATGTGTGTGTTTACGGGTGTGTGTGCGCTGACATGGACATGTGTTTGTTGGTGGCAGGCCCAGTTGTCTCTGGCTTGTTTTGCTCAGCCGATAATTTCCTCATTTGCTAGCGGGAAAATAGCTAATTAAAACCCTCTTCAGCTAACAGGCTGTCTGGGAGTATGCTAATGCAGTCCTGGGCACGCTGCTATTTCCGCTCCTGTTCCGCATGCTCCCGGCTCTTTCCCTCCCATTAGAAACGTGACCTGGGACTCTGGTGCGCTAATCCCATTTCTGCTGTGGTTGTGTGCCAAAAAGTCTGCATTTGCAATGTAGAAAATAACTCGTTACAGAAAAAAAGTGATCAGTGTAGTCAGGTGTATTATTATTACAATTCAATAAACAGGCCTATTATAAGTACTTCCAATGACCCTGCAAAAGGAAAAATATATAGTATACATTGCCACTGGATTATTTATATTGTAATGTTCCAATTTCTTAAGTACTTACTTTTGAATGTTTAATACAATTTTACACCAATTCTTAGTAGGAGAGGTTAGCCTAATTATGTTCCCTAAATGTTGGTGTTGCTTCTTATACTTCACTGATTGATACTATGACACTGGAGCGAACAACCATAATGCTTCAGTAATTCATTGCCACCCATCAGTGACTTCATTGATGTTTTGTTTTTCTTTACTGACTTCCTTTGTACAATTATGATGAGGACAGTAATCAGAGAGAAGATTCTGAGCTGAACAACAAATTCTGACAGTGTTCATGCCTAAAAATAACTTTCATCAAAACTTAGTTGTGTTCATTTAGACCAGCTTGTCAGTTAAATACCTGCATGGTCTTGTATACTATATTACGTAAAACCCTACTTAATACAGAGTTTATAACTCAATATTTTAAGAGCATCCTTAATGCCTTAAAACTCCTTAGGCAAATATTGAACCCAGATCCAAAATAGAAATGAACTAAATTCTGTCTTGACATAATCAATGTATCAATGTATGAATCTCAGTTGTAAAAAAGGTCAAATTACCCACACACCTGCGCATGTCACTTTCATACAGTAGCTAATCTGGAGCGCTAGGATTTTTAAACAATGCACAGGGAAAGGTACTGATAGTTCAAGTATTGATTTGAAACATGAGGAATTGAAATAATCCCATACCCACCCAGTGAAAAATGATTGCGCCCCTCAGTCAGTAAAAGGTTTTTAAAATCTCAAGACATGGAAAAGAAAAGGAAAGGCTAAATTGCCCCCTCAAGTTTCTGTGCGATTAGGGCATTTGATTGTTCCCAGAGTGAGTGCCTGTCAGAGCCTCTTTGAATATCTGCCAATTATCACATCAGCCACTGTTTCTCAACAATGCTTCTGTGGCACATCATTTGTTGAAAAGTTGCGCAATTTTAGAAGTTAATTGGATTTTAAGAAGCAATATAAAATCCCAGGGAAATAACCTGCCCTTATAGATTTTTCTTTCATCAACGTCAGCTGCTAATTGTGGCAGTCTGAAAAGCAGTAGGTGGCTGAAATTACCTTGAGCTTATTTTACAAAAATGAACACTAGCCCAGTAAAGGAAAAAATAAATCATGGGTATGAATTATTAGTCTTTTCTTCCTTTTAAAGACATGTAAATGAGGCAGAGTCTACTTACCTGCAATATGAAGGATGATTTACTGAATATTATTTCCTGGATTGTGCAGACATTTGATAAACATTATTTTAAATTCAGAATGATAATCATAAATGTTAATATGACACATTAAATGGTCCTGAATATTTAGTCTGGTAATGTATGATCACAGACATGCATTCAAATTATTTCTTTCCTTATATATATATATTTTATTTAAATGCAATATCTTTTTTATCACATCGATTTTTCTTTTGTAAAGCTATATAAACTGCACTTCCACCACAAAAGCCTGTAATTATAAACATAATTACTATAATAGTCAGAAATATTCGTGATTGGTAATTTTGTAAATAGGTACTCAGGAATAGAGCACTGTAACTGGAAATTGCAACCTTGCCTTGTAATTGAAACAGCTAAATTCACACCATGCATTTCAATCATTTAGAACAATCTGGAAACTAATACACAACACTCACTTTGTATGCTTTTTCTCCCGCCCCTTGTCCTTTACCAAGAACAATGTAATTATGTCTGTTCCAGGAACAGGAGCTGACACACAACACAAGAGGCCAGTAATCAGAGGGAGAGAGTCTCCTCTCCTGATAACAAATTGCAAACCAAAGCTGAACTGCATGCTTAAATCCAGCCTTACATTGTACCAAACAGCATCTCTACAATTAGTTTCCTATTGCCTTGCATTTTGTATCAATTCCAAAATCAGACACATAGGAGCATCCTTGCAGGTTAGGTTCATTAGGCAATATGTTAAGTACAGTATATTATTATTCAGTCTAGATGTAATGTAGATGAATGTGTAATTCTGAAGATTTAAATTCTCCAGAGCTGTTTATGTGGCATGTTTCTTTCATGTGTTTTTTGTTACTATTGATATACTATGACAGACTAATAATTTAAAGGTTTAATAAGATAATTCAGTGCAAATATAAAAACTTATATACATCTTTAGTTATTAAGAATGATATTTTTCCAACATAGTTATCTCCTATTTTGGCCATTGCTTATTTACATACAGAGGGATGCACCACGGCGATCCTGTAAAGTTGCGAATTGATATTCAATTACTTACATGTTATCTTTGGTAAAAGGTTTTCTAATTCTGAACAGAAAGGCTGGAACAAAAGAAAGGCAGCTTAGGGTCAGTAGTGCCTCCAGCAATGGGGATCCACCTCCTCCACCTGTCACTCAGGAGCCTCTCTGTCCAAAGCCCAATTAAATCACTCCTCTCCATGTGAGCTGACCCCACCACTATGAATATGTATGAGAGCAAATGCAAATAAAATTCTGTGCCACGTGCATAAGGGATTTGAGGGAAAAGAGAACAAAGACGAGTCCCGATTGGGGGACAAGAGCATGGATGCCATCACTTTGCTGAACAAGGGTGAAAGGAAACAACCACGCTAAAGCAAGCTACCTCTTAAACATGGACTCTGTGCCTCAGCATGCATTATAATAGTGTCACACTTAAATAAGAATAAAGCCTTATATAATACCAAAAAAACGTCTGCCGTTGTATTTTATTATACTATTTTTAAGACCCTAATAGTGATTCTCACATAGAATACCCTTTTGTCTAGTTGCTATTTATTGCTATTATGGACAGTCCTGCCCATTTACCCATTTCCAGTGTATAGTGATCAATTCATTTTACTACATTTTTATAGTGAAAGTAAAATAAAACAGTCTGATTTATTAACCTGAATTAGAAAGCTTATGTTCAAAGAGAGCTTTGTCTGCAATCAGGGTCCTCAGAGAAACCTGGTGATGTGTATGTCATGATGAGGAAGAGAATAAACTCAGATGGACTCTTAAACCCTTTTAAGAGAATTTGAATGTAGCTCCCTTAATAATAACAAAGGAATCGTCTACTCGTGGTACTCCAAACATAAGAGCTGATGTGATGCTGCTGGTGCAGAATATTCATCACCCTGTTTCACAGATATTGTGCAAAAGGTTCATGCGTTACAAACAAGAGCCATATGAAATAAGTAGTAAAGACACTGGCTTCATAGATAGTGACATTTAATGCAGGAAAAGTGCCAAGTCGTCACGGCATACAGGGGTGTGCTTGTAAATAATTAATCTTTGCTCTTCATGTCTGCTTGTCAGTACAGACTGGGGGCTTGTATCCTGGCAACGCGCCATGGTTTCCACATGCTGCAGGGAGCCAGAGGCCCTCGGGGGGGAGCCAATCTTTTCTCTGCCTGGAGCTGAAACAGCACAGAGATGCACACACACGCACACACGCACACACACACACACACACACACACACACACGCACACACACACACACGTAAATTAAACGCACATACAGTACACATAGGATTGAAAAAGCTACCTTGAAAACATATTCAGTTAAATTGTACAGTAATGTCAGCTAAAAATGTTTCCAATTTTCAACAACATATTCTGATTACATTCCATCAATTAGTTGTTGATTACTTTTCATATAAAGCCTCCTTTATTAATATATTTTGTTTAACTGTAAAACTGCAAAGAATGAGTTCTTGGATGAATAAATACTCTTTGGAACAAACAAAATATTTCTTGTTTCTCTGTTATGAGAAGTAGAAACACCCCATCACATTTACAGGCGCTTCAGAACCCAAACGAATAATTTAATCCCAAAACATCCTTGGGGAATCCTTGGTGGTCATATGCTGAAAATCTAAAATACATGTATTATAACATTTTTATCTGAAGCAAGCTTTTCAACTGGAGGAACATGCTTTATGATCACATTTTGACTCACATTCTGCCTATTCTTTAATATTTAATATTTTAATATCATTAAAAAAAAATCCTTGCACATTTTGCTCCTTTATCTTAAAATATTGAATTTAATTGTGCATGTAATCACCTTATTTTTCAAGAGTTTGTAACCTGATTACTCATTTTTGTAGCTGTGATGAATTGTGATTATTCTTTATTTCTGAACTATGTTTTTGTTTTCATCCATAATCCTATTATATTTATTCCATTAATCCCCTACCTTTATCTATTAGCATACACGCTCATGAAAATTACAAATACTTAAGTGTTAGCTGTTTCTTTTTTGCTTTAGATAACTTTATATCATGGCCTGATAAATCTCTCAATTATAACATTACTATTTCCCTATAGGTTGGTGAGTTCAGTTCTGTCAAGTCTGAGTATATGTTAGATTGTCCTTTAAGAGGTACCACCTCCTCTGATAATCTGATTAAAACATGATCTGTTTCTGAAATATGTCTAGTGCTCAGTGAATAGATTCTAAAAATACATCCTCTATTCAGTTAAACAAATTCAACATTCTGCAATATGACTCCCCTTTGAGTTAGATAAGGTCTTATGCCACCCTCTACTGTGGCTCAGGAGGGACAAAATCCAAACCCTGTTCTCCAGAAGCCAATTAAAAATGATTATTTTGGCCTTCACAAATGAGTAATTACAGTATAAAACAGAGAGTTGAGATTAATGCCATAATGAGGCAGGAAATTGTGCACATTAGTGCAGCTCCACCCAATAACAATGATATTCATTTTTCTTCTATTTCACTAAATTTGCATTATGAGAAGCCATGATGATGGAGCAATATCACCAAGTCTATGGTAGAAACAATATTTATTTAGCCATGGATTCTGTGTGTGTGTTTTATAGCATTATTTTTGTGAAAATATTATGGCTATATCCATGAGTCATTCAAAGTATAAAGATAATAAATAATATGACAAACTAACTAAATACATTAATTAACAAATTAATTCATAAATAAAAAACTGTTCTCATGGCAGGGCTGGTATGTGTTCTTTAGGGCTGGTGAAGTCCTCCCTCCAGGGTCAGCCTCATTAAAATTCTAATGGCTTCTCAGCCAAATGCAAATGACGCTAATGACAAAGAGAGAGAGAGAGAGAGAGAGAGAGAGAGAGAGAGAGAGAAGCGCAAAAATAGAGTTATGTTTTTTCAACAAACAAAATACATATGGGAAAGTGTGTGTGTGTGTATGAGGGATGCAACTCCTCAGAGAGTGGCTAAAAACCATATGGTACAGTTGGAGCTCTCTAGCTTTAAGCAGTGGGGATGAATTCATGATGATACTTCTCTGATGTTGCAGCACTGACGCAATGACCAAATTAACTACCATTAATTTATAAAGAGCCATTGCTCTTCAGGAACTGACTCCTGCCTTTCACTTTATATATATATATATATATATATATATATATATAGTGCTATTCTGAATAATGTTATTTAATTAACTCTTTTATGCAATGCTGCTTTTCATAAATGTTTTGTTACAATAAGAAACCGTGTGTAGCTTACATGTTTGAAATGCACGAACGGAGCTGCTATTTATGAAACCATGCCCGGGCTCTTGTCTCACTGCTCGTCAGTTCAGCATGGCTGGAATTCTCAGCAACCATTGTGGTAAAAATGCCTGGAGATGGCATTTCATTCAGAGAACTGTTTCAGAGGGGAAGCTCGCCACAAAGCAAGGGGTTGTTTATTCAAGTTTATTCCCAGAGAAAAAAGGACAGAGAGGGAGTGTGTGTGAGAGAGTTAGAGTGTTTTGAATGCATCCTCTCTCAGCTTGTGATCCCTAAGTGAAAGCATATCTCTTGCTGCCAGCTCTCCACTACTGAACTTTTTGTCAGAGAGCTGGAGTCCCCTCACGCTCACAGCTGTGGGTTTGAAGTGTCGTTTCCCAGCAAGCGAGCCAAACACTGTCCCTCTGCTTAAAGCCACACACAGACACATACACACACACAAATACGCAGATGTACGTACTAGACCCAATGGCTTCAGGAGAAGCTCCTGCCTGAAGAGCTCTGCCTTGTGTCTTTGACTGTCAGTTCGATCTGTTTTTTCCCAGGCTGGGATTTCTGTACTCATTATTCAGCTCCATGGCTAAAGGAATCTGGGCATTTATTTTGATCTGTATGTCACTCAGAGTTACTTTGTGTGAATTACTGCTAAATGATATAAACACTCATTTGAAAAAAGAAAACAAAGAAATGCTTGGCTTAGCCATACAGATGCCATACAGTCCAAGTTCTATTTGTCCACATATTCTGTATTTGGGACCACAAAATAATGCAGTCTGTTTTGTCCTTGGAAAAATAACAATTTTGCTTTTGTTCAGAATTCTGTTCACATACTGGTCCACATCCATTACAATGTCTTACAAGTGCCATTAGGAAGCACAGGGCAGAACAGCCAATTTGATTAGCTTAATTTAAAATGGCCTCCAGCAATGTGATGTTGGCTAGCTTAGCTTTGCGGCAGAGTGACAAATGTCTGCATTTGGAAAATCTAGCTGGTGTTTAGAGATTAGAGTGCTTCATGTGGATTGACTCTTATACCACATCAGAGAAACTTCACTCTCAATGGTCTAAGTAATCATGGGGAGACTGTAACTGACTTGGTTTTTGAATGGGTTGACTTGAGCTGAACTAATAGTCATTTTCGATGCTTTTGGTTCTCTCACTTTTTTGAAGATACTTTAACATGACTTCAGAAAGGTCATATTTCTGTAATTTGTACTTGCCTGCTTAAGTAATTCTTAACTGCCCAGCCTTGTCTCCATAATATGTTTCCTTTTTATCCGTTCTGGGAAGTTTCAGATTCAGTGTCCTCTGGTGCATCTGTGCTGGTCAGTGGGTGGTCAACCCATCTCTCTCAGCTTTGTCTGGACCTTTAGCCTGGCCAGCATGCTTCAGCTGCTCATGACAAACTCATAAATCCAGGGGTGGAAAACATGGGAAGGAGTACATGAGGCGGACATCTCACCTGCTGTCCACCTGCTGCTTACGTTCTACAAACAACCCCTGCTCCTTCTGTGGAGATGGATACAGCGACATAGAACATGCTGAATTAATGACAATGCATGTAGCTCATTTATATCTCTGTTTTGTAACTGGATTTTTTTTGGTGTACGAATCAACATGTAAGGTTCTTTGGTTGAGTCCTAGAGTTCTTTGCCTCAGGTTATTTGTGATCACACTTGGACTATGTTCATGGTCAGAGCTGAACCTGAGGTCAGTTGATCTGCTCTCCTACCAGGTGAACATGACTGATGTGTATGCTATCAGCACACATGAGGGCTCCGCTGCCACACTGACCTAGCAACCATTGGAAGAGCATGTGGTTGTCAACATCGAAAACCTCTCCATCTGTTGGCCCAGCAGAGGGCTTCAGTTGCCCGGCGAAGGCTAAGGGAGTGCAAACCTGCTAAATTTGACCGTGTTTCCTCAGCATGATGCCATAGGTGAGCTGTCAGACCGTTGTCTAACATGGATCCGACTGCTGTTGCCTTTGAACATGTCTGACCCATTTAGTTTGTTAGAGGACACCTGTTCAACACCTGTCAAAGTAAGGAAAGGACCAATAGGAGCGGTAGACATGTAGACCTTGTCGACCTTGTTTTGATACCATGAGAGTGAACAGAATCATGAAACTATTTGTTGCTGGTTTAACTGGTCATACATCAAGGCAGATGAAAGAAATCTAGGCTATATTGTGTCTTAAATTATTTCTTACTGAAAATTTTGACTTGCCTCTATTGTTCATGGATTTATTCATGGTTTTTTTCACCTTTGCTGTGGTGTGTTGTCTCTACTGTGACGGTCTTTTTGTATGAGATTTGAGTGAAATAGACAGGCCACATTCAATAGACTGACTAGGACAAATGTTTTGAGCCCTATGGCAACATTCTAGCCTTCCTCTCTATAATGGCTTATCATTTGAAAAGGGACTGATTGGCCTGTCTTATAGATTAAAGTTCATGAAGGTCAAGCATGTCTCTTATAAACCCTAACCCTAGAAATCTGAAAAACTATTGATTTAGGTATTAAGCTGATGTCTTTGATAATGATGAGAATGACAGTAGAAATATCAGGAATTGAATAGAGTAATATAGATGTCAATACATAAAAGGCCTGTCAAAGTCATGGAAAATCTTCATGTTGATACCTTGACTCTAAAAAATAAGGGCTCTTAAAGGGTTCTGTGTGATTGGGTTTTGAAGTGATTATTGCAATGATTTCTGTTTCACATCCCACTGTTATAAAGCAACAAAATATCAGACATCTGCATGTTCCTACACAGGTTTTAAACTGTAGCAAAAAAAAAAGATGTCCAGCATTTACTGGTCGATATGGCACAAGTCATATCTCTTAATTAATAAATTAATAATTAATAAATGATCACTTGTTGGTAATAAATTGAAAAAAGGCATTGCTCATCTACATAATCTTTTCAATAATAACGCATTTATGAGCTTTAAAAAATTTATCAATAATAACAACACATTTATGAGTTTTAAAGAACTGAGGAATACAGAACTAAAGAAGTCGAAGTTGATGCCTCCAAGGTGGGGGTAGGTGCTGCTCTCTCTCAACGTCAGGGCTCACCTTCCAGAATGTATCCAATGGCTTTCTTTTCTAAGAAACTCATGACTACAGAGAGAAATTCTGATATTGGGAACAGAACTGTTGGCCGTTAAGCTAGCCTTGGAGGAATGGCGCAATTGGCTAGAAGGAGCAAAATACCCATTTATAGTGTATATCGACCACAAAAACCTTGAACACTTGAAAACGACCAAACATCTCATACTAAGACAAGCTAGATTGACTCTCTTCTTCTCCAGGTTTAGTTTCACCATTTCATATCGTCCCAGATCTCACAACGTCAAGGTCGATGCTCTGTCCCGGATCTACCCATCAAGCCCCAAACCTGAGACTACAACACTATTTTGCCCGACTCTTGTTTTGTAGCAACCATTACCTGGGACATTGACCAAGAGATAACTCTCAACTTCTGTGAAGCTCTCATCAATTGGGCACATACCCCCATTTACATTTACAGCATTTAGCAGACGCCCTTATCCAGAGCAACTTACAGAAGTGCTTTGTAGTCTCCATCAAAAACATATCCTCACGCTAGTGCAAATGGGCCATGGTCCAGGGATACCATAAAAGCTAAAACCCTGTTGGAGAGGAGTTAGTAAGAGGGTTAGTACAGCAAAGAAAGGAACAAGTAGTTTTTTGTTTTGTTTTGTTTTTATTTCGTGCTTGTTTAAGTGTGTAATGAAGAGGTGGGTCTTCAGTCTTTGTTTGAAGACAGCCAGTGACTCAGCTGTTTGGACAGTCAGGGGAAGTTCATTCCACCATCTAGGTGCCAGAACAGAGAAGATTCTTGATGCATGTCTCCCTTGTGTCTTGAGGGATGGTGGGTCAAGTCGAGCTGTGCTAGTGGCTTGAAGGGAACGTGGTACAGAGCGTGGTTTGATCAGTGTCTTCAGGTAGGTGGGGGCTGGTTTGTTTTTGGCCTTCTAGGCCAGCATCAGTGTTTTAGATCTGATGTTTTAGATCTCCCTGTAGCTACAGGGAGCCTTTGGAGAGGACGCAGCAATGGGGTGATGTTGGAGAACTTGAGGAGATTTAAAACAAGGTGTGCAGCTGCATTCTGGATCAGTTGCAGGGGCCTGATGGCACGCTGAGGAAGACCTGCAAGGAGTGAGTTGCAGTAGTCCAATCTCGAGATGACAAGGGACTGAACAAGCACCTGAATGGCCTACATAGAGAGCCTCCTGATGTTGTAAAGGAGAAACCCCTCATGACCAAGTTAGGTTAGCAATATAAGCCGAGAAGGATAGCTGGTTGTCCAGAACCACCCCAAAGTTTCTTGCATTGTCTGATGGTGTGATCATAGTGTGATTCTCCAGGAAGATGATAGGATCTTGATGTGGGGATGCAGCTCCAGGGATATATAGCAGCTCAGTCTTGCTGGGATTGAATTTCAGATGATGAGCTGCCATCCATGATGAGATGTCTGCCAGGCAGGCAGAGATCCTCGCAGAAACACGAGTGTCTGAGGGAGGAAAGGAGAAGATGAGTTGGGTGTCAGCATAGCAGTGGTATGAGAAGCTGTGTGAGGATATGAACTCACATATCTCACTGCCACTGGACACCTGGGTGTCACCAAAACTTACCAAATGCTTACAACTAAATATTAATGGGAGTCTATGCTTTGTGATATCAGGCGCTTTATTAAATCATGTGCACATTATGTGCCCAAGCCAAAGTCCTGAAGACTCTTCTTGCAGGAAAATTACATTTTCATAGATTTTGTTACTGACCTGCCCTCCTCTCAGAACATGACAACCATCTTAGTGGTTGTGGACCACTTCTCTAAATCACTGAGACTCATTCCTCTCCCTGCCTTACTGACGGCCTGTGAAACTGCTGAACTCCTCTTTCAACACGTCTTTCAGTATTTCGGCATTCCTGAAGACATCGTGTCACACAGGGGACCTCAATTTACATCACAAGTAGGCGACCGTTCATGGAAAAAACTTATGCCCAGGTATATTGGCCCATTTAAAATCATTCAACGCATCAACAAAGTCACGTATACACTCCAATTACCCCATCTTTATAGCCTCTCACTCAGTTTCCACATGTCACTCCTCAAACCCATAGTCTCGGTCCACTGGATGAAGCATCTTCCACTGAGACACCAACACCACTGGAAAATTGAGGGGTCACCTGCATACACAGTAAGGGCCATGCTTGACTCTTGTCAAAGCACAGGGTGTCTTCGGTATCTGATTGACTGGGTGGGCTACGGCCCTGTGGAGTGCTGCCGGCTCCCTGGCCAGGATGTCCTAGACCCAGCACTCATCAGAGACTTTCACACACACCGTCCAGCCACATAGACCTAGGGGTCGCTCTTGAAATGAGTTCTTTGGGGTGGTGGTGGTGATGGTGGGGGTACTGTCAAGTCTACGTCTGTTATGTCATGTCCAAGTCTGCACCTGCCACAAACTCCAATTCCCATAATCCTCAGCAGCTCATGACACGCTGTCACAAGACCAAAGGAAAACCTATCCACGTTTGCAATCTCTGGAGAGACTCACCTGTTTGCAATTACACACACTCTGTTAAATAACCTGGACAGTCAGTTCAAAGGGATTTTACATGTGTGCAACTTCATATTTATCCTCCCAGGAAACAGGAAATGGTCAAAGGAAACAATAGAGTTTCTGAAGACTGAGAGTAATTTATTGCATTTATTTTACAATATTTTTTAGGGCTGTCAATAATTTCTCCACATATTTTTAAGAGACAATACTATTCTTAAAAAAAGAAGTTTTTGTGGGAATGATTTTTGAGGAAAGGTATTGAGCAAAAATATCATGCAAAGGCTAGACATGTGAGATGGAAAGCTGGCTAAGCCAATATATTTCATGGATGAAACCATTTTGAAGTTCCTTGCTGCAGTGAATTTTGGATTGACATTTCCTGCTCAGGACTCTTAGATGAAAGTTTCCTTAAAGAATATTTCTGGTTCACAAGCTGATTGGAAATCTGATTGGAAATGTTCTAAGAATTGACTGCAGCTGAAAATGCTGTGGGGAAAATGATCCAAGGGCCTTTTTTCTTTGTGAATCGGCCCCTGGGAGCGAAAAAGCTATATCAAAGTAGAAATGGCTTTTAGGCTAAATGACACAGTACTCTGCTAATCCAGTA
Source organism: Olivaichthys viedmensis (assembly GCA_028565825.1). Classification (NCBI taxonomy): domain Eukaryota; kingdom Metazoa; phylum Chordata; class Actinopteri; order Siluriformes; family Diplomystidae; genus Olivaichthys; species Olivaichthys viedmensis. The sequence continues at coordinate 16,772,917 of JAOUQW010000042.1, read as the reverse complement.
TGGCATGTAGTTATCTTTTTCTTTTCTTCAAGACTGATCACTCAGACAGATCAATAGGGTGATGGCGCAGAAGTTGCCTTTCATCCTTGCGTGGACACTGCACCAGCTTGTTAATTGAGATGTACCCTGCGGAAGAAATGACTATCCATTCTTAATGCTCCACCAAGCAACATCTGGCACAGGTCAAAGTAAAAGACAAACCTTTCTCTCTCTCTCTCTCTCTCTCTCTCTCTCTCTCTCTCTCACACACACACATCCACAGATTCTGCATGAGGCTTCGAGACTCACTGGAATAGGCAGTCCCCATATTGTAACCTCTTCAATGTTAGCATGCTCCTATTGTGCACTGTACAGATGGAGGCCATGATGAGTCAGCTAAAAAAAGCAGTAGCCTGGATGCTAACTGTGCCCAAACACCTGGGCGTGGGTCCAGAAGTGTTCATTGAAATGACCTCTACAATGTCTCTCATTTTGCAGCTGTCGAAGTCTCAGTTAGCTCTCTCATTCATTCTTTTTTTCCTCTTCTGTTGTTTTCTGTTTGACCAGCAGCCTGTTCTCTTTAACAGATTAGATAGAATTAGACAGGAGTTCACAGAGCAAGCAGAAAATTTTACTTATGAAATAGCTGGTGTTCATTTCTGCATATTCCTTGTAAATGCTCTGCAGCATTTAACTTGCAAGAATTGCAATATTAAAGATATTTCCTGTTATCAGAATTAGAGCACCAAGCTATTTGAGGAAAATATGCTAGCCTAAAATAACAAGAAGATTTTTTTTAACATTGCTACATTAATTGGGCATTTTGCTGGGATGACTATAAAAGACAGTGGGCAAAAGACAGTGGTTATCCTCTACATATGTGTCATGCTATTTGCATCTTGCTATTTGGTTAAGCTTTTCCAGCTAGTTAGTACTATTAACGTTGTGGTTCTAGTGCAGCAGTAAGTAATAAAAGTATAAATCTGTAGATTATCTTTTACTGACCACAGGACAATGTCAGTCTACCATTAATTTCCAGCTAGTTTGTAAAACAGTTTGACAAAAGAACTGTCATTATCACTTTTTCAAATTTATGAGATAGGGCTAAGCAAACATATCAAAAGTGAGCAGCACTGTTTAGCATACATCTTATGTTTTGTTTCACTTGTGACACTTCTGTACAGCTGTGGCTATTTGTCTGTGACCTGTAGTTTCAGCACACTAAATTGAAAACCACAACTGCCAATTTCAAAATATAACCTTAATTATTATTATTATTATTATTATTATTATTATTATTTGAGCCTATATCTATAAAATTATCTATAAAATCGATATTAATAGATCAATTAAAATTTTGTTATTGCATTTTACAATCATTGTTTGAGACAGGAAGATATAAAGTTGCTGTAATCGATTTTTCTAAGAACACTTTAGCTAAACTGCTTTACATCCTGATAGCAATTATTACAATAGATGCTCTCAGAAAAAAAAAGGGAATGTCCTGGGCTCTCTAATCAGTAACTAAAAATTCCATCATGGTCCAGCTGTATTAGCCAATCAGAAAACTTCTCGGTCCTCCCTGCCTGTCAGTTTTATTCTGCACTTGCCCAAAGAAGGTTAGCTTTAAATTAAAGTGCTTGATGGAGCAGATGATAACTCTAGGATTATGGCAGCGATTTTGATATCTTATGAAGCAATAACCAAGTTCCAGTTCCACCATTGCTGAGAAAAAACAAATAGTGCTGTAGAGGCCCGAGAGATTTGAAGGGCTTGAAAACTGATGCCAAGCTTGCTTTGCTGCTTGAGAGGGAATGATTTTGCTTGGTAGATTATAGTGAAATTTGTTGTACTACCAAAAATTGTCATCTTGCCAAACTATGACATTATAACGTATACAAAATAGTTATCTAGAAAATCCCCCACACATAGAAGTCCACCACTGTTTAGCTATGAGTGTTGTTTACTTGCAAAAGTACCATTGTGGACGCAGGTTGTTACTTTAACTAAGCCCATGGTTCTCAGATTGGGGTCCTTCGATCTTCAAGGGCCCATTAAGCATAGCCAGGGAATCCAGTTTTATTTTTTAATGACGTTACAGTAGTGGAGATCACAATTAACCGTGAATCAAAGTTGCTCTAGTTGTTTTAGTTATTATTAATTATCAGCCTAATTCATAATTTAATCCAAACCTCAATAACTTAAAAACAAGTTGAAATAACGTCAACTTAAGTCTAACAGCAATTTTAATAAAACTAGGAAAATTGGTGTTAATATGATAGAAAATGTTTCGAATCTACATTTTAAAAGAATGTAATTGATTTGGATTCTGTGAATGGAAAATACAGGAATAAAATGCTAATATTTACATAGTTGGATTATGTTTATGAAAATAATTATCTATTGTGATCATAAGGTGGTCCGTGGAAATTATTTTTTTACTAGAAGGGGTCCCTAGCTGCAAAAAGTTTCACACCTAACTATTTCTAAAAATTCAGTCAGTGTTGGCATTGCTAAGGTACTAGATCTATAATCAGATGTGTGACTGCTTGCGGGGAATCACAAACACAGGTTAGAGCGGCTTTAGGAATGTCTGGTTTGTGAGCTATGTTGAGTGTTGAATGATATTCCTGTATGCATGGACAATATTGTGAAGAGCTGATTGGGCAAGTTCCTTCCCTAATCAACATAAGGTTATTGTGAATCCACATTGTAGCTGTTTTTTTCTGATTAGCCATGTCAATTATTGTGTTACAAATATAATTGCATTTTTAACATTCGGGACGGTTCTAATCTGTTGTGGGCCGCAATTTGTGAAAGGTTGGGAACCTTTGATTTAGACCATAAGACTTTCTTTGTGTTGTTTACCTTCCTTCCATTCAGAGTGTTTAAGCAACTTAGAACTTAGAACTCATGATTAATTTGATTTGCTCCCTTGCGTGAGGATCTGACTGGTCTACTAGTGCTGCAAATTACATTTTAAATGTAAAATGCAAATAGCTAAGATTCTGTCCCCAGTAGCTGGGTAAATATCAGTAGGGGTCAAATAAGCCTATATTGAAAGCACAACACAAACAATAACATTTGAGAAATACTCTCTCTCTCTCTCTCTCTCTCTCTCTCTCTATGTCTCTCAATCTCTCACTTGCACACATGAAATCACATGAATAGAAAAAAATTAAAAAATAAAGAAAAATTAAAAGTCCCCAATCAATCAGTCAGCTACTTATCTCACCCACATAAACTGGAACTTCAGAAATTAGCTCATTTACTTTGGACAATTAGGTTTATTGGAGTGTGACAGGGAAAATTTAGAGTGTGCTGAAGCATGAAGCTGGTAACAATAGAGTGAGAGTGTGGGTTGACAGAGAGCTGGTCTTCTTTAGCCCTGTGGTATTTTCTTTCTCTTGGTTTATATTGGTGAAGAAAGAAGTTATCTTTGTAAAGAAAAGTGATGAAATTGATTGAGGCAGGCAAAGAAAAACTTGATACGAGAAGTTTGCCTCCTGAATTAATGAGTTTCCTGAAAGATTAGGCTACATTTGTTGAAGACATCAACCCACCGGTACCCTAAATTAATGCAGAGAATATTAAATTAAATTATATATTACATTGTTTGTGGGAATTATACAGGTAATGGGGATGGCTTACATGTACCTGAACTCTGTAAACAGTTTGTTTGACTGCAGTTAATTTCTGTTGGCACAACACACCTGTCTTATTGTAGGCAGCAATACACCACTCCACTGTGGGAAGATATTTTATTCAGGAACAGTTCTTCCTTGTGCTTTAACATTTACCTAAGCACTCAGATTAAAATTTAAACCCTTCCTCACCACTGCCTACATAATTCATCAGACTATAAGAGTTGATTTTAATCCATCTCAGAAGAAGGAGAATGATTTGCTCTGAGATTTTGTGTGCACCCACCTCTCTTTCTTTCCTCTTGATCTAGTTCAGTGGGGAGCAAAAACAGAAAACAAAGGAGGCCATTTATCTGCCGATTAATATTTAAGATGCAATTTTAATACGTAATACTATTCTACATAAAAGAGATGTTTGTTATAACCCCCTGTCTCATTACCAATGCAAGTGCCTTGCTTCTTGTGTATCATCTTCTCAATATTAACGCACTCACAGATGGGGAACTGATTGTCTTACTAAATGTCTGTATCCCTTACTTCTAAATTATAATTGCTTTTATCATTATTAATGTGCTTTCTATTTGCAGTTGATCCCCAGTCAACTTTGTAGGAGAGGTCTGCAAATTCTAGCCTAGTTGGACTGGATTCTTATGATGTAGCTGAGTCAAATTTATAAGCCTTAATAAAACCAATAAATATGCTGTCTTTATGAAAAATATCACTGTATCTGTAAAATGAATACTATCTATTCATACCTTAATTGCATACTAAGAACAATGGCATGTTCAGTATCTTTACAAGCCCACAGTTATAATGAATATCAGATATGTGAGATTGCCAGAAGATCTGTCTAGAAATGCAGTTGGGTGTTAAGAGACTCTTGGTAAGTATATTTAATATTTTAAATTAGAGTTAACATTATTCTATGGCATTAAAAATGTCCAGTAGTTTTCAGTAAGATATTTTCTTGCATATACATTAATAAAGACATCTGTCTACAACCCCTGGACTATTAACATATGAATTGTTTCGGCTCAAGAGAAATATTAAGCTGCAGTTAGATAGTAGACAGTTAGACAGTACAAAATCATCAGAACAGCATATTGCATTTAAATGCTAATGCACATTTTTAAAGTGCAGTTATGTGAAATTGAAGAAATTGAGTTGAAATGAAATGGCCAGTGTGTAGAAATGCTTAGTCTGAAAAC
>JAOUQW010000042.1:16753548-16766048 GCA_028565825.1 Olivaichthys viedmensis | reverse complement strand
TTAGACTTCAAACTTGGTTATATTGGGCAAGAGCGAGTTGATCGAAGCACCTGCTCGCCTTTGGTGTGTGTATTTTTCACCAATCTGTGTCTTTTATCCTCTGCTATGTGTTTAAGCTAGCGAGCTAGTGTTAGCTGGCTAGTTTGCTAACGGTGTGTTATAATGCGTATGAATACAAATTATGATTCATTATTGTTTGCAAACTGAGCTAGATATTCTTATTAGACATATTACAGTGTTCCCTTCTGTTCTCCCAATTTGGTCATTGCCAATTCCCACCCACTAGCTACTTTTCCCCTATCATACGACAGCTACCAATTGGGGAGGGTGAGGGCTAGCACGTGCTTCCTCCGAGACACATGAAGCCAATTACTGCATCTTTTCGAACCGCTTCTCCTGCAACGTCACAGGGCAACTAAATGCACTTGGAGGAAAATGCTAACTGCCCTCTTCCGTATACATGAACTCACAGACGCCCACGATTGGCTAGTGTCACTCTGATCGATAGGGGAGAGAGATTAATGCCATCCTTCCCACCCAGAGAGCAGGGCCAATTACGCTCTCTTGGACTCCCGGCCATGGATGGCTGCACATTTTTCTGTTGCGCTACTCTCGAGCGCACAATAAGGGGTTTTTTTTATGACACACCTGTAATATTGAGGAGACTACTTGTGAATACTGGGGCTGCGTCCCAAACCACATACTACATTTACATATTTCTACCAACGAGGTCCCCGAATCCACAAAGACACATCCTATCCTATCATATCCTATCACTTCGTTGGCATACTTTATTCTTCAGTTCCTGTTTTCAGATTTCTTTATACTTAGATAAAAATAGGACTAGAGAAAGATATGGATTACTTTAGGAACTCATTTTAAAAGTGGCTTGTGAGTTTCCTAAAGGTATTGTAATCCACTTCTAAACTCCCTGTAGCTGACACACTCTCTGAGTGTTTCCCCGGCCCCACAACCTTTTAAGAGTGCACTGATTTACTGTTGGGTGCTTTCTTAATGTTCATTAGCACAGTAAACCCCACACTTACTGCTCCTACTGTAATTATAAGCATCTTTGAGGAAGTACTGCGTCTCAGCAGTGGCTGCTCGATCTCTCATGCCCCATATTGCAGAGCTGCGGAGGGCGCAGCGCAGTCTGTTTGAAAGTGCCAGGTGCTTCTGTGTCATCTTCTCCACGCCCATAAATCTCTCTCTGCTTGGCTTCTCTGCAGGTGTGGGAGAGATTATACTCCTCCAAACGGCAGTCAGCCCCTCTGCAAAAGAGCCCGTTTAACTGCTAAACTGCAAACTGGCCTTGGTGTGTGTGGGTTTAAATGTGTGTCTATATGTGTGTGTTAAAGATGAACCTTTTATAAAGAAGGATAAATAAAAGTATATGATTGGTTAACAACTGATGGATTCTTGATATTAGTAGTTAAATTCTTGAGGAGTGACATGTTTCCACTTTATAATGCATTACATTTCCATTTAATCCACAGAGTCAGTTTAACCTCTTAAATCCCAGAACCTATTGCCGGATCCAGACTTACATTCCTCCCTCTCGTAACTATATACCTTTCCTGCTAGTGTCACTGTAGTTACTGAGATGAATAACGGAATAATAGGCCGAGAGCTTAAGGGTTTAACTTAGATGTTCAATAATTCAACTATTTACTTGTCTGTTAAAATCTGGTACTGAAAGACTGACAGGAACAGCAATTGGTTTAAATATTTCTTATAGTCCTTTCTTCATGCTGGCTTTACCCAGTGTTTATAGCCAGCTAGTGGTGAATCAGCTCTGGAGTATCTTAGGTGTCAGTTACCTCGTCCTTTTTTGCTCCTTGTCAGCAAAGCAAAACATGTTTTAAAATAAATATTGTGCTGCACAATTGGCTGCATCTTTAACTAGTACATAAGTGCAGAAGAGTGCTTAATTACTGCCCTACCCCAGAAGGCCTCATAACCCCAATCTTATCAAGTTTCGGTCTTAATAAAATACAAACGAATATTATAAATGCACTATGGTGTTCCCTAAATATATGCACACATCTCAAACCACTCACTCCAGCTCCAACTCTAACAGATATCATACTGTTTTCTGTGATTTTACTGTACAGTACTAAATTTGCTCTTTAGTACTGAGAATTTCAGCTCCTATTTTGATTGATCTTTTTTTGCCTGTTTCACAACTACATCTGCTTGCTGTATTACTAAATGTCTGAATTTGGTCTGAGTTCATTACTAAGTAGACTGTTTAAAAATAATAATAATAATTTAATAAAAACTGATAATGGGTTCACACAGTTGATACTCAACATTATATTATTTAAAACTGTTGAAGTAATGTTAATATGAAATTGAAATAAAACATTTTGTGACACCATATATTTCATTAAAATGGTAACAAATGTATATTTTTAACATGCAGGCTTAACTGTTGTCATTTCTTAACAACTGACTTTGGATGGTGACTCAGTTAGCACAGTCCTCAGTGCATTATGCATTATCATTACTTTTAAGTACGTAATAACAAGGAAATTTTAAGTAAATAATAATTAAAAAAACACCAATTTATTGGTGATAAATTGGAGATTTTTGTTTTAAAGAACTCGTATGTGTATGTGTGTAGCTGATTCACAATCTGGCTCCATCACCTTTAGACTTCTCCTCTGCACTTATTAGCTCAACCACCTAATTCACCATCCAAACACTCATGTGGACATGGGGATTGAGTAGGCAGAAAGCTCAGACAAGGTAATTTTTTGTCAGCATGTGTGGAGTAGCTACACTAGTGTAATAGCTCTTGACAGCTAAACTACAACACAGTGTTATTGTAACGCTGAGGGCTTCAAACAGAAATAACAGGAAAAAATAAACAGGTTTTTATGATTAGATGTGGAAAAAGAGAATTTGCTTTGTATTGCAACACAATTACACCCAACATTGTGCAGTAATGAGTGTAATTAAAAGCGGCAAATAAAAAGTGTACACTCAAACAAAATAATCTTTTTTATGTGGAATAAAAGGCTCTGATTTTCAGTTCCTCTTATCACAAATATTACTGAACTGTCTTTATATGTGATAGCAAACTTGTCTTTAAATGTCATTTTTACTGAGGAAATGACAGTGAAGTTTAGACATCAATGTTTACTAGCATCCTTTCAGTAAGAGACATTTATGGAAAAATGGTTAAAAAATAAGATTTAGTTTTTTGTTTACCAAATGAGTTATAGGTTTCACTTTGTTGTTGAGTCATTTTATCATTCGTTTACAGTCTATTAATAATTTTGTTTCACATTTCAGATCAACACTTTTTTTTTTAAAGGTGTTTCTTTTGTCTTCGAACAACCACAATTCTATTTCAGTGTTTAATTCGTTTTTTTAAACTGTGTGAGGTTACTGTTGGTGTCTTGGAAACAATCAACATGAGTTAATTTGTAATTTGCAGTCTACTATTTCTCTGTAGTAACTAGAATAAGAACAGTAACACAGTTAGCCAGCAAGAAAAATAATAGCAAAAGTGCTTTTATTTGATTATCTTAAAATCTAATTATCAATGTTACTCTTACTCAAGTTTTACTCTTATACAATGATTCTCAGTAATCAGTAAATGTTAATAGATTCAAGTAGTCCCATTGTTTCCTCTTTGTCCATCACCTAAAGCTCTTTGTCCCAAGATCCTTTCTCCTCTTCCTCTCCCGGGCTTGTCTTGTCAAATTAAAGTGCTCTCGTCTAAGTCCTCAGAAATGAACATCAGGGGAAAAGGAGCCTGGGTGCCTGTGATGTCTGACTCGCTTGTTTTCGTATTGTTCAATCAGCCAGTTACCCCTGCTGTCAAAATGCATGTGTGTCTCCGTGACAACCCAGCCAGTCAAATCGAATTTTCCTCTATAGAACGGAGGCCTCTTTTTGATTCTGTGAACACGTTCTTTGCCCATCTTTAGGATGAGCCTTTCTTCTGAATAAATCAAAGCCTGTAAGAGCATGTTTTTGAATGTGTGAGTGTGTGTGTGTGCGCGCACTCACACCCACACACACACATTTGTACATGAGATGCAGAGATCCGGGAATGTGTGGAATAATGCAATTAACTTGCCATAGCATCTCAGGAGAGAGAGGGGGAGGAAAGGGTTGGGAGAGGAAAAAAGAGAGCGAGGAGAGAGACAGAGGAAGGCACATTTTGATTCACATTTTGATCCTCTGTTAATGGCTCAGAGCTGTGGGGGTATCTAAAGGGCTGAAAGCAAATCCCACACCCCCCTCACACGCTGCACACTGCAAGTGGACCAGACATGCTGTCAATCACCACACATTGCCTCTTGTAGCTTATTATTAGGAGTCAAAGATACACAAGCCCTCTCAAACGGTCCAATCTGAATACTAATATTTCAGAATGATCTGAATTAGGTGACATGTGACAGTATACCAGTATAGCGCTATACTACGATAATGAAATTGGAAATAGTTATACTGTTAATGTTATGTAATACCGGTATAAATGTCATCACAAAAAAACATTATTTCTTAAACGTTGAAATATGCAGATTTTCCACCCATGTGTCCATTTGGCCCAGTGTAGCTTTCAGCATTTAGCGTGTGCAGCTCAGCACTTTGTTATGCTGTGTCTGGGAATTGCTCCAGACATCTACACTCAAAGTACCAGCATCCTCAAAGGTTTTTTTTTAGCATTTTAGTTTTAAACTTTCTTAAACTTTTTTTTTTTTTAATCCTTGGAAGGAAGCGTAAGAGGAAGAGCCTAAAGAGAGTTGTCACTGGATCATATGATTCCTCCTCATAAATGGCTCATTTACTTTCTGCTAAAAAAGACCTAATCATCAAGGAACTAAATTTGGCAGCATTCTCCACAGTGAGCATAGATGAGACTAATTTACTAAACATACCCTCCAGTCACATAATTACATGTAATTTTACCGGCATAATTAACTAATTTAATTACTACTCCTCAAGAGCATCAATTATTGATATTATCGAGTGTTCAGACGGGCTGTGGCAAGGCGTGAAGCATTCAGAGGACACGAAACACATGCTGGGGTTCCAAGGGCTTTGGCATGGGTACAGCAATCTGTGTGTGTGTTATGCCACACAGTCTTCTGTGGCACAGAGCTGGATGGGTGCCCAGTCTTTCAATGCTATCTGGAATGGAAGAGGCAGGAGCACTTGCATATACGCATTTGTGTGTGTGTGTGTGTGTGTGTGTGTGTGTGTGTGTGTTTGTGTGTGTGAAAGACTTCAGTGGAATGCCGCCACAGACAGATCAAGATCCCCACTGACTCTCACAGTAGTTGAAGGCTTTGACAATGTTTCATCTATGCAGCTTTGATTACTTGACTTCATGTGATCTCATTTTTTCTATGTGCTTTGAGATTTGGCATATAAAAGTGATTGTTTAAAACAGATAAATAAATAAACAGTAAGGAAGCACATTCATCAACACACACAATCTTTCCCTTTTTCACTGTCTGCTCCTGCCTCAAATAAAATATGAAATCTAGATTCAAATATGTACAGTAAATGTAAGGAAGTAGGCACCGCTCAGTGATCTTTATATAGAGTTTGTGAATGAGGTGCAGCATTGGGAAGGAGACTGCACATTAATGGCAGTCATATATCAAACACCGCCTTGGTCTTTGACAGTGTCTACTTTGGAGAACAAAAACATAAAAATAAACATTCATTAAAATACATGCCCCGTTCTTATACAAGCACAAGCTATGAAACTATGGTTTCTTTGACATGAAGTTCTTCATTGCTCTTTTAAACTTTGTCACCATATGCCTTTGCTATATCAAAGAGCAGTAACTCTTAAACTGCAGACTGGAGCGGGAATTGAGAGAAAAAAGAGAAAACCTTTGAGCTGTTCTTTAGATTTGTTCGTTTTAAGGCTAATTACATGAACCTCTGGGTGAGGTATAACTTGAAGTTTCTTTCTTTTTTCTTTTTTTTAATGAGATTGCTCACAGACACAGACAAAAAAACAAACAGAATTTCTATTAAATAACAGTCACACTGTACACTGTATTTCAGTGAGTGGAGAGGATGGCAGTAAGTAGCTTTGATGACAATGGTAAAGTTTTTTCCTGTCACTCTTGTATAAGCTGGGGTTACTCAGCTAAGTGATAAAGTACCGCAGCCCAACACAGTTTTGCATGCTTTAACACAGCTGGTCTATCTCATGAGGTAATCATGACATGATTAAGGTGTTTTTCATTGGGAAAACATGAAATCTTTCAGTGCTATGGCCCTCCTGACTAAAGAAACAGGTGTGTAGCCCATAGTTAAACTGTAATAGTGCAGCATCCACTCCAACATGTACGTATTTGTACTGACACCAAGCAATAGTTATAATCAATTCTTTGCCTCTATGCGTTGCAACCTGTGCCCTTTTGTGAGTGTCAGAGCTAGTGCCCAGTGTTCTTGCCACATTTAATTTGCAGTACAATAAGAAATACCACAGTGCTGTGTCATAATTATTTACAATTACTTGTTATGAATTGTCACATTCAGCCCATTTTTTAAAATAGCAGTCATTTCTATCTGTGTGAAATATTTAATGTTTATGATCACACACAGAATTTCATCACAAGTGCTTAAAAGTTTTCTGTATTTCACTCACCAAAGTGGAGCATAACAAGCATGCATGGCATACCAAATGTATTCAGTGTCTGTCCTGTAAAAGCAGGGGTGAAACAGTCTCATCGAACAAATCTCTTGTGCCTTGGAGTGTGAAGTTTCACTGTTTTCCCAAGTACCTCTCTAACATAGATGAGAGAAACTGCAGACCCAAAACAAGATGGCTACCTTTATTCCTGTGGTGTATTTCACAAGTTTACCTTCATTATGATCTACAAGACGGGTGACAAATTAAAAGAAAAACCAACATAAAGTGTCTTAGTAAGGTGTTGGGCCACCACGAGCCGCCAGAACAGCTTCAATGCACCTTGGCATAGATTCTACAAGTCTCTGGAACTGTATTAAAGGAATGGAGCACTATTCTTCCAAAAGATATTTCCTCAACTGGTGTTTTGATGATGGTGGTGAAGAGCGCTGTCTAACATGACAGTCCAAAATATTTTCATTTGGGTTGAGATCTGGTGACGGCGAAGGCCGTAGCATATGATTTACACCATTTTCATACTCATCAAACCATTCAGTAACCCTTCGTGTCCTGTGGTTGCACTCATTTGTTCAGGTTTTTCCTTTAATTTGTCACCTGTCTATACATTTCCCATAATGACTATGTCAGAAAGGGAGAAGATTCAGCCCACCCATCTTTAATAACAGAATTCCAGCGAGTTTCTCACCCAACATTTCTGAAAAAATGAAAGTCTTTATCTCACCTACTAAATATGGCTTCTGTTTACTCCATTATGACAAGGAATCTCTGGCTTGTATTTATTTTGCTTAGGCTTTGAAAGAATGTCAGAACCCCTGGGCATGTAGCTGTAAGGTAAGCACAAAGAGCGAGAGCGAGAGAGAGAGAGAGAGAGTGAGAGCGAGAGAGAGAGCGAGAGAGAGAGAGAGAGAGAGAGAGCGAGAGAGAGAAAACACACTGTCTTTGAGAAATAATAAGTGTTATTGTACTACAGTAATAGACTAAACGCAAGAACTGTGTGAAGTCCATGTCCTTTTAGGCTTAATTGTAACATCACCAAAAGAACAGACATATTTTATATTAATGAACAGTGCCAACATTGCCAGATTTCTTTTAGGAGGCAAAAGTCTATGAGAAACCATGAGCAATAAGACATGTCTACTTCAATTGAAATGAAAAATGCTGACTTGTTAGATGCAGGTATAATATATTATGAGGTACAAACTTCATTTCAAACTTTTGCTTTGGCATACATATAAATACAGTAGCATACAAAAAGCTGTCACATTCAGTATCTCTAATATACACATACAAGGCTTTTACATTCACTGTTTTTATCAGATCCTGATTTGGAGAAAAATCTCACATATATAATGATAGTAATGAATCCTACCGAGACTATGGCTAATTAAAAGCCAACAAGATAACAAGATTCACACAATTCACAGTCAGATGCAACACATGTTATTTCATTCTGAAAAATGGTAGTATCTATTAACTAAAGAAACCTGATGACTTCAGTTAAAATCATCCACAATTCATCCACAATTCGTAAACACTAACTTTGAAATTGTAGTGTTCCTCATGTGTTTCTCATGTAAAATTTGCTCAAAATGTTTTTTTTAAATGTTGCTGCCAGTTTATATATTAACTTTCCCCAATATGGCATAGATGGAGTAGAACCAGCACAGATCAAACAAACCAAAAATGACAGTGCAACGTCTTTGAGAAACATAAATAATAAATTATTAGAATTTTTTTTATCTTTTATGTAATTATAGTGACCTGAAAAGGCCTAAAATTAATATATGGCAAGTAAAATTTGAATGGTTATGTTGTGCACTCTAATTAGGGCTGCAGAAAGCTTATGGGATTTAGATATCAAGTGTTGTCTCCTTTTCATTCAGATGCATTTCAAGACATTGATTTCTGGCTGGAGTTTTCAGTCGTGCCATCTATGAAGCAGGTTTTTGTGTTTTGCATCAATAAGGACAGGAAATTACCCACAAGCAACAGCCACTCTGTGACTAATTTGATATCCTCGAACAAAAGATGATCAAAGTTGATGTAAGTCATTCATTATTAAACCTGCAGATGGAGGCCTTTATTGATTTTCCATTTTGACAAACAAACCTGCCATTAGGCGCTTTGTGAACAGAATCTAGATGAAAATATAAAGTACTGTGTATGACACGTGCTCATATTTGATGTGGTAAAAGAATAAGCATAAAAACGTTATTAGTGTGGGTTTGTGTTTTTTTTAATGACAACATAACTCATTATCTACCATTAATGATACTGTTACTTTGATCATTTCTAACTATGGCTCCCGAATGCAATGCTTCATGGGTCCAGAAATGAGTGAAAGTGATGACTGCTCTGTCTCAGCTGGTTGAGAGAGGGGTAAAAAAAACAAACGGCAGACAGCATGCTCTAAAGGCAGAAAATAAGACACAGAATTACTCTAATGGCAAAATCCTTAAGTACCTAGAGGAGGCCTGCGCTCTTACCTTGAGAAAATTAGAGCTCTCTGTGGTGTTTCTTTGAGCTTTGGTTGTTTTTTTGTTTCTCTGTGTGAGTGTTTGTTCACACACATCACGAGGCTTGTATGACATTTTCCTATTTGATTTTGTTGTATATGTTAGACTACATGTTTATCTGTGTAATTTTTGGTGCCTGATGTATTACTCTACATAGTTTCCAAATCTCATTAATGTGCCTCTCTGAGTACTTGCTTTTTAATGCTCTGAGTAGCTGCTTTTTAATTCACTGTTTGCCTTAAATAGACTACATGCAGTAGCTGTGCAGAGCACACTACATACATTTAAAACATAAAACAGGAGACATATGTATCAAACATGGGAAAAAACACAGCACGTGGCTGCAAGCTGTTTGAGGGGGATTTTAAACATATTTTTCTTGGATCTCCAGGCCGAACGCAAACCAGCTCTGATGCCTTGCTGTTTTAACCCCGGGGCAGGGGAACAGGTTTTACTGTTTTGGCCTAAGGTAGTCCCTTAGGGCCCAGCACTGCTAGCAGACAGTGTGGTGCCTTGGTGAGAGTTGTCCCTGTCTTTTCCCAGGAGGATGGGTGCCTGATCTGTTCTTTTCTTCTTCAAATTAGCTTTATTGACATGATCAAAGCTTCAGTATTGTCAAGATACAATATGTCTATATCATAAATGTTGACATGACATGTATCCAAATATATGCATATATATATTTCCTGTTGTGAGGTTGCTTAGTGAGTGGGAGTCAGAGTTATAGAGGACATGAGGGACAGAAGTTCATCCTACAGTAGGCTATGTTAGAACTATGACATAAGCCATAGGAAATCAATGGCAACACATTAACGGTGTTTGTGTTCAGTTGCACAATCATTTACAGTTTATTTAATATGATTGACACTGCACAGATGTTTCAGCGCTTTTAAGGGAAAGTGAATTGCCGCAGCGGTTTCATTTCTGGTCATTTATTAACTGTCAGAAATTTGCTGCTTAGAGCATAGCAGGAGTGCCAGGGTAATTGGGTTAAATGATCAGATCAGGGCTTACAGATAACAAGCATTCATTCTTGTTTAACAGGTCTAATAAGTGCACCATAATAAACTGTCTGCGCACTGGACAGAATTACTCTCTCAGCTCTCTTTGACAGAGGGACTTTTATGCAGCATTAATAGGGAATAAGAAGCGCCTTAGTTTGTTAAATTAATCATTCGGGTGGGAGCCATAAGAGCATGACAGGTTGTTTTTGTCTTGGTTGTGATCCTCTTCCCTCAGTTGTGGCTGTGTTTACTTAATGACTTGGAACTGAGCACAGGTTAATGAATCGGTTACACACATGCACACTTGCAGACATACACACACTTACACATTAGTCATTGAGTGGTGTTACTTGATTATTATCACATGGCATGTTATCATTATTATCATAAGTCATAAACTGGCTTAATCCTTTATTCTTTCTCACTCATGGTTACAATTTCAACGGCTGTATGGCGACTCTTGACCTATGAAGTAAGGTCTAGCAGACTCTCATCTTTAACATCAGTTCTCCATCCCCAGTGTCTCAAGCTTTTCACATGTTTGTTTGTTTTGAGATTTCCAAGTTAGGAGCCAGGGCTTCTGACTACAGCCTGATGATTACTGAAGGGTGTGGGACAAACAATCCCACTTCTTTCTCTTAATCTCCGGTTTAAGAGAATGTTATGGTGCTTTTGTTCTTAAAGTCTGTGTTAACAACTCTGCCCACTTTAGACTATAGGTCCTCCTATCATTAGCTTTAACTTGAAGGAGCCCTGGGCTAAGGTGGTAGCAGGGATATTTAATCCTATTCTTACCACACATAGCAACGGCGGTCCCATTGACCCAGGCCATTTCTTTTGATTCTATTTTTGATATGGGAAATTAGTAGCACATCCCATGAGGTATGATAAACGCCACATAAATATTTTGATCAAAATTGGACAGAGACTGTCTGGTCAATTATCAGGGTTTATTACAAATGAATTTGAAAAAAGTTGTGGAAGTGCTAAGGAAACACCCTCTTTAAAAATGTTGGCTGTAAGATTTATCTTATTGTTTTGCTTTATCGCGAATAACCTTAAGCTAAGGTAAGCTTTAATATAAGTAAGGATTTCATCTTTTTTCTTTTCTTTTTTTTTTTCCATCCACACAAGATCATCATGGAATACATTTAAATACGTTATTTATTATTGAATACAAATGCCATAATATTTGTATATAATAAATACCACTGGACAACACTTTAGAACATACTTCATTAGCTTAACATATGAGGGATAAATCTTTGCAAAAGTAGCTCAAAAAGAAACAGAAGTAAACATTAAACTGGTACAAACTTACCCATGCCACAGAGTAAACAGATCTGGAAAGGTGTGTGGAGCATAAAGAGTGCAAGTCTAACTGTGGTCTGCAGGCTGTGTTTATAGTGTAAATGCCTGTATAGTTTAGCCTTTAAGCAGGCTAATCTATAGATTTAAAAATGTGTCAAATATTCCAAGCTGTGCTGATAAGTTTATGACTGTGTGCATGTCATTTACCGTAACACCTTTTTTTCATGAAGGGGCTAATACATAGTGCCAATAGAATAATCAAGGAGAAGATATTTGAGAACAGTATCAGTAGTGTATCAGTAGCTGTGTCTCAATATAACTTTGCTCTTTCTTAGATTGCTGTTCTTATATGATGTCATCAATTCTTTATTCTTTCCAACAGAAATAACCAAATAAGGGAGATTTAGAAAATCTTTCTGAAGTGCGGAAATTCAAAACCTTTGATGGTTTTATTAACTGTATATGAAGGTTTTCAGTCATCCTGGTAATTGAATTGTCTAGTAGTAGTAATTAAAGTAAAAGTAGTCAATCATATTATATTGAAGACATTTCACCAGCCATCTAAGGGGTTACATCAGTACTAAGATGTTTTCATGAGCGATCTGCAAAGAATAATTTTGCCAGAAGGGTGCAGTGCAAGTGATCTTATTCGTTTTCTGCAAATATCACACACTACATGCATTCTCTCAGTGGTACGGTGCGGTCACCTCAGAAATGGCAAGTTCAATATACCTGTCTTTTGTGTTCAATATATACAATACATCCCATTTAAAAGTTGTGATTGCACATCATTTTGGCATAACGCATTTTTTTTTTCAGAACTACAAATATGCGAAGACAAAGTTGCAAAGGCAACATGTTCAAATATGAACCATTATCACAAGACCACAAACAAGCCACAGTACAGTACATAAGATATATATATATAAAAATTCACAGTTTCAACATCGCTTGCTGGCTTCGCATCAATAGATAGACATGTGCACAGTTTAAAAGCTTACAAATAGGCATTTAGGTGGCAGCCATGCTTAGTAG
>JAOUQW010000042.1:16667623-16684017 GCA_028565825.1 Olivaichthys viedmensis | reverse complement strand
TAACAAAGTAAAATGCATACTGCTCCAACATAAACCATATTGATAAACCAGTGTCTCACCTTACGTTGCCGCACAATGTGCATCACAAAACCCTTCTTTTAGGGGTGGCGCTATTGCCATAACTCTTTTTATTGTATCGTGGCTTCACAAAGAAGCACTTGAATTTGTTTTGGTGTCATTTTCAGAAAAAAGCAAGTAAACATGAAATGTATCAAGGTTGGATTAGAAAACCCAATGATCATATGATTAGATATTAACATCATTAATAACATAATTATTATCATACTGCTCTAGCCACTCATATTTTAAATCAAACAATAATTATTTTATATTATTAATTTTTATTTAGACTTTCATTCAATTTTCGGAAAAAATATACTCTACACCAATACACTGCACCCCTATTTGGCCCCGTCATCGAGTTGACCTGGGCGTGGGGCAGGGGGAGGCCCAGTGGATCCATTGACACGTGAAACTGCCCTATTTGATAAAAGAATTGGTCAAAAACATAGATTTTGTTATGAAATTAACAATTACAGTATATTACATTATTATATTTACAATTATGTTATTATAATGTTCTTTCAGTATTCCCTAGTTTGGCATATTCATTACACATAGGCCTTACTAGCTTGGATAAAGCCTTAAAGTGATGTGTCTTCTGCTCAGACACCTCTAGTGAATGCTGTATTATATATACTGTCCCGACTACTAATAACACATTAGGCCATATCATTAACCAAACCATTAACAAACCATATAAACCATTTGAGAACCAATAAAACTTTATAACAGTAACAAAACCCATTTATGCCTAAAACGAGATTTGTCAGTAATTGTGACAATGATGACCTGCCCAAGTGCTGAATATGAATAATAACGGTAGCTGCCATAATAATGAAGCTTACTTTGGAACTAATGAACAGGGCCCAGTTTCCCAAAAGCATCGTAAAGTTAAGATCGACTTAACTGGTAAAGAGAGTGTTCAATGTGATGCTCACTCTACCATTTAATGATGATGATCCTTGTGCTGTGGTGCTTTTGGGAAACTCAGCCCAGTTCAAGAAATCAAGTGCTTTAAAACAAACAATGAGAACATTTTCCACATCATCAGCAGAACATCAAGTGATGGCCACAATTCTGGACACAAGACCATTCATTCTGTGTTTTTATTTTATTTTATTTTTTAATTACTGATGACGGTGGAAGTCACAGTCTTCCAATCTGGCCAATCGGGATTTCCCCATGAATCTCCCAGGATGGTGTTTTCAAACGTGCTTGACAAATGTTTCCATGATCATTTGTGTTGTGCGAATGGACACATGGCATCCTACAAGTGGCATTGGTGTCTGGTTGGACAAGCATTAAAATGGGCATCAGCAATCTTGAACCAACAAGGATGGATAACTTATTCTTTAGACAAATTCACCCTACATCTCTTAGATATGTTTCATCATCCTTCTGTAGACCATGCGCTTGACTTTAGTATGCTAGCCACCACTTCGAACGAACACACTCTCATTACAGGGTTCCACCAGTGGCTCAATTTCTTCCTTCAATCCAAACTAGCACGTAAGGATGATTCCCTAGGACTAGAATAAACTTGTCTCTGTTTGCACAGACAATCTCCTTAGTTCTTGAAGAGGCACAGCCCAGTCAGCTTTCAAAGTTCATGGCTTTCCCTTGGGACTGACAATACTCATTTTGTAAATGCTTGCTCTGTATGTGCCAGAACAAAACCTTACTATCAAGTGCCTGCAGCCTAGAATCATTGTGTGTAACAGGCAGGCCCTGATCAAACATGGCTGTTGAGTTCATTGGCTGAATTCACAAGGTTTCATCACCATTCTGGAGAGATCAAGATTCACATCTTGTGTTCCGACAGAGAGGAAATCTGGCAAACTGCTCCTGTCTGCTCCTACGGTCTAAAAACCGTCAAGAAGCCCAAGCCAATTACAGATGCTCAACTCTCCGGTACAAACCTGGACAGTAGATCTAGTTCCCAACAATCGACATCTGCCTGAGGCTACCATGTAAAAATTTAAGCTCCTGTTACAATCGTCTATTTAAAATGATCAACCTAAATAAACCCGTTACTATCTCATTATAAAATTTCACCTACCTTCCACATTTCCACATTTCCACGCTCTTGATGTCAGCGCAACTTGAAAGACTGCGGTACCCAGTGGACTCGTAGGACTACAGCTCCTACAGATCCTCGGTAGTTGCTATCAACATTTCAAGATCCCTTACTCATCACCGAGTTCCACCGTCACCATCCTGAGTGTCCCGCACTGAGGATACATTTGGAGTGTGAGCCACCTCTTTGTGAAGTCATGTCTTTTTAAAAAAATTTCGATTCCAGACATTGCTCTGCTTGCCCTTGTTAGTGACCTTCGCCTGCCTTAACGGTTTTTGCCTCTTGCCCTTTTGTGTTTGTGCTTCTCTTAATAAACTCTGCAGAAGTTTTATGCTGTGTGTCAGAGCAGCATATTGATAAGCATAGTCACCACAGTCTGACCATACACACTCTACAGAGAAGTAGTAAATAGCACGTTTTATATCCATCGCATGCCTTTAGCAAAAGAGAATGGAAATGATTTATTTCATCCCATTTGTTTAATGATGGTCATTTTGCAATTGCTTCATCAGTAGGCTGTGCGCCACTTTAAAGTGAATTAGAACTCTTTCAGCAGAGTTTGTCATGGGGATGTCTTTTGAAATTTGATTGCCGTTTTTATTTATTCCACCTATACACTCATATAAATGTTTGATAAAGAACTTTATAGCTTCATTTGAACTAGCTGAATATATGAACCCATTGCACCAGACAGAAGAATTACATTTCAGTATGTAGTCTTCGGTGTGTGGACTCTATATGACCTCCTACCTTGTTGCTCAGGTAAAGTAGCTTAAGTATGTGAAAGGGTAAGTGGATTTAATCATATTAGGCAAAACATCCACTATGCAGTTCCTGCAGTTTGATTTATCATCACCAAAACGTGACATGGAACTCCGCTTTCTACAGTATATATGTGCTAGTGTTAGCTCAGCGGTTAAGGTTCTGCACCAGTGGCTGGAAAGTTATGATTCCAAATCCCAGGACTACCAGAGAGACAATTGAACACTGTCCCTAGACCTCACCTGCTCAGCTCTGTTCTTGGATTGGATTCTGCTTTATTTGAATGTCCTTAGGTCTAAAAGCATCTAGCACATAAATACATTTCTTTTTATGTTAGTTAGTATGAGCAACTGAACATGCATGAACAGCTGTCTCTTTTTTAATACATTCTTCAACTTGTATTTTTTTCTACAAGTTCTACAATCTTTTATCACAGCTTCCTTGACGAATCATGGATCGCACTAAACCATAATGCACATTCTAAATGCAAAGAAACCCACACAAGAACTAATATAACAGATATAGTGTGTTTATTGCAGAATCTTTGGTCCATTGCTTGAAGGGGACATGAGAACCAATCAGCTCAGATGTCACTCTTGCTTTCAGAATTCCATCCAGTTTATCCGGCAATCTGAAATATCAGTGAAAAGTTACAGTGTCGTGCTTGATGTCAGTCAAAAGTAATTTAACTCCTTTGTGACTTTAAAGACAAAACTTGGCCCTTGACCTGATGCACTTACAGAGTTAATTCCAAGCCAACTTTAATAAGCAAGTATATGTTGTAATAAAGCCAGAGAAAAGTTTATATGCAAATTCATAGAGTCACGTTTTTTGCAACAATTCCGTCATAATTGTGAAGTCCCAGTATAAAAAGCTCATTATTAAGCACACTTACGCCAGTGATCCAGCTGATGTAGGCAGAGACGCGGGTGAAGACGGTGGGTTTCCTCTGAGTGTTGCAGCCCAGAGATGACACAAAGCTGGTGACTCCGTGGACGACGTACTGCCCGCCCACCTGGCAGTTCAGGGGGCCGCCAGAGTCACCCTATGGTTAGGAAGGAACTATTATTCGGACTGATAATGCACATAATTTGCACATGATAATAGGAATATCATTATTGCATTATTGCATAAAATTGTTTTATAGTAGTAGAAAGTCAAACTTGTGTTAGATGTCTTCCATCTTTATAATCAAGTCCTATCACCTTCATTTACGATTACTAAGACATTTAAAAATCCCTGGAGGACTGAAAAAACGTCATAGACATATTTTAACTCAGACCTGGCAACCAGACAGACTTGCGCCTCCAGCGCACACCATGCTGGTCTTGACCGTGCTGCCCCACCAGCTGCTGCTTGAGCAGGTCTGATGGTCCACCATAGGCAGGTAGGCCTGTTTCAGCTTAGGAGAGAGCTGACCACCAGCTGGAGAGATGACAAAACACAGAATTTAACCTAAGATGGGAATTAGAGATTTTACATACAGTATATCTAGCGACTATATTGTCAAACATTTACGGAGACTTATGTTGGATAATACACATCATTGTCAAGGATGAACAAAATTCTATGATCAGTCAATATAAAACACATCAAGTCCATCATATATACAGTATATTTTTGCATATCCAAACTGGGGGAATGCTCAACTTCCTTCAAAGTGAGGATATTTGGGATGAACAATTTGGTTTAATTTGGGGATTAATGAAGTATATCATACAATATATTTAGCACTCAAATGATAGACCATGTGTGATTGGCTCACTGACTCTGAGTTCTGCCCCAGCCGGTGATGTAACAGAGGTTGTTGTTGGGCAGGACCTGACCCGAGGGGGGAAGAGCCGCCAGCTGCACGTACGAGTTCAGGGTGGCATCAGCAGACAGACGCAGCAGTGCGATGTCATACCTGAGAAGAGAGTGAGATTTATGAGTCTGGATGTAATATAATTAATCTTTTGGATGTGCTGAAAACCATGAAGACTATGCAACATCTCAACAAGATTTCTAATCTATTTTCACACCCAAGTATATTCAGTCTTACTTACTGCATGATAAATTGGCTCTATACTTTAGGCTAGTCTGGGCCAGGAAATTAATGTCCGTATGATATACAACGGTGGAGAGAAAAAAAAAAACATGTTTCTGGAATGGGAAAATGATAGTTATAGATTGTAGCACAAATACAGCTTATGCAGTGAGGACTCACAAAAAAAGTTTAAAGCTTAGGTCTCTGCAAGCAAAAGGTGCACTTAGTGCTGTGCATCCCATAATCAGGAGAGCCATAAAGAGGGGAAAGATGGGGATGATTTCTGAGGGCCCTGAGGAGACAGGGTGCCCAGGGAAACAAACATTGTCCAGGAAATTTAAAATGGTCTGGGGCGAGGGGCCCAATGCCCATAATGCCTCAGATGTTACAGCAGAAGGGCACTGGAATGTTGCAGGTGGGAATGCTAACAATGCCACACAGTATCAACTAAAGCTGGAGTAAAACTGCAGATGAGGAATCAGTGGACTGGCAGGACAGATCTGCACAGATGAGCATCTAAGATCTGCTTGTCCCAGAGCATAGGCGATTTTACACTTTGCTTCAGCAAAAATTGAGGGGGAAAAACCACACAACTGCACAAATACTCATTGGCTCTGTGATTCAGATTCAGAACCTCATTAGCTTTATGATTGAGATTCGAAAGCGCATTCGCTCTATAATTCAGATTCAGAAGCTCTTTAGCTCTGTGAGTCACATTCCAAAGCTGATAGGCTATATGATTCAGATTCCGAGGCTGAATGGCTCTATGATTCAGATTCCGAAGCTGATTGGCTCTATAATTCAGATTCCGAAGCTGATAGGCTCTATGATTCAGATTCCGAAGCTTATTATCTCTATTATTCTGTTTCAGAAGCTCATTAGCTCTATAATTCAGATTCTAAAGCTTATAAGGAGTATGATTTAGATTCTGAAACTCATTGGCCCTATAATTCAGATTCCAAAGCTAATTAGCTGTGTTTCAAATTCAGAAGCTCATCATTGCTATGATTCAGATTCAGAAGCTTATTGGCTCTATAATTCTTATTCTGAAGCTCATTATCTCTATTATTCAGATTCTGAAGCTCATTAGCTCTATGAATTAAATTCTGAAGTTGATTGGCTCTATGATTCAGATTCTGAAGCTCATTAGCTCTATAAATTTAATTCTGAGGCTGATTAGCCTCATTAGCTCTATTACCTTCTAGAAGTATGTTCATATAATATAATGACGATCAGTATATATTTAAACTGGCATCCACTGTCTGCCATAAATGGAGCAATAATGAGCTAGTCTTTTGTAAGGTGAAATGTTAGTGTTCAGGTTCTCGTACCCCCCAGCCACGCTGTTGCGGTTCCACTGAGGGTGAATGTGGACGGCACTGACGCTCATGTACTGCTCCTTGCCTTCGTGGCTGTTGATGTCATGATCTCCCAGGACAACACGCCATGTTCTCTGGCTGAGAGAAAAACATATAAATTATATATGTTTATAATGTTTATATATAATATATATCAGTAAAATAGAAAAATATCAGAAAAAAATATCAGTAGTTAACTATTGAATATTAATTCACTTATTAATATAATTGTTAAAAATGCTTTTGCTTTTTTTGCATTATTTTGCTGTTTTTCAAAGATAACACAAAAATGATTGGTATCATTTTATTATTTTATTTTATTTTATTTATGGTTTATTTTTTACTTTTACTTTCATTCTTTACTTCCTATTAAATGTTTTTTGTTAAATGTATGCCTTTTCATTTATTTTATTATGTTTTATTGTATTCTCTTTGGAGTTCATTTTAATTCTTTAATTGATTTGTAGACATACTGTACATTTATAGAAGGCACTATATAAATACAATTTTATTAAATGTATAGGACTGAGCTTCCCTGTAGAGCTCATTTAGCAATGATCTTTCTGCTGTGACATTTTCTGACAAACAGGGCACAGCCTGGTTAAGTGATAAGAGTCTCTCATTAATATCTACACAGACCTGATGTTGTTAATGACCCATGTTGGACTGTGTTCAGCAGGAGTTTATCACTCACGTGTCGACGCAGTGAGCAGCGGTCATCACCCAGCCTCTCCTGATCAGGCTTCCTCCACACGTGTGGTAGTAGGAGCTGCCAGACAAATACTGCAGTGAGATCTGCAGAGAGACGGTGAACGTTAAAGTGTGATCACACATCATCAATTCTGGATACAAAATGGGAAATAAATAGGAAGTGTATATTAACAGTACATACTATGTTAAATATATAATATATAAGTGCACAGGTGCAAATTAATCTGATAGCCTGAAAAAATCTGATTTTGGAAATAATTTGATCGACGTATTTACATAAACACACCAAAGAAAAAGGACGTGAATTTAATTTAATTTAATTTATTTTTTACATGGAGTCGTTTTACTGGTAAATATTTAGTTGGGAGTTTTTATGGTTGCAAATTGCACAAAATGCTGTCATTCTTTGTCCTGTAACGTTAATGCTGTTTGTTTTAGCTCTTCTCTAACCGATTATATTTACGCGCATGTGTAGAAAAACGAAAGATATCAGATTAACGGTATACATGCACTGAATAACCTGATTATTGGACTGATTTCTTAAAAAATCTGATAATGACATTAATCTAATATAATAACTTGTATGCTGTTTACACAACAACTTTAATAAATCAGATTATGATTGTATTATTATTATGTGCATGTAAACACACCCTTTTACTCATTTCACTTTAAAATGTGACACTATTAGAAAAGTCTGGAAGGGGATACACAACCTCTTACAGTATCATGTGTAGTAAGAAAGACCATGACATTATTTTATTTTTAGGAATAATTTACCTGCCAGCGCCATGAGTTAGGCGGGGCCACCTCTCCACCCACAACTCTCTCCTCTATACTCTCCAGATACCTGGGCTCAGGACGCTCCTCGGCCAGAGCTACACACACACACACACACACACACAAACACACACACATTCTCAGATTGCAAATGTAGACAGACCGGTACATTCTACTTGTTATTCAGGAGCAGTGGTGGTTTGATGCAGCCTCAAGCCAGAACAAAAAACAATATGAGCACAAATACTAATTTCAAGGTCACATTCATTACATTTAGCTATTTTTTGCCAAATGTTTCTAGGTTTGTATGAGAGTGGTGACTTACCCAGGGCCACCAGGACACTCAGCAAAAGGAATCTCAGCATGACTGCAGTCAATAAGGACTCTCATACTCCAGTATTGTTATGGCATCGCTTTTTATACCATTACGCAGAGAGGAGCGTCCCATCATAGGCTGAAGTTTTCCACCACAGGTGTGCACAATCTCACGGTTATCAGAGCCACCAAGGTTATTTTCCTGCCATGCCGTGCTTGATAAACCCTGAAAGATTTCAATAGCAGGGTCTAAATCCATAGACTGAACCTTCAATAACAGGATCTAATTCTGTAAACAGAACCTTCACCTGAGTTTGAACCCATCTGAGAGCAGTGTGGTGTAAGGTAGGGGCATATAATTGGTTTCATTTAAGACCATGTAAGACATTGCATAAATTATATAGCCATTAGAACAGCCAACATTATTTTACAGAAAATTATGCAAATGAAAAAACAATACATATTATCAGAGAAATAGTCATCAGTACTAAAGTACATATTATCTCAGAATGTCATCAGTACTAAAGTACATTTAAGAAGTGTATTCTAGTCACATATACTTATTTGCCTCCTTTTAATATAAAAAAGAGCTGAACATAAAGTGCTTATTTACATGCGTTAATGGAAGTCTAACTATTAAATTTAATTGCACCGGGCAGTGTAAGGTTATGTACTGAGGATTACAGAAAAATGAACACTCTTTTCATTGTAAGTTTGTGAAAATAAAAATATAACACCAATGACATTGCCTTCCAACAATCTTCTACCTTTTGAATTTCTTTATCATTTTACTCAAAATGGCTTAGCAGTTTCCCTGTGCTTGTTGTAACAGTATTCCTATTTTCCTATTACTACCTATATAAGTTTATATTTTATTACATTTCCGTAATAAAATATAAACCTCTTTTTCTCCAAAACCACACACTCAGTTGTAGTGAAAACTGTTATGCTGTTTACTGGCACTCAGTGAATTACAAACTAATGATGATTCACTGACGTCATAAATACAATCATAAAGAAAGTAACTGTTATCATATTGAAACATATTTTCAAATGTATTCTGCTCGAAATACAAGTGAATTTGCAGTACACAAAGTAAGCAAAGTGCTTCTGAAGCTGCATGGGATGAAACTGCACTTCCTACTCTCCCTATACATATAAATAGGATATGTTTTTACTTCTGACTTATTTTTAAACGAATTATTTGATTTTCTGAGAGTAGTGTATTGTAGGGTAAAAACTACTTAATAAACCTAACATAACATAATGTACATAGCGTCAGTAGATTTATTTACACTGCTGAAGTACATTTTTATGTTATTTTAAATAATGTATCAGCTCTAGTGTGAGCTGACACATTTAGCAGTATTACAAATATTACAAATGTTAAATAAATTGCTTTATTTAATTGAAAGCGACTATAATAATAATAATCCCACTCCAG
The DNA here is from genome assembly GCA_028565825.1 of Olivaichthys viedmensis. Taxonomy (NCBI): domain Eukaryota; kingdom Metazoa; phylum Chordata; class Actinopteri; order Siluriformes; family Diplomystidae; genus Olivaichthys; species Olivaichthys viedmensis. The sequence goes on along the minus strand of JAOUQW010000042.1, from coordinate 16,674,481 downwards.
ATGCAGCAGTGTAGTTCTGGACTGGAAATGTGCTTTAAAAAAGAAACTCTAAAACTGCTTTTCCTTGTGTAATATATCGTCACTGTCCAGTGAAAAACATGTATCTCCACTCCATTTTTTACTTTTTATCATATATGGAATGTGGGCAAAAACCTCCATCTACCCCACAGCAGCTAACATCTAAATGACCGATGACACGCTGACACATCACACCGTGAATTTCAGATTTATTGTGTGTGATTAATGATAAGAAATAGTGTTTTTTCATGTTCCTGAAGAGCTGGAATTTTGGAGATGCATGTTTTTCATTGGACAGCGCCGATATGTAGGGGTTAGTGAGCGGAGTGGGATCGCGTGCAGGTGAGCGCTCTGATTCTGACCTCTGATTCTGACCTCTGATTCTGATTCTGATTCTGATTCTGACCTCTGATTCTGATTCTGATTCTGACCTCTGATTCTGATTCTGACCTCTGATTCTGATTCTGATTCTGACCTCTGATTCTGATTCTGATTCTGACCTCTGATTCTCAGGACAAACCGACAGCACTGAATCAGGCTGTGTGCGGAACATTTGCGTGCTTGTCCCCGCCCAATTGACTCATTCACGTTCACCTGCACTAAAGTCACCCGGTAATGTCTCGGAGAACGCTGAGTCTTTGGGAAGGGTTTTTCACGCCCACATACAGTGGTTTTGGTTTGTTTACAGAGGTGAAACGGGGCTAATGTTGATGTCAGACGGATGTAAGACGTCAGGTAACGTTTAGTCTGTCGCTCTCCTGAAGGCTTTCGCTGACTGAAAGCTAAACTGAAAGGCTCCCAACAGAAACCGGATTACACCGTTATAACCACACTCATGGCTCAAGAGGAAAGGTAAGGCAGTGCTCACCTGTTCATAGGCTGTTAGTGTTCATTCTTCTGTAGCAAGCTGCCATGCTGAAGCTTCAGTTGTTTCAGTGATTCACACAAGGCCTTGTGTTAAACAGCCTTAATTTACAGGGGAAAAAAAAAAAGCATTTTTCCATAATATGCCATAATAATGTTTCGACTATAATAGCCTAGCACATGTTTCCTCGTGTCATTTGGCTTTCATTTGGCCAAAAATCCAATGGCTGTTAGATATGATCTATATTTTCACAGGTTAATTAGTCTTTGTCATTCATGTAAACATCTTAACCTAGACTTCCGGATATGCACTTGTGCACTTCCACTCGGCCGTATCCATATCCACTGGGTTAGTGTATTGTGTGTGTGTGTGTGTGGGGGAATGTAAAGGGAGAGCTCTGGGAAAGGCAGAATTTTGGTGCAGCTCTTTGTTGGCTCCAGAAACCCTCAGGCATGAAAAGGTGTTGGTTTTTGTTTAGCGTAAGAGTCTGCTTCGAAGACTTAAGAGCTGGAGCATTAAGGCTGAACTGCACACGCCCGTTTGATTTCCACCATTACACTTAACGTATGCATCAAAAGTATAACGTTTCCATTGTACTGTTTCAGTCATTTAAATACTGGCTAGTTTTTATACTACAAAATATTGAGTACTGCATCGTAAGTGACCATACCTACCCACTTGTGCCCACTCATAGATGTTACTCTATAAATCACACACCTGCCACTGAAAAACATATTGGATTATAAAGTTCATATGAATGACTACAGTCTGACTGGACAAACAAGCAAGCTTGTTGAATATATTCTAGCTATGCCTTTCATCTATTTCTCCCCAAATTATGTTGCTCTGTGGCCCAGTAAGCGGCTGGTGGTAGTGGTTCCCAATGAGACGTCCTTCCTGTCCCGCCGTGTGTTCACCAATGAGGATGAAGCCTGGAGGGCCTACCTGGAGAACCCTCTCACTGCAGCCACCAAGGCTATGATGAGCATCAATGGAGATGAGGACAGCGTGGCAGCCCTCGGGCTCCTGTACGAATATTACAAGGTCAGAGGCTTTAAATGGCTCTGTTCTGTTGGAAGGTCATTTAAGGCTATGCAAACCGGCATTCATGCCTTTATAAAGTCCTGTATTGTACATGAAAGAGACATTCGGTTTATTGTGCTTTCTCCACAAGAAAGAGCATGTGTTATGAGAGATAAGGTAGACTTAATATCTATTTAGTAGAGGTTGTGAGCTCTTTATTTAGTGTGCCGTCCTGTAATCTTACTCTCCTGTGCCCATCAGGTTCCAAAAGAGAAGAGGTTCCTGTCTGTAGCTAAATTTCCAGAGGAAGAAAAGAGGTTCGTTAGGCATTACATGCACTCAGCTGGACACATGCATATGAAACGTGGTGGTGATAGGATTTTTTTGACACCGTTATAATTACTCAATGACCTATTATGTCACATATCTTATTATAGCATTTAGGAATACAAGTGTCGAAGTGTGAGTTTTATTCATGTTTGATCACTGCTGTTCAAATCTTATAGAGCAGGAATTCCCTAACATTGACAGTATACAAAGAAATGTTGATTTTCGTCTACATGTGTATGTTGCACAGAATCTGCCATGGTGGTGAGGAGTCTATGGATGAGCGGGTTCAGGTCGTCAGATCTCTCCCAGTCAACCTCTCACTCAGCACAGACTCTCGCAGCACAGAGGCTAAGCGAGACTCGTATAGCGCATTACCAGTAGAGGGGGGAGTGTTGGCCACTGTAAAGCCAGAGGTGTATTCTAACCAGCAGCAAGAGAGGCAGTCATACCATCACATGCTCTGCCAGCAGTCCACTCAGGAGGCACACAGCAGCTATGGCAAGGATGAGCAGAGGAGCATGCCAGATAGCACCTTTAAAGACTCTTACACTAGAGAGGATGTGGTAAGAGTTTGTGTACCTATACTTACCTAATGGGTAAAACATCCATTTGGCCACTGTGCATCACTACAGATTGTCTGGGATACTCTGTGATGAATTGAGGTAATGGAATTAAGCATTTGAGTTTTATCATTATTAGCATGGTAATATCTGGTATTCTGTGCTTTTAACAGAAATTCAGAGTGCCCATCACTCCAGGGGCTCAGGTCTCCCTCTTTGAGCAGCCTGTAATGTAAGTCCTGTGTTCTAGTAGTGATGTCTTGAATTGAGCCTCTTTTAAATGTTGACAGTCATGACAAAGGAAATGTCGATCTGTGCCTTCCCTGTCAGGGGTGACTACTAGTAACTCTATTCATCTCCTGCGTTGTAGAGACACGCTTCAGTACAGTATAGAAGCGAGCCGCTCAGGGAGGCAGAAGCCAGGCGAGGGGCCGATGATCTATCTGAACAGAGGCCAGTTCTACGGCCTCACGCTGTGTGAGACAAGCACCAGTAAAGGCCTGCGCCATCCTATCAGCAAAGTGAGGGTGAGTTCTTCTACCATTCATGTGGCACGCTTCTGCACTCGAGCCTTTGTGAACAGTGACGCACGGAATCACAACAGCTGGTATTCTAATAGTTGGCTGTGATTTAAGAGATGGATGGATGGATGAGCAGAGAGGGCGAAAGAAATGGTGCATTAAGCTTTGCTGATTTAAGCTGCCTTTTTGCCGTTCCTAAAAGGTTTTGAGTTAGCCATCACTGTTGTATGGTAGAGAGCATGTTGAACGCGCTAATCGATAATATAGACTGTATTCTATATACATGGGTCTGCTTTTGGTGCTTTATGCAGCCTTGGTATCCTATTCATCTTATAGAGTGTGGTGATGGTGGTGTTTGGAGAGGACAAATGTCGCGATGAGCAGTTAAAGTACTGGAACTACTGGCACACGCGCCAGCACACCGCCAAACAGAGAGTCCTGGACATTGGTAAGAATGTGCGTGTTTTAAATCACGGTTCTCTATTTCTCACTACTTGGGGTAACATTTAAGGGGAATCCCCCCTTTTCTCCTCAAACAGCATCGGTTTGTGCGTGTTTAAAAAGAAAAAGCCAAACTCTCATTCACTAGCTTTCTGCTTTTCTTTCATATTGTATCCTGGTAAATGCAACGTTAGTCGAAGGCCTAGGGCAATGTAATCCATCACCTTTACTCACAGATGGGAAATGGGTAGACAATGGAAATATGGTCAGGCCAGAGATATTTGACGCATCAAGACCACTTTGGTGGTCTCATGAACAGCAGGTGGATGTAGTCACATTTTGGATGGCTTGGAACCTGATATGCCCTAATACAGGGGTGTCCTATCTTATCCGCAAAGGGCCGGTGTGGCTGCAGGTTTTCATTCTAGCCAAGCAGGAGGTACACAATCAATTAACCTCGGTCTTCAAACGACTATTAGGTGTGGCTCCTCTCTGGCTGGAATGAAAACCTGCAGCCCCACCAGCCCTTTGCGAATAAGATTGGACACCCCTGCCCTAATGTATGATCTGAATAATAGTATCCAGGGATTTTTCACCGTGCCCAAGGCTACAGATCAAGATTTGAATAGACAGGTTAATAGCTATTGGGAGATGTGCCCGTAAATAGACACAGACTCATGATACAAACTCTGGGAATAAGTTCAGCTGACTACTATATGATTGCTATTATAATGCTTTAAGACCAAAGCAATTCCAAAGTTATGCTTTTTTTAGTTGCTCATATTGACCTTTTTCTCTGTACTGTCATTCTGCACTGATCACATGTCATGTGTTCTTTAGTGTACATCATAAATGGTCAAATTGAGTATGGGAATTATATATGAACCAACTTTTGAAAGCAACAATTTCCTTTTTACTAAAACCACAATATTCCCATTTCAAGGATTAAAAAGAACGAGTAAAGCAAAGGGTTTTATTATTTTTTATTTATTTATGATCTCCTCTCTGATCTGCTTTTATCTATTAAGCTGATTACAAAGAGAGCTTCAACACCATTGGGAACCTTGAGGAAATTGCCTACAATGCTGTCTCTTTCACCTGGGACATTAACGAGGAGGCTAAGGTGAGTGTGCAGGCATATGTAATACTAATGCTATGTTCAGACAGGAAGCTGAAATCCGATTTATTGCCATATCTGATTTGGGCTGGAAAGATTTTCTGCAGTCTGAACGGCAAAAAAAACACATGAAATCTGACTTTCGTATGTGGTTTCAAATGCGATTAAAATAATTTTTTGGACATGCGACATGCTTCTGGACGTCAGACATTTGCGACAAGAACAACACGGAAGAAAACCAACATAAAGGCAGGTCAGAGGAGGAATATAAACTGTATATAAACAGTCATTGGGGAGAATTTTGCATAAATGTTGTGTCCGAGTGAAAGCAGCAGCAATAACGGCATACGCCACCCTCTTTAGTTTTTGTTGTTGGTTCTGCGCTGAACACGTGACTGGACATTGTTAACCATGATCGTTCTCCTAGAACGAATTTCAGTATTTGAATACTATTTGTATTTAAAAAAATGATCCACATGCCAAGTACAGCATGATTTAAACTAGATTTAAATTTTGCTTTGTGTTTTTTTGTTTTGTTTTAATGGACTGTTGATCTTGTCTCACATAGGTAAGGCTGGCTAATTTGATTTGCACATTACAAATCGCTACAGTGCAAAACGAGGTTTAAATGATACTCTTATTTACTACAGAATAAGTACAACATTACCTGTAATATATACACAGAAGGATTCTGGATGAGGAAGATCTGTGCAAGCAGCAATCAGTGCTAGATGCTTAACTAGCCCTTATTGTATATGTACAGTATCTAGGTGAATAAATTAATCAGCTGTATCAAAAAGCATTTATGGATGGGAAACATTTCATGAATCCATGGAAACTTCCAGTTTTGGAGACGACTGGACTGGACATTTGTACATAAAATTTAACATTTTTGTTTGGCCATGTAACAAGTTGCTTATATGATTGAGCAACTTAAAAAAACTTTTTTCAAACTTGGAAAACACAAGAGCCAGATATGGCCATCCTGTGAATTTGCTATATACCATATATCCAAAAAGGGGCTCAGAGCTGGGGTGGTGATATAAACTTATACGCTGTGATTGTGACTCTTTGTTTTATGACCTTTTTTATGAAACAGTCCCTTGTAATGAGCAATTCACCCCTGATTAAAGACGGCATGCAAATTGCTGTTTTATGATCGCAGTCACTGCAGCTGCAGCATGTGACTGGTGTACAGTCGATCCCATTTCGGGTTTATTTTGACATCCACTTTTCAGCATTTGTTGCTTATAGTGCAATAAACCTGACAGAAAAGACTGTTACTTGTTGTGAGCATGTTTATGGTTTATTAACCGAAGTCTGTTGAAAGATGTCACATGATCATGAGAAAAGAAGTGGTTCTCACAAGATTATACTTCTTGTTGAACAAAAGTTACAGGTACAGACATGAAGGCAAACTAGTTCATCAGTGGGAAAGTATTTTCACTCCAGGCAAAATCATTTCCCACATTTCATCTTTCAAAAGTAGTTTTTCCAGTGTACCTTGAAATATGGGCACATGGTATTACAGTGGTGAGCATTTCAAGCAAATGTCTTTCAGCTTATTTGAATAAATTGATTGCTGCAGCAGAACTGCAGATCATCCAACGCGAGGCATTGCATTCTCAATTTATCATTTCATATACGATCTAATTTAGATTTGATCTTTAAACTTTTTTCTTTTCTTTTTTAACTCAAGCGGATGTTGAGACACAGATTAATTCAGAATTGTACATACTTTTGCAGCATTATATGTATTAATCACTAGTTGTCAAGAGCCCACTAAGGACTTTCCACACATAGACTACCAAAAAATCACAATAACACTGTAAAAGTAACACTCAGACCAGTTTAGTAAAGTTACACCCCCTGTCAAAATTTTTATTGATTTTAGAAGTAAATTCGTTATGCATAAGTCTATTGTCATATAGTTCCTTTCCATTGTAATGTAAATAGCCTAGTAAAGCAATATTGGTTTGTTTG
>JAOUQW010000042.1:16615117-16633565 GCA_028565825.1 Olivaichthys viedmensis | reverse complement strand
AAAGTTGCAATAAATACAGTGGGAGTGGAATGTATAAGAACAATTCAGGATTATGGCACAAATAAAACTATTTAATAAAAGTAGGATACTAAAAGAGCTTTTGGTCATCCAGTCTAATGAAGTAACTCTGTTAAATGCACCCAAACCTTGGCATTTCAGAGATATAAAAAAAATAAAAAAATAAAAAACTTCCAGTGATGTAAAAAGACAAATGGAATGACTTGAAGGCTTTTGAGGCACTTTTTTTTGCGCATTCTTTGACACAGTTTAATATCAACCCCAGTCCTTTTAGGCTGCAGCACAGAGGAGTTTGGCTGGTGAACCTTAATTGCTAATTCACGGACATTCACTTTGAGATGCATGAAGTCAATTAATAAAAAAGTGAATCACAGGGTGTAAAAAGTGGATTTGTGTTGAGCAAATTCTGCATAGTGAAAATTTGAAATATTTTCTTCACAGTTCTCCATACTTCATTTAAAAAAGCAGTTCTAAAAAAAAAAAAAAAAAAGTAATGTTCTAAATTCTAAGATAGCAGGTTTTAGGTATCTAGCCGTTTTATATTTAATTATGACCACTGTAAAACACTGCCAACTTAAAAACAGGGAAATCTAGAGTAGGGGCAGGGATGAGCACAAGGCAATAACACTCTCCTTTTCTTTCATTCCTCAATACAAAAGGAAGACTACTGATGATAGCAAAAGACTTGCTCTGTTTAGAATATATTGCGTTAATACTGTTTCGACTAACGGCGCACCTCTCCTAGTAGTCGATACCCTGGTCATTGTAGTGACCACTGTATTCATCATGGTAGCTGCCCTGGTACTCCTCCTCTTGATATTCTGCCTGATAGTCACTGTCGCTGATCTCCGAGCCGTTCGTGCATGTGCCCTGGCTGCCATTAGCATGGATGACGGGCTCTGTGGCCGCGGCACAGTACTTGGGGTCGTAGACCTGCCTGCCCAACCCGTACGTGCTCATGCCCTTCTGAGATGCCACCTTGTTGGTGCCCATCTGCAGGGAGATGGTGGAGTTGTCCAGTGGCTGCACGGCTACCTTCTGGTCAAAAATGTCTCTCCTGGTGCCCGGAGCAGACATGCCAGCCTAGAGAGAGTATATGATATGGGCTGAACCACATTCGCACAAGAGGAATAGTACAAAAGTACCAAAATACCAAATACACTGAAATTGTATTGGCTCGTTTAGTGGGTATACCTGGCTAGCGCCTTTGTTAGTGCCCATCTGCAGGCTGATGGTAGTCTGGTCATAAGGCTTGTCTGTGTGGGTCTTTGGGTCATAAAGATGTCTCCGTGTGCCATAAGCAGTCATTCCGGCCTGGCTTGCACATTTGTTAGTCCCCATCTAAAAACATTCGTTCCTAATTAATTTGTCCACTTCTATTATATGTAACAAAGCAACATATCGTCGCTGTCCAATGAAAAACATGTAGCTCCAAAATTCCAATTTTTCAGGAACATGAAAAAACACTCATCATTAATCACACACAATAAAGCCAAAATTCACGGTGTGATTTGTCGGCTTTTCATTGGTCATTTACATGTTAACTGCTGTGGGGTAGATGGAGGTTTTTGCCCACATTCCATATATATTAAAAAGTAAAAAACGCAAAAAGTGGAAATGCATGTTTTTCTTTGGACAGCGACGATATACTGTAATAGGGATCAATCTGATATTTGTAGAAATGTCTAACCTGAAGTCCAATAACACACTGGCCAGCCTTCATCTTTTCGTCATCAAAACGCCTTTCTTGTTTATCTGCGTATTTCACGCCAATGTCAACCTTTGTGTCAAGGCCTTTGGTTTTTGCCTGCAAAAAAGGTAATACAATTACTTTTAATTACACAGGATTGCATGTTGCACAGAATAAGCAGACACACAACACAAGCTGAATTTTAAGAAATGGGCCCCATTTGTATTCACTGTACATGACAGAGGCTCAGAACATACCATGCTGGCAAGGGCGAGCAATGTGGTCTGGACTTGAGTCATGTTCCCATTTTCAAAGAGGTCATTGGCTTCAAAGATGTCATTGGGCTTCAAGCCATAGGCTAGGATGGCTTTGATGAAATTTCCAAGGTTCTCCAGCTACAGGAAACACAGCAACAAAGAGACCCGTTTCACACTAAACCCATTAGGATGCAATAACCAGATAAAAATCATGGCATTAGTGAGCAAGGCAAAGACTATGAGTATAGCTTTTCCCACAGCATGTAGTGGCTGTGCAGACTAGGGTTGTGTAAGACCATTTCATGGTTATTTCTGGTATTACATCTCTGCTTTCCAGGACACTGAATGCTTTTCACAACAAAGGCTCTTAATTGGGTGGAAAACAGCAGCAGTAGCAGCAGCAAGTCTACCTTATGCCAGTTCAACTGCGTGTGGTTGATTTTCTTTATGGCACCTGGATGTAGCTTGTTTATCAACCTAAAATGAAACAAGGACAAAAACCTTAGTAAAGCATTTTATTACACTTTCAAATAAGCAAATAGCTAAAATAAAAAGAACATAAAGAAGATATCATATCTATAAAAAAAGCTCCTGGAATATTTACTGCTAAAGATGGAGAGCAGTGCAGTGTGACTGATGTTTTAAATCAATCTGTCAGTTGTGCACACAGAGTCAGCACTCTCTACATGTAACACAGCAATGGCAGATCACACAGTGCTGACAAGGAGAAACAGCCACCAAGTCAGCTCTAATGCAGTGCCTGGGGGAGTGATGACAGAGTGCAGTGGGATCTAATCACGCACGCACACATGCACGCACGCACACATGCACTCGCATGCATGTGCGCACACAAACGCAACACTTTTCAGCATTTTGCAGTATATGAACTTACTCGCACAGAATGACACCATCCTTTAAGCCCTTCTGAAAGTTGTCTCCGATGGGCATACCCGTAACCTCCTCGATCCAGAAACGGAGCTCCTCCTCTTTTTGAGAGTCATATTTCTGTGCAATCTAAACGTGAAAGGGGAGCAAAACAAATGCACGTTAGATAAATCATAGACTTAGATGACTTAAACTAGAGGTGCTGCAAAGTATGAGCGGTACTACACCACTACACAATTCTATTTTAACTTCTTGAATAATCACAATATGCTTTGAATCTCCAGAAAGGATATATCATGCATCTCCAGCCTCACGATGTTCAAGTATGTCAAAGCACAGCCACTGATCAGGACCAGATGTAGAAGTTACTCAACTGGGCACAGATGCTTTTAAGAAACAATCACTTAAGACATGTTGAAATTTCACTTTTTATAGAGGGTTTCATCAGTTCCTCATAAGCTTAATTCAAGGAAAAGACCAGTATTCAGGCATTGCTTGGATTCTCTTTTGTTTTTGTTTCTGTGTAACAAGACCACAAGCTTTCGGTCATGTGATTCATCACAGACACATAGATGCTCTGAAAACAATATAATCATTGAATTGGAGTGTGGAAACTTGGTTCATGGGCTCTCTTTCTGATTTGCTAAATGGCATGTATGACACAGGATGGGATGCCAACTGCCAAAATCAATGCTACCAGCTATGAAGGTTTACCATCTAACAGACAACAGATCCTCACAAACACATGATGGAAGGTAAAGACTCCAGCAAAGTGTAAATTACGCCATTAGTTTTAAATGATTAAAATGTGAGGCAAGTTTCAACCTCAGTATAGTAGGGTGCAGATTAAATCTAATTTAACATTAGTCCAGAGCCAGCATGAAGACAAAATCCAGGAAGTGACATTTATCACTGGTGTGCCATTTAAAGGACAGCATACAGGATCAGAACCCAAACAGTGACAAAGCTGTTCTGGCTTTCAGGCCTGTGGGGTTTTACAGCATTACAGACTGGGCCAGATCCCAGCGAGTAAACCTGATTGAACTGAAGCCACTGTGCCCTGGAGCTGTCCATATCACGCTTCACAGCCAAAACATGATAAGCAGGAGCCATTATTACATATAGAGCGATCCCGCATGGCCTTCAGCACACCTCCTGCGGTCACCAGGCTCAATGGCAGAGTCAGCTACACCCAGGAAGACCAAGCATATACAGATTTTCATATGACTAGGAGTGTGTTGATAAAGCAACTAACTAATGTGCACAATTCAATACAGGCTGCTAAATTAAAAAAGCTATACAAGGTGCAAGGAATCAGAACTGTGACATATGCATCTAGTACTGAATCATTAAAAAACAAGCAGCACAGTCACAAGACTACTTAGCTTTCAAGATCTGAAAAAAAGATGAGGAAGCAAAGAGACCCATGAGAAAACATCTTGCTTTCACTCCCCTTAATGTTTGGCTTCTCTCTTCAGTCCTAATCGTAACTTATTCAGGCCAGTGTAGATATTAGCTTGTCGCCACCATATCGTCCATGCTTGGCTGACATTGAGCCAGGACACAGAGGATGAGACCGTAATACCAGTAAAAGTCAAAACAAACATCCAAAACAAGCATCGTCAAATGTGCCTAAAAACATATGGGTAACTATTCAGGCCCAAAAGCCCTCATGCCTTTGTAATGCTAATTTTCCCCTCCCTTTAGCAGAGAGAAGTTCAGTTTTGGCTGGAGTGCAGTGAACTACTGGCCTCTTGCAAAAGCCTGGCAGCTGGAATGTATGAGAAGCCACCAGGAAAAAATAAATTAAAAAAAAGCACTGTAGGACACAGTCACTCCTTCTGTGCAATTTCAGAACAGGCAAAAAGTCCTTCCTCACATAATGACAGACAAAAGGGCAAACATTATAAAAGTCATTTTTAAAAGGGCAGATACTCAAAAGATCAGCTGTTTGTGAAATAAAAGGTTAAAAGGATTTTGGTTACAGTACACTTACAGGCTAATTCAAAACAGTTGTTTAACCCTCAAGTCTTGAGCAGGTAAATGAGAGGATCAAAGAGGCATTACAGAAACCAAACGCCCTCTCAAGATAAATGGTACGAGATTTTTTTTAAAGGCCCACAAAAGGCAGTTTTAAACTCTTGCTAAGGATATGGAAGACAAAAACATGACAATGGCCTCAGGAAATGGACTTTCCTGTCCTAGCCAAAATGGCAATCCAGGGTTAACAGCTGCAGCCCTTCACACAGCCTGAACCAATCCAGGGAAATTTTGCTGATCAGCATACTGCAGGGAATGCAGCAACCAGTTAGCCTGCACAGCTTTCTATCCACATGAGCAGTGTGTCAACAAAAGGTTGGTTACACTAAAGCTCTCCCTGGAATGTAGCATTATGGAGAACGGGCCCAGAACCATAAACTTAACCTGGCTTTGGATACACCAAAAACCATACAAGTTCCAGTTTCTTCCCTCCTTCCCCAACCCTGAGCATGGACCCACTCAGCTCTGTTCTGGTTCTTCTCCAATGCACTTTATACCACAGTCTCATGAGGAACACTCTTACAGAGGATAGTCCAATAGCAAGATAGGTGAGGATGCCAAGAACGAATATGAATTTACTACAGTGAGACTGTTTCCCAGGCCAGAGTAAACCTAGGTGTTTCAATCCTTGGGGCATATTAAAGCCTATCTGCCAAAACGTGTGTGGATACAAACTATGCCCCTGGAAAGGTATTTAAAGTGTAAACAGCATCAGTCCAACTTTTCCCACTTTCAATACAATACCGAGATCAGAGCTCGGAGCATTAGCCAATACCCAATACGGACATCCTCTTAGAAACCAAGCCAACTCTCTGCAAGCTACTGTTGCCAAGTTATAAGAAACATTAGCGGTATGATGGTAGCATACTTTAAGACAATTTGTGTCCTGTGTTGATGTCCAAGATCTGTGTCATGTCAGTCACAATAATATGTTTACAGCATAAAATATGTCAGTGGATTGGAATGGAAAATATGTCAAATTCAATCCGATAAGATCCAGCGTATCGACATCAAGTATAGACTGATATAGAAACAACAATGTTTCCACACTGAAAAATTAACTAATTAACCAAAATCAACCTCATCTGTAAAGGATCACAAGACCTTTTCTCCTGATACATGAATATTTTAAACAGACACAATGCATTGCTCTCAATAGTGTCCCATTAACCCATCCACCCAAAAACAATGATTCAAAAGACCCAGAGCCAAATAACCCCCTATAAATAGAAACTGCATCACTGGGGAACATTAATGAATACTTATGACAAAGTATTAACATGTCCCCTGCTTTAAAAAAAGACAACCCACCAATGTGTTGGTTGTGTAAACTGATGAATGACCCATGGGGTGTTGGCAATAAGTCGAATGTTGTTGCATAATCAGGGAGGGGTAAGGGGGTCATGATTATCCTGAAAACATCCTTTCCCATCTCAGTCACCCTTGAAATTTCATATTGAGAAAAGGAATAGCTGTGGTACAAGTTGTAGTTAACTATTAACAATGATGATGCAGGTACTGGATTTTGAACTGCAAAAAGGTTTAGTAAAAACAAAATCAGTCTTGGACATTGAACACTACTTTGCTTACATCCGAGCCAGAAAACAAGAGCATGCAAACAGCAATGTGCTCAGCCTTCCAGAAAGCAAGATGTTGAAACTAGAGGAACAAGACCAACAAGTCTCTGACCCGTAAAGAAAAGCCTGAAACTAAATGCCCCTGAGAAGGACTTTCCCTTACTGTTACTGAAACCTTGGGTTAGCAAGTAATCACCCACATGACTTTATAATATTAAATATAAAAGACAAGATGCAATCCAAAAAAGTGAAGCACAACACTAACTTTTACATTAGCAGCTTGTGTTCTCCAATGCTACTGTTTGTCAAAAAGCAGGCAAACGTTCTCACCAAGTTCTTTTGATTACTGCAGCTGATGTATATTTATTCAAACGACAAGTACAAAATAGCGTCTCTGAGAAGATCAGAAAGTAAAGATTAATCAACCATAACATTATCTGTAGCTTACAGCTTTGTATAAAGCAATGAAGAACGTACTATGCAACTCCCATCACTGTGTACTTGTGTTTTTATTATTATTTTACAGCACATTTTCTTTTGACTTTGTTCTTATGAAAGAAATAACTAGGGCTGCACGATTCTTGATGAAATGGGAGTCATGATTTATTTTTTTTGGCTTAGAATTGAGATCACGATTCTCACTCAATTTTTTGACACACCGCCTGCTGGTTAAATAATTAGTTATGGCAATGTTCTGTTCTTTTGCCGTTAGCAACTAATCAGCCACTTGTGGGCGATAATCGGTCTTGATAAACACGCTCTATTCGTACTGCGTCACTGGCAAGTTCTGAGCGAGACGGTACGTGCAGCCATGACGCACTCTCCACATTCATTAATTTTATACTTTTAGTCGTTGTTTGTTTCGTAACTAGGAATTTAATATTCAGTACATAACATGAAACATTTGTTTAGGACAAAGTTGTTCCTTCTCACTACAGGCCCTAACCCTTTCCGACATTGTTTCTCCCCTTTTTCTTCTGTAGATTCATTGCGCTTGAGGTGCATGCGTGAGGTCATTTGGTAACGTCTAGGGTCATTGGTCAGAGCAAATAAGGGGTCATAGTGGCACTGTTTTTTATGCAATGGTAGCCCGAGTGCAAATGCTGCAGAATCGATGCTGTTGCATTGAGAAACGAATCGAGGGCGCGATTTTAATACGACTTTTTGTGCACGCTTAACAACAACTGTGCTGTTTGTATGGTGTACGGAGTGTTGTAATTTTGAAAAACAAAAATAAATGTAAAAAAAAATATTGAACAAAAGCAATGGTATTCTGTTTATTATTATGTAGGCAGGACATGGTTTAGAGAAAACCTGGAGGGCACCCAGTGGAGTCACAGCTTAAGGGTCCGTACAGAAAGTTTTCAAGAACATGCACACTAAAATATGTTTTTGAAGGTTTGCAGTCATCCAGGCCATTTTGAATGTCTTGTGTAGTAAGCCTAGGCAACAGAACTTGTGTTTTAATGTGGAAGATGTTCTCAGATGAGCGTTGAAATGTCTTCAAGATTAACAAGTCCAGCCATCTTTACTTACTACTACAAAACAACAACAAAAAGGACATCAATACTATTGAATGTTGAAGAGAGGAAAAAAGAAAAAAAAAAGAAAAAAAAATCTGTGGTAGTGAAACCCTAGTGTATTCTGTATACTTTGTCAATGGGCCTATGAACCTCTGGGTTTTTATAAACGCCCCATCTCAGGAATGTGTAGAATTCCTGTGGTTCAAAACATTTTCATTACTGATCTGCCAGAACAATTACTGCACAATACTGAATGGATCAGCTACACAGGAAATGTTCTAAATGTTCAGCAAGACTCACAAAGCTAGCGAATTACACAACTAAAGTTTACTATAGAATATAACCCATCTGCTCCCAAAGCCCTGGGCTAACTGATGAGGTCATCTTTCAAAAGAATTTCTGAAGCATTTCCGTTGTCTCATTCAACATCCTGCCGACTTGGACACTTGGATCTTTTCCCACCCCTTTTGGTGTGAACTGAAACATCCCATTTTGCATTTACCAGCATGTGAACCTAAGCATTATTTATAGGGCAACAGTGCTTTTAGTACAAGACCGTCTTCATCTCAAACTCTCAGATTACACATGCCCTCTCTCTCTCAGGGACAGAAGAGGGAACACATTGGATCACATTTGACCTTCACGCACATGACATAACCTATGTAACATACAAAGTGAAGATAAATGTGAAAGTTGTGTTACATTCCTAACTGTGTCCAGCTTTTATTACTGGTTAGGGAGAGTGGAAGGGGCGCAGGCTCCGCCCACAGAGGCGCAGGCTCCGCCCACAGAGGCGCAGGCTCCGCCCACAGAGGCGCAGGCTCCGCCCACAGAGGCGCACAATAAAACACAATGGACTCGGCTTTGCGTCTTCTTCATTTCCATTCATCCGCAATAAAAAAAAGTGGCGGAGACCTTAAGGAATGAGCTAAACGGCCTTGAAATAAAAAGTCATTACCACATAAATAAACTATTATTGTAAATATCCGATATATCGAGCGACACATAGCCTACCGTCCCCGAAAGTCGATCCACCTCCAATAAATAAATAAAGAAAGAAAGAAAATCAACAAGAAAGGCGTAGGTAGAGATGTGGACTTGTCTGGAACGAGTCAACTCCATGTTTAAACAGTCAGAAAGCGAATTATATCATTGCAAGCCGATTTTCCACTTTTTTAAACAGGCTTTAATGAGTTTAAAAACGAGTCTGCACAGGCTACTGCAATTTAACCATCACTTTTAATCCGACCTCTTTAAAAAAAAAGGCTTCGGCCCAAAGAGACATTTTCAGAATAGAAAAAAAAAGAAAGACAGAAAAATAAAAAGTTTGATGTACACAATGTTGTAAAATAAAGAAACTAATGTGTGGACGCGTCACCTGGATGTCCACCGCAATTAAAGAAACGTTAAAACACCGCAATTAAAGAAACGTTAAAACACCGCAATTAAAGAAACGTTACCCGACACGTTAAAACACGAGAGGTCAATGTTTCGGCATCGTTTCCCTTTACATCGCACCGATGAGACGCAGAAGGTGATTTAGGCCTACCTTGCTTTTAACCTCCGCAGATAATCCGTAGGCTGGTCCCTTGTTGAATTGAGCCATGCTTCTCTGCTTTTTAAAAGTGTCTTTGCGTTACTGATATCTGGCAAAAGAAAAGGAGAGCGAGAGAATTGTATCTGATTTCAGACCGCAGTCGGTGTAATTCAGCGATCCGCAGGCGCAAAGCAGTCCTAAAGTTCGCCCGAGTTTGACCTGTTTCGGGACGAGGTGTCACTGCGATCACTTGCGGAGTTGCGCTCCGGATAGCTGATATTTGGGAAGGGAAATGATTGACGGATTTCTTTCAGCCAATCGCAGAGGTCTGGTTTATACGCGTGACCCCGCCCACCCTTACAGCTGCAGCTGTTGGCAGCATCTACTGACTGCTTAGAGGCCAGACGATCCCTATTAAAAAATAACCACGATATACTTTGTGCGTGACAGCCTAGAGTATAATATATATGATATATTTTAAGTGTTTCTCTTAAAAAGCGTTTGTTTTTGTTGTTGCTTGTTTAACTTTTATAGACCTGTTTATATTGTGCTGGTAATTACAAATCAAAGATACATTGTTTTTCTGTAGCACATTATGCAAAAGGTACAGTAGATAATGAAGAAAAGAGCTACACCTACAGTATAGATGTTGACAAAGGCTGTTTAGCAGGCAACCCATTTAACAATGAACCTATATTAAATATTTAGCATGATAAGCAGCTGCTTAAATAGTGGTTCACACACATACAGTCCACTCCAGAGTTAGTGGCACACTTCAAGAGAATGGGCAAAAACAACTGTATAAGCATTACCCATCATGGTTCACATTTTCCACTCAAACACCTGGAGAAACTACTTATCTTTTCTATAACAAAAAAATGATTCTCATAGGAACAATTTTTTCTTTTTCACATTTCCTCTTATTGCCACTCCTAAAAAATGCTTAACATAAATTGAACCAAATTGCCAGCCTTGAAAGAATTCTACTTTTTTTAAATTGCTGTGTTCACGACCTCTGTTATTGTCTTTCATCAAATCAGAGGTTGCACATTTGTAAAATCCCTTTATCCAATGGCCATTGCTAGACACTACAGGAGGGGCTCAGTGTTGTTATTCTCTTCAAGGCAGGCTTCCTTAATTATGTGGGAGCGCAGATAAGTTTGGGATCAGTGTTTTGATTTTTATTTTTTTTTTAAATCATGTTTGAAAAACTCTTGTCTTAAAATAAAACGATACATCATCACATGTTTAAGCTCAAAATATCTTTCATGTTATATTTTATTTTCATGATGGGTGCCAGTAATTATGAAGTTTACTGTTTGCGCATTCACAATCTTCTAAGACCTTCTACAAAAGTACAAGAACATAAACAAAATGATTCCCCTCTGTTCCACTGTCTTTGAATAATCTGCTTTTAGAGAAAGTTTTAGCGTGCTTGTTTTAAATTTCCTTTTCATTTTTGAAGACCTGGAATTAGACCTTTATATCAAAAACTGAGTTAAGAAAATGAAGTAGCCAATGACTGTTGGAAAATTTTATTGTGTCCTGTAGCCATTACCTGTGTGCGTAGCTTGCAATATGGGACATGGCTCATTAGATATGAGCACAGTAAGTAAACTGATGGATACACAAGAGGCAAAAAAAATAAAAAAATAAACAAGACAAGATTGTGTTCATAGCCAGTAAAATGTAAAAGCTTTTTATAAACATTAGTGAACTGCTGTTACATAAAGTAAGATCCTAAGTTTCTAAGCAACTATAATAAATGAATGGGTAAGTGATAAGTATTCTGCGTGTATCTCTCAGATTATACTTGCAACATAATATGTAGATGTATAAAACAGCTCTCCCTTTCTAATCACCCACAATCCAACAGTCTGAGCTGGATCACTCTGCCGAGGGCGTTGAAGCTCTTCCACACCAGTCTCGGCCTTCTCATTCTGCTGCGGTTGACTTAATCACGGCAGCCAGCTGCCAATAACGACAACCGCCCTTCATCAAGATACTGCAGGACCAGTGAGTAAGACAGCACTCAATACACATCTCTTCTTCTCAGTACATGAGTGTACATCCCTGATAATCACATCTTAAAAGTCTGCAGAGCTTTCAGTATATGCTTTTATACCTTTAAAAGCACCGTTTAAACCTGTGGTGGCTTATGTTTATAACCAAAGTCATAATGTGCATATGTCTGATCTCTGAAACTCCCTGAACTGCCTGAGAAAAAATAAATAAAAAATCACAGCAGAACTGTTACGTGGACTTCCCTGTTGGGTCGAGGGTAAGCACTGTGACTGAAGGGAAAGTATAAGGTAACCCGACAATTATCTGGCCTGCAAGAACATGCAAGTGCAGTCGTGCGCAACTTTATCATTCTCCAATCTTCTATTAATGCTAACAGAAACAGCACAAACACATGTTTCAAACACTGGTGATCAGAATTCAGTGCTAAATTTCAGCATAATTTGTGTTTTCTTCCTTCCCCCTTCTTCTTAAGGCTGCTGGGGGGAAAAGAAAAAAAACAACAAAAACCCAAACATCTCAATTATTCATGCCACTTCCTCTGGCCTTCAGCAGCATCTATGGGAGCAGCAGCAGCAGTAAGGACAGGAAACGCTCCACAATGCGACTCCAGCTCGAAGAGCATAGCTAGAACACAAAGGCAGAGGAAAACAGCAGCACTCAAGGAATTCAGCTATATATTAAAAAATAAGAAATAAAAGAGTGGGAAAGGTTGAGTACCTGAATGACTGATGCGCTCCCATCTCATTCAGGTGGAACCTTTAATTGAACACCACAAAAACATGTCAGTATCTACTTCTGAAAAAGTTTTCAAAAGTAGATACCGACATGGTGCGTGGTGTTTGATTTAGCCGCAGTGATTGTGTTTTTCTGAGAGCATCATGACAGCACTTTTCAGCAGCCAATCTTCTGCACATTACTTCTGCTCTCGGTTTCATTTGAAGAAAAAAAAAAAAAATAGAACAGAGCCTTTTATTTGACAAGACCTTCAACTACACCTAAGCAACCACAAAGCTATGAAGACATACCTTACATAAAACAGAGCGCAAGTCATCGCATCACTAACACAAAACAGTGGATTCCACTAGAAGCATCTAGAATATGTAACATTTTTAGAAATGATATGTCCAGAATACTCAACACTAAAGAAAAGTAACAAAAGACGGTCAATATAAGAAGAAAAAATACAAATACTCAAAGTACATACACATGACCTAATAAATGTCAGTGTACCATACTGAGTACAAAATGAAAACGGTTCTGTCCAGTCAAGTTTGCACTCATACTATCCTCCCAATGTAGATTGATTTGGGATATTTGGCTTGCAGTGGCTGCCACTGCACAAAGAAGTAGTCAGCGATGTGGTAAAGGATCTTTCCAGACAGGGAGAGGCTCTCTACACGGCAAATACTCTCCACATACACCAGCAAAACCCTCTTAAGCCCCAGGGTACCCAAGAGCAGTCCAGCTACACACAGAGGTATGCACGTCCCAGGCCCATTACACAGCACCTGAAACACACACAAACAGAACATCCTAAAACTAACTCTGCAAGCATCTACATTTAAATCAGCTTCTCGAAAACAGAATTAAAATGTTAAATTTGCATCTCTATAGGCCAAAACTGAAAGACCAGTGGCTAACCATCTCCTCAGCGTGAGCAGAAATCTGAGAAATTCTAGACTGGAGAAAATAAGTAGCACAGGAAAGCATCAGACTGCTGTGGAAAGAAGCCATGGGATCTGGAGAACCCATCACCATACTGAATGGCGAGCCATGATCTGGGTGCGCAGTAAGTAAGAAATAATCCAGCCTGAGTGCAGCTAGCAAAGACTGGTAGGAAGCAGAGGATTCAGTTGGCCAAAAAAAAGGGACAAATGAAAGAGTGTAAAACTGTTCAGACTAAAATGGACCAGGGATAGTAGAGCTCTGAAGTTAACATTTATACAGATAAGGTAAAGTAAACGTTGCTAGATTTATCATTCTGAAATACAATATAATTTCAGCAAGCATGAACGCAGGACCTGTCATGCACTTCATCATGCATATGGAGAGAGAGGTATTTGCACTTCACATGTTCCTGCAGATCTACCTTTGGGACTATTCATCCAACAGTGAGATGCTGACTCCAGTTTTAAAGATGGTTAGGGTTGTGTGAGAGATCTAAGACCATTTGCTGTGGGCACTCGCCAAGCTATAATAAGACTGTTGCCAGTAAGATGCAAATATGAACATAATGTAAGCCTTCAACACAAAATAAATCACAGGCCATGGAAATGAAAGAAAAAGTAGTTTTAAAGCAAATATTTTTGTAAAAAAAAAAAAAGAAAAAAGAAAAAAAAAGAGTAGGTTTTTCCTCAAACTTTTCCTTAGGCAGCTTCAATTGTATTTTCCTGCCATTTTCTGATAAAGTGTTGCCAAAAAGAAATTCCTTGGCACTTACAGACATGAACACAAATAAAGACTAAAGGGTTAGCGCCACAACACGCTAACACCGCCATGCTAACCCCTGTTTCACATGACATCGTCCTGGAAAATATGTGGAACTTGCTGTGATGGAATACTACTTAAAGTGGATCAGGCTGGTGTGTGTCTCCAGCTCCTCGGAGGGTAGGCCGAGATTATAAATACTTCCTGCAGCACACTACATTCATAAACTAGTGCTGAAAATTCCTCATGTGCCTTTGCCTGCCTGTCCACCGCCTATCTGGACCACACCACGCTTCACCCAATTCAGACACACGAGCATCCAGACAGAATCTGTACTTGCACATGGCCATGTGAACATCTTTTCTATAAACAACATAATACCAACTTCCACAAAGCAGACTCGTTCACTCTCCCACAAGCATTCAGAACAAACTGGTCCTCACACGTTTTAATCTGCCAGGTTTGTGAGGAAAAGAATATAAACTAAGCCTCGGTGGTTAACCAATTTAAGAGCCAAATTGTTTCCTATCTCTTAATGCAAACTTCACTTTGCAATCAGTATCTAATGACGTAGTCAGAACTTTAGCTCATGAAACTCAGTTACGAGTTCTCACACAGGTGACGGGGCTCACGACGAGTCTGATGACAAACTGAGTCAACTCACCCCACAACAGACAAGACACATTACATCATACAGAGAATAACACCAGGTGGATGTGTGCGTCAGTTTGTCTCATTTCCTCACCTGCCCTCTCAAGTCTGAGGGGGAGATGAGTCAGCACACACCCGACTACACAGCAGGTGTGAGGCCTATAAAAGGTCTGAAACCATCTTCCGTGACCTACAGACACACTGAAACTGGAATAAGGAATAGGAATGACTTTAGGCTGCTACTTCTTAACTGATTATCAACCTTCTTGAAAGTCAGACAGGAACTAAAAAGCTGATATTAATAATATAGTGGTATTATACCCGACAAGTATACAGCACGATACCATGACTAACACACCTTCCTGTTTCAGAGCCACGGCCGACCGAGCATGATTGAGCAGGTGAATAAAATCAAGCAAGGCAGCATCCTGAAACGGATTACAATGGAAACAAATCTTAATTAATCAAACCTGAGCTTAAGTCACCGCGACCGTTCTCCACACTGAGGCCCAAACACACCACCACACCATCTCCTGCTCTCTGAAAGATGCCACATTTGCACAGCTGTTTTACACAGACGTCTACAAATGCAATCTATTCTGTTATTGTGGTTTCTGATAGCTGGATACGTTCTGGGTCGCAGTACAGGGGAGATAGTGCTGCGGCACTGTTTAAACAGATGACTGCCCACATAAAACTAGGCACAGACGAAAATACATGTTTGTCATTGCTGATAGGTTATAAAAAATAAATTAAATAATAATAATAAATAAATAAATAAATATATATTATTTTTTTATAATTAGCTGGAAATTTTAAAAAGGTCAAAACAGTGTGCACAGATCTGGCCAAGAAGTTCGATTACTGGCACAATAAGACAATAATTACAGTTAAACAAAAATATTGTGGTGTAGTATCTAATACATATATGCGAAATGTGCAAGAATCTTCTTTTTAAATGCAGATCTTGACATATTAAGTTAAACATCATTCTTCAAATGCTGCCTGGGGAATCCTTTTAGTCCATCCAGGCATCACATGGAGGGAAGGAAAGGAACAAAATATCAAATTTTGTTGGAATCTTCCTTAAAACAATCAACAAGCCACTTCATTCCATTCTCCAGCAATTTCCTAATAAGGTTAAAATAAAACATATGGTGCTGAGGCACTGAGCTGGATGCTCCAAAAAAAATAGACCCCTGAAAAAAGGGAGCTCAGCAGAAAGGAGCCGCACTGGAATGCCACATAGCTGGGCCGCTCACCGTGCAGCTCTCAAGCCACTGTCATTTGTTTTTGGAAAACATATGAACTGGGTGACCCCCTCCTCTCCTTGCTCCCCGTTTTTCCACACAAAGAAAACTTGAGCTCCTTGAACAGATGGATATTTTTTTCCCCCAAATATTTTGCATGTGTAGGTCTTCATTCCTCCTTCTGTCCAGAATTGGCAACATTTGCCCTGACATACAGCAGACAGATACAAGTAAAGAAAATATGCAAGGGTTTCTCTTTGTTACTTAATTATAATCAAATATAGTCTTAAATCTAATGATAATCACACTAATTCTTACTAAATAGCAGAGTTCAAAGATGTCCAAAATGCTTTGGATGCCTTTTCAAATTTTGTTCAGCTTCCTTTTTGGAGTGACTAATGCATGATCTAATGCCTGAAGATCCAGTTAACTCATCAGTAATTTAAAGTATACATTCCAATTACATAGTTATTGGCTTTTAGAATGGCTCTTATGTAAGCAGTTCTCTCAATAGCTCTAAACTCATAGTAATGTTCAGAATGAACCATCCTCCACTGGTCTTGGACAGACTATATAGTATTAGTCTGTTCAGACGCCGTCAGGCTCTTGGATTGTGCTGACACATCTGGAGGTGGTGGGCTGTGCTGAGGGGGTGCTGTGATTCATACATGTCCTTTTATGGCAAACTGAGGTTTAAGACCACTCCCACCTCTTTCCCCGCCTACCGAACCTGACCCCCCAGTTCCCTCTAATTCCTGCCTAGAATGCGGCCCCCGTGGCCGCTCACACATGCTCAAGTTTGGTAAAAAACAAACGGAGGGGGAGCTTTAAGTCACGCTAAGGAATGCAGGCACGCAGTACCGACCCATGCGTCAGACGTCACAACCATAAAGAACAACCCCTACAACCCCTGACTCAGAGCACTAAAAGTAAATATGACTAGTATAAGCCCAAAGGTCAAGTGCTTAGACAGTAACTGTACAAGCAAAAAAAATTATTTTAATAAATCTCAAAAAGAAAAGCCCTTTCTTTTATTTTCAAAAAGCACGGCTGTTCCGATTGCTCTTCCACCTTCACACCCCTACTTTACAGAAAGCAAGTGTGGAAAATGACGATTGAGAATGAACAAAAGGGAGCTAATTAGAGATTAGAGGAACAGTAGGTCTGCTTCCTTTGACTTGTCAGGCAGCTCCTTCCCCATGGTGAGTGCTCACTCTCCCTCGTTCACTCCTACCCCCTGTCCTGCTTAATCACATCCAACCACGTCTCAGCCAGTAGAGAAAGCCAATGCTGTTCAGCTCCTCCACTTTCTCTTCTCTCACTCACAGCTGGAGCTGAGGAGCCAGTCAGGCTTTGCCACAGCCTGAGAACAAGACTCCGGCTCCCCACTACTGGAGGAGGGGGAGGACAAGGCGCCGTGTCACTTCTACCCATGCACTCTCCTCCCTTTATTTATCTTCCTGTCTCTCTGCTCTTTTCCTTACGCCTTTCACTCAATTGGAGACAGGTTGAGGAATGCCAGATGTTTTGATTCGCTGTACCACAGATACTCCTTGCCTACGATAGCCTCATCATCGTCTGGGAGGAAAATGACACTATTTACTGCTTAAATGTTTACAGGCTTTGCAAACGGAATGCGTAACCTCAGAAAAGCGTGTGTGGCTGTAACCGATTGAAGAGTGCTATTAGAGAGTAGGCCAGAATTTTTTTTTTTGTGAGGCTACAAAATCCACTGTAACTGAAGCAAAACCTGACAATTTCTCTATGTAATTGCCCCTTTCTAAATGTTACGCTCTGCCAGAAGAGAACAGCAGGCTTGCTGTAAAGTGTGCATGATTTGAGACGTCTTTCATTTTCTTTAACTAAAAATTGCTTTGCCTTGTCGAGTCTCTAAACTCAAGGTAATGTTCAGAATGAACCATTCTCCATTGGTCTTGGATAGATTGTATAGCATTAGTCTGTTCAGACACCGTCATATTTCAACTTCTCATTCTTTAAGTGATGCTGTTTGTTTTCCAGATGCAAATGACCTCAATTAATTAACAAAAGTCATTCATTTATACCAATGGTAATATACATCCTTGTGGCATTCGGGACATGCCATTTTGTGCTGGAGTGTCAGACAGCACAGGTCAAGGCTACAGCCTGTATAACAGACATACAGAAAAACAAAACAGATGACATCTAGTGGCGATAGCACATAAGAGTTGTGTCTCAAATCACATACTTGTACCATGTTCTATTATGGATTATTTTTGAGTATACATAACCGTCCAGTGCGTCACACTGAGAGTCAGGAACAAATGTAGTATAGCAAAAAGACCTGGACAACGTACAATAGTGTCCCATCATGCATTACAGAGGCAGTTAACATCACGCAACACTGAGAAAACGTTGTTTATATCCCGTGCATTTTTAATGTCATTTCACTTAAGTACAAAATGGCTAAAGTATGTTGTATGTACTAATCCTCTAGATTATTGCACAGTTCATACAGTCGTGGCCAAAAGTTGAGAATGACACAAATATTAATTTTCACAAAGTTTGCTGCTTCAGTGTTTTTAGATC
>JAOUQW010000042.1:16542583-16572410 GCA_028565825.1 Olivaichthys viedmensis | reverse complement strand
AGGTCTGTAGTATCCAGGTAAGATTATCCATTTAAGTAGGAAGTCCTAGGCATAAACTTTTTTTTTTGAGAAGTTCAAGTCTTTATCCATATGAATAGAAAATAAACAACAAGAGGTGAGTCAGAAGTTCAGAAAGCTCCAGATGAAGAAGCAAGCTGGCTTTTTACATGAAATAGCACATTACACAAGCACATTTCTTAAACCTTCCAAATATCTCCAAAGAGCCTGACTGGAACATATTTATTATCCTATTCCTCACTGAGACAAACAGGTCTTCTTGTTTTCTTGTTCCTTCCCATTCCAACTTTTTTCCCAATAAAGAAAAATATCTCACATGTACAAGCATGCAAGCTTCTGTTGAGCCATAACTAAGAGGTGAAACACTGAGCCAGTGCCAGGAGTCACGACTGTAAACCAGGCCAGATTCCTACAAGGTTCACCTCATGTAGAAGCAAAAACCCTGAAATTAAAACGAACATTCTGTATTTTAACCTCATAGTCATTGCTTCATATCAAATTCAGTGTGTTGCAGTACAGAGCCAAAACAACAAACTTGTGGTCCACTGATGTGTGTTTTAAAGGCCGATGCTGATACCGATATTTACAAAGCATTGAGGCTGATGCCCAATAAAATGCAGATATTGGATTGTCATAAAATTATAGAATTTTATTTAGATTTGATCAAATCATCAAGATTTACACAAACACTGCTCTAGCTTATCTGAAAACATTGCTATTCTCTATTTGTAAATATCAATGCGTTTTTTTATGCTTACACGATTATCTTTGGAGTATTATCTTCTGATTAAGTGTTACTTGAATTTTTATATGTTGGTCTGAAGAGAGTGTTAATCAGCCATAGGTGTCATTAATGTCAGCATATAGGTTACCAAGCAAAATATTAAATATTAGTTTCTTTACTATGTAAATGCTAAGCTGGCACTGATCCGACTGCAGCCACCGACTGGTAGCTGGCCCGTTCACACAGCGCGCCCTAATCACGCAAATCATCTCTGTAATTTAAAAGCGTTCGCCCTATCATCTGGAGATCGCTGGGGCTCCACAGCCATCCGTGGCCGGGAGTCTAAGAGAGCGTAATTGGCCCTGCTCTCTGGGTGGGAGGGACGGCATCACACTTTCTCTCCTGTCGATCAAAAAGCGGCACCAGCCAATCGTGGGCGTCTGTGAGCTCCATGTCAAATCACTAGATTTAATACCACCTGTCCACAGGTATTTACACATAAAGAGATACAAAGCACAAGGAGATACAAGAGGGTTCACACAGCACATGAAAAGAATCACCAGTTTTCCTCTGTAAATTGAATGCTGCTGTATTGTTGTTTTGCTGTAATGTGTTGTGGTTTAATGAAAAGAAAATTGATATTGAGCAACCGGTGGTACAGCAGTAATGGAATGCATTAGAGGAAAAAAAAAAGAGAAAACTTTTCCAAAGGAGACATGGTCATTATTATGCAAATGATAATAGTTGAAAAGTTCATCTTCTCTCATGTTGCTGAACAGGCCTGAGGAGGACCATCTGCTGTTTGTTTTACAGCATGCTGTAAGCACACTCGATAACAGAAGAGGAAATACCTCTAGTATCAGCAGTGTACAATTACAACATCTGGATGTAAATGTTTTGTCTTATGGAAACTCGACTGCCACTGAACGACCTGACAGAGCCTCGACCATAATCCTTGGAGCCAGTACAGAAAAAAATAATGTGGAAGTGAATGTAGGTTTAAAGGCTTGTTTTATTTAAACAAGAGTAAGGCCCAGGCTGGCTATTATATGATTTGAGCCTGCCAGGACAGCACAAAATAAATGTCTAACCACAGGCCAGGACTTGTCACATGATAGCGCATACAAAACTATCCAGTAAAATCAGGACTGACAGAATGTACTGATGTAATATTGCATATGAGCCCAAATTCCGAATCATTCAAAAGGTATTTACTGAGAGCACCATAGTGTATAACTACAGCTCCGAGATGCATTTCCAAAATTAGTGTCATGGGTTACAGGTCAGCCAGCACATTTGTCACTTGCCCATGTCCACTCTGAATAAAGGTTACTGAGTCTCTAGAGAGGGAGAGTTGGTGAGTGTGAATGTACTGGCTGACTTGTGATTATTTTGGGGTTATATTTTTATGTTCATGTGCAATAGCGCGACCGGCCAAAGCCTTATTGTCCTTCTAGTTCGCATCGACCTCTGCGACATGGCACCCTAAAACAATGTCTACTCTAAATCCCAGCAGATCTGACACAGATCTGAACAGCTAAACAGCTGGGTGAAAACTCGGATAAGAACCAGCTGCTTTGTCAGCATGTAGCTCTGAAGCATTTTTTTTTTCTCCAAAAAGCTGTTTACCTAGTCATCTTGCTTCTAAAGTAGACAAACAGAACACAACTATTTGCTGCACATACCAGTCCATCAGTGAGCATTTTGTTTATTTGTGCTGCTCTGTTTGATTTAAAGGAAGAATATGTCTATTAGCTAACGCCCTATGTACAGAATATGGAACAAAAGGACAACATTCAAACAGATAAAGACGCACAAAGTTTGTTCAAAGCCGAGCTGAAGCAAATAACGAGGAACATATGCCACACACTCCGAAAACTTTGATGCACACAAGCTGCCAGCATTGACGAGCAGTGAAAAGAGCTACCAACACAAGCAGCTTGACCTTAACCTTATCATAGCCATAGGTCAGCAGGCAAAAGTTCAGCCTACAGCTCCACGTTGTCCAGACCTCTTATCACAGTCACTGTCCAGTCTCAAAAGTAAAGTCTCCGATCTTAAATGTCTGATCTCAGTACTTACTCATGATTCTGCAGCCACAGGCTCGGTCTCCACTCGCCCAACTTACATTTTCCACTCCTTCGGAAAAAGGGCAGGACGTCAAGAGAACATGTCCGGGGCAGAAAGAAAAAGAGTGAGGGGAGGGAAAGAGGGAGAGAGGGAGGGAGTAAAAAGAAGAGTGAACGCCCAGTCATGTCTGGCATGCTGATGACACCAGTCACATGCCCCTCACTAAACATAGACTGGATTACAGGGCAACCAGTGGCCTGTTGCACTCACTGTCCTCTTCTACAGGACTTTGAGTTAGTTTGTACATACAAAATAGGAAAAGCTGACTGGAGGATCAGTTTTTTTCTGAAGGGGAAGTGCATTACAAGTATAGGAAGTTAGAAAGCCCTCAGAAAATCAGTGAAAAGGAGAACGCCGGGGTAGTTTGACAGCTGCCGAGAGAAAAACAAAAACAAAAAAAAACAGCAAAAGAGTGAGGGAAAAGAAAAGAACAAAATGAGGAAAAGTAAACACTCTTGAGAACGCACGTGAAACGTTCACTCCAATTCCCCCCGCGGTACAGTGTGCCTGTAAAACACTTATACTAGTCGCACGTTCTGAATATACAGCGCCTACTGGCCTACTATTATTTATACTTAATTGCACGTAACCCGGTAAGCAAACACTTGTATAAGCATACCTTAGTCTCTCTCTACAGCACATTTAGAACAGGATTAGGAAGCAGTAAATTATTGGTTACTGTAGAAGTTACACATTGTTCCATTAACCTTCTATAGACTGATGATAAATGGGCATGGACTTTAACAGTAGTATGAAAACACTAACACCTGAACGGAGTTGGACACTAAACTCCAAAACCACAGAACTGAACCGATCTAGGATCATAAATGAATAGGATAGTTGCTCAACTGACAGATTTGAATAAGCCACACAGATCTCGGTTTACACTGAATTCCTCTTAATTATGGAGCGCTGGTGGGTTAAATACCAACAGTGATCACGAATAAAGTCTCAGGTTTATTTTCAGGAACTGTTGTAGAACTGCTGTGGAACATGGCCTGGGGAGCCACTGTTTTGAATACAAGTCAGTGATTCATGTCTATCTTATCAAACAAACAATCTGAGAGACAACACTGAGTTTACTGTTTATGGTCAAAGCTTGTTCATAGAGAACAGCACCAATCAGATTCATTCCACTTAATTTCACACTGGCACAGAGGAATGCCAAGAATCGGTACCAGGAGCTGCAGCTGTGTTAAAAACTGATCTAGGATCAGCGGTAGTGTTAGTTCCTGAGCAAAATGTCTAGCTCAGTTATTCCATTCAGGTCTGGTGAAGTGTTTGAGCTGT
This sequence comes from Olivaichthys viedmensis, assembly GCA_028565825.1. Taxonomy (NCBI): domain Eukaryota; kingdom Metazoa; phylum Chordata; class Actinopteri; order Siluriformes; family Diplomystidae; genus Olivaichthys; species Olivaichthys viedmensis. The sequence continues at coordinate 16,568,248 of JAOUQW010000042.1, read as the reverse complement.
ACTCTCTCTGCATTGTTATAGCTCAGTGAAGTCAGATCCGGCAGGCATCCAGCATCCAAACAGAACATACATCAGTTCTCCATCACCATGGAAATTAGGCATAAACACACACAGGGCTCTGCCCTGGAAACACTGAACAGACCTTTTCCTTCATGTGAGTCACAACGAGCTGAATGTGGAACTCACCGCTGCTGCTGTAAACGCTTCGGAATCCAACAAGACCAGTGCTGATGCAGTAATTCAGACACACACACACACACACACACACACACACAGAGCAGACAGGAGACAAGTAAACACTTTCAGAGAATGTAGAGAATGAGAGAGCTTTGTGTCTGCTGAGACATCACTATATTGTGGCACTATGCAATTCCCTGAACATCCAGAAGATGGCAGGATTCCTAAATAATCCAGCTGAGGAGACTGAACTATGCTACATCAATATACAAGTGCTGTAAAGAAAAGCGCAAGACACAATCTGATGGACTTGTCTGTGTTCTCCATTTAGTGTCTAAAGAAAAGAGATTCAAGCAACCCCACTTAATAAAACTGCTTTTCGTATCAAATAACAATGATATAAAAACACTGAGAGGGTTTTTTTTTTTATTCACGTGTGGTTCAGACAATCCCTATTTGGCTCTCCGCAGTGAAACGGTACTGAACTCGGATGTCATTTCAGAACTCATGACAGGTGGGACTTGCCAAGACTAAGAATGGCCCAAGTATCAAACGCAAATGACTATTTCTAAAGCAGGAACAGTAATTACTGCACTCTTACTCCGAGAAGAATGACATGCATGGGCCATGATCATAAACAAGCTCTTAAAGGCCTATTAAAATGCAGCGTTGGGTGTTAAGTGCGCAGGCCACGGGAATCAGGTCGTATGTAAATGACGGGAATAGACACACAGGAGGACATGCAGACTGTCGTTTGTACTATGCAAATTAGCACCGTTTGAAGCTCAGATACCGAAAGGAAATCTCGCAGATTATCTGGAATAAATCACATAGGAGATACCATTGTTAGAAGTTAACACAGTCCGTTATCCGTTATTAAACAGTGATAACGTTTGTTGTTTTGGCTCTGTACTCCAGAACATTGGATTTTAAAATAAAAAGAAGCAGACAAAGTTCAGCCTGACAACTTTAATGTACGGCTACGTCGTCCATATCAAGTGAATTGTTCAGTAATTACAGGCCTTTTTTACTTATGTGTCTAAATTTAGGGTATGTAATTGGTCAATTAACTGCTCAGTTGTTTCTTGGCCAGCTGTATGATGCTGCATCATTAGTACATGCACCAGAGAGCTAATTCAAGAGTTTAAATGTCATTTGCATCTGGAGCCCGTTGGCTCTTGCAATGAGGAACAAATGACAGTCAGTGTAATTCAATGCTTAAGATGCAAGAATGTACTGGTGAGTCTAGCAATAGCAAATAACCTCATAGACCAGGGATTGTCAACTGGTGGACGCGGACCCAGCAAAGTATTTCAGCGGACCGAACCTAGCACTTGGAAAAAATACTGTAGTTATGAAAAAAACTGTGACTCGTTTTCTAAACATGAACCAGTGCCGCTTCTGTATCAGATCCTCTGTTGCGCCTCATCCAATCACATATTTAAGTAAATTATTTAACTGCAGGCAGATTTTTTATTTTATTTACCTTCTCTGGTCTGATTAGTGAAGTTATGATTGGGGGGGGCACCACATAATGTTTAAAGACGAATGGACAGCGAAGTATGCGTTTATTCTTCCAGCTTCAAGTTTAAAACCGATGTGTCTCATCTGATCAGAGTCCGTGGCACTGGTCAAAAAGTGGAAACGTGAAGCACCGCTACGAAACAAAACATAACCACTTAATAAATGAACCTCCTCACAAAATTCGGTTCTGAGGAGAAATAAAATAAAGCAACTCAAAGCTCGATATGAAAGCTCCAGCAGTGCTCATCCATTCCCTTACAGCCCAAGAGCGAGCAAATGAATGTTTATAAAGAATGTTAAAAATACAACAGATTAAAAAAATATATTTAATGTCTTATTTTATTTCATTAGTAGCCATGAACTAATCATTAATGGTTAAGCATTAACATGTAACTGTTGTCGCCATTCAGTCATGTTAGTTGCCTATCTGGACCTTTGTAAGCAAGGAATTATACGTAACCTTCACAAATTTTAGTTGAATACCCCTGAACTATAGGTTTTAATTTGACACTGTTATGTTCTTACCTGTGAGGACCATGGGCAAGTTTTTGAGATGGTGCTCTGTAAGTTTTATACTACCGATGCATTAGGGCATACTGTAAAAGTGTTTTCAGCTAGTTAAAGCAAGCAGGCGTCCCCATCCAGGTTTATTCCTCAGCTTTCCTCAACTAGCTGTTTCAGCAGCCTGGAGTCTTGCCTGAGCCTGATGCAATCAAGTAATTCTTTTAACTCTATTAATTTCCTCTGAAGAACACACCTTTTCCTAAGAGTCATCACACTGCATCTGTCACAGCTGTCTACCTCAGTAGACCAATAGTGCATTGTGCTTGGTAGATTGTACCGACTGTACCTATGTGTCATGTGCAAATGCACTGAATACTAATTGCCTCATGCTGACAGGCTGAACAAGTAGAGATATTTTTCTTTCTCTTTTTATTTTGCCTGATTATTTGTACTTCCTATAATCTTTCCTTGACAACAATTCCTTTATGTCAGCAAGCACTTTGGGAACTATTTTAGTCTACCTTTAACCAGAATAGAAGCAGTTATTTGGGACTGCCTTTCCTGTAGCCTACTGTAGTTCAAGTGTACACTGACCACACATATAGAGAGACCAATTACTTAATTAAACCTCACAATGTCCCAGCCAGGCTAAGGGGATTAGATGAGGGATTTCAGTGATGCTTAGCCTTTTCCAGGACTTTCAGCCTTATTGGCAAATGAATAGAGAACAGATTAGATATTTGTTTTTGTAAATTAGTTTGAAAATAATCTTCAATACACTTAATTCTAATTATATTTTTATTCTAATTACATTTTGTACAAAATGTGGTTTTATGAATAAATTTATCCAGATTATTTACAAAAGTGAAAACATACTACACTACAATTGTCACCACAAAGAGAAATATCATAGTTGTCCTTTTGTCCCAATTATTACTTAGCTTTACCAGCGGTCTAGAAAAGAAAAGGGAAAAACAAAAACAAACACTAAGTTGTGTGACGTGTATCATGTATTAAAATGTTAAGTACATTTTAAAGCCACAATCAGGAATTTGTAAAAGCATTTTCTGTACATATTCACCTGTTTACTATTAAAGATATGGTTAGATGCCTTGTTTTGTAATTAAATTAGCTGAGCATATTTTTGCATTTTAGTGTTTTTTCAGAGTTAAAATAAAAAACAGAGCCAATTGTTTCAGAGCCATTCCTGTTTGTGCATTAAACACACTTCTTAAGTGCCTAAAGAAAATTGTGAGTTTTTTACCCTAAGTTTTTCCATAAATGCATTTTTGTTGAATCTTCCAAACGCCCGAAGCATTTTAGGAGTGGGAGGTTTGGGTCCAAACAGTTCCAGTCCTTTCTTTTTGTCTTGTTCTGCCTTGGCTGCAGCTGGACCCTTGGCTTTTATTAGTTTCCTACAGAGGAAAAGAGGGAAAAATAGTATTTAGTAATGCTTTTGATCATTGCCACTATAAATAATCCAAACCATAATGTTCAAATCTTGTTTCTAAAAGGGGACGTCACCTTCCTTTCCTGGCCAGAACTTTCTGGGATTCTGGGTAGTGAACCAGGATCTCAGTGAGGTCTTTCTTATCCAGCACAAAGAGGTTGGCGAATCCGTGTGCTGCCACGTTAGCTGTTCTCCTGTTGCCTCCATTAGCTGAAGACTGTAGAAGACTAGAAGAAAGCCCATTGTGCCATCACAGTCATACAGTGCGCTGTTACCTGAATTGTACACTTGCATGTAAGGTAGGGGAAATTCACTTATCATAACCTCACCTGATCTCACCAAACACACAACCTGCCTTCAATGTCACAAAGACAATCTTGTTGTCAGGCCCACCAATGACCTGCACTTCTCCGGCTTTGATGATGTACATCTCCTTACCAATGTCACCCTGTAGAACAAAATGGGTAAAATAAAAGGTCTTAACACACTGTTACTCTTCCATAAATATAAACTGAACCATTGACATTCGTGAACTCACCTTTTTACACACAAAATCTCCGGGCAAATACACTATAGACTTCAGCCTCAGCAGCATGTCCACAAGCATCTGGTTATCACATCCCTGTAGCAGCATAACATCATCAATGAATCTTAGATTCTTTTTCATGGTCTCTGTCCTGATTCTCTGAACTCGAACCTGAGAGTAAATTAGTCTCACCTTAAACAGGTCAATCTTCTGGAAAGTGGTGAGGTTGATGTCCACAGCAATGGCTATTCTCATTACCAGTGGCATTTGCTCCAGCAACTCTGACTCATCTGAGGTAAGAGTCGTAAAAAAGACATTTTGCACTTCAATAACACTTCACATACTGTATCCTAGTGCCTACATTCCATATGCTACACATTCAGTTTATTTGGGCTCCAATAAATTTGGAAGTGGAAGGTTCTGTGGTGTGACCAGAAATGCATAACTCCAGATCCCATGACTTCCAGAGACTCATGGCTGGGCCCTTGAGCAATACATACAACCCTTAACTGCTCAGCTGCATGGATTGGATTCTCATTTGGGTTCTCATTTGTAAGTTGCTTTGGATAAAAGTGTCTTGCCAAATGAATAAATGCAAATGTAAATTAGGTTGTGTCTGTAATCCATGAAAGAGAGGTATTCATAAGGCTGCAAGCTTCAAATGGTATTAAGAACATTTGGACATGTAGGGTTAAACAAGCAGTTCTTACCCAGCATACCCTGTGAGTCCCAGGTGTAGTTGTACCACGTACGGACTCTATGTTGTACCAGCTTTGGAATACGATTTGTCACCATGTAGGCCACACATGCATCCATAGAGGCACGGAAGTATGTCTGACCAGCAGTGGCAGCCCCAATGACATCCCTCATCTGTAATATGCCATATTTACAGAAATATTGCATTACTCCCATTTACAACTCTTGAGGTTTCAAGTGGTTCTGCCACATTAATCAAAGTTTAAACACATTATTTTTTGGAATTCTAAATCAACAGCTGTACTAATAAGAGCTAGGCTTGTTGAACAACTATGGTAATATAACTGTGGAGTCCAAAGAATAAGGAGGAAAATAGCTAATGGTCAGCTCTAGGGAACACATCGACATGGGTCGCTGGGTAATCCTGTGGGAATTCTACACTATCTGTCTTTTACCTGTCCAATTAAACTTGAGAAGACAAAGACACCAACAAAAAAGTTTGTCAACTGAAACGTGATCTCAAAAACATTGTAAGGTTCAGGTAGTCCGCCAATGTTGATCAGGGTCCGCACAGCAAAATAGTAACAGCGCAAGTACCTGCAGAAAAGAAAATGACTTTTAATCTTACAACCCAGGCTGTAATATTCTTATATTCAACATTTGGCAAATAAATAATTTGCACTTCATATGAGTGAATAAAAACTGCAAAGTCACTGAATAAATCAGTGTCAAATAAACACAAAAGCCGAGCAAAGAAGCAAAAAAGTGTAGTGACAAAATGTCTACCTGGCCAAGAATGATGGACAAAAAAAATGCACCAAAAATATAGCTGGTCATCTGAAAGATTTGACCGAATAAGGTATCAGGAAAAGGTAGCTCTGCGATCATCAACAGGGATTTCTCTGAGTAGAAGAAACACCTCAGGTAGCTATGAGAATATAAAAATTCAAAAAGGCTAATGCTATTACAAAAGTAATGCAACATATTGGATTTAGCATGAGAATTGTTCTTTCAACACTGAGGGAGATTTATCAGACGGAGATTAAGCCTAGTCCTGGCTTAAATTTAATTACTTCTGAGACTAGTTTTAACCTATTCCTGGATTACTCTGAATCAAATTTTAGACTTGGCTTAATCTTTGTCCCATTTTATAGGATTTCTTGTTGTCTTAGAAAATTACTTAAAAAATTTAAGAATACTGTTGTTGCAAAAATTCTTAAAAAAAAATAAAATTAAGAGATATGCCATATTCATTGTTTTTAGAGGACTGTATGTACTGTAAGGCTCAGGATTTTTAAGTGTTCATCCTTCTTAAATCACAAACAAATTAAAAAGTAAAGTGACATACGCATTGCCTTGGCCGCTGTAGACCCACTTGGTTGTGCCAATACCTTGGTAGGCAGATGCCACATAGTAAATGCAAGAGTTGATATGAAGGACAAACAGGAGATACCCAATGGTACGAATTACTCTGATAGAAGAACCAGAAAGGGTTATAAAGCATTATAAAATTATAAAACGTTATAAAGAGCTACAACTTTTGGATTACGTACCTCCAGATGTAAGCCTTCGTCATAATGCCCTCAAGTCGATCACTGAACTCAAAAAATGCCCCAAACTTAAAAGAAAGTTAGCATAAGGGATTATGAAAGTAGAAATGAAAATAACACCAACAAATCAAAAATATCTCCAGTATCACATACCCTAATGATGCGATTGATTCTGAAGATGGACTGGAATCCAAATGGAATATACAAGAAGTCCAGGGGCATTATTGATATTAGGGCATGCTTAGCAGGAAAATATAGAGAAACATTACTATTAAATTTCAGTTTTCACACTGAAATATATGAATTACATTTTAGGTCCTATTTTACAGTACCTGAAATTTTTGGGAGTCTCTGTAGTTCTTCTTAGTTACAGCTTTGTCATACTGACAAAATAAACAGAATAATAATTTTTTGAAGTGTGATTTGAACAGGAATAGTACATTATTAACATTCTAATTATACAAAGTGAATACAACCGCTGTTAACAAATAATGGTAATATTCTACTTAGGTTAGTGCTTACAATGATATCCCCAGCCTTGCAGAACTGCAGTCTTGGTTGGAAAATGATCATGTCAAGGATGTAGATCAAGTCAGCTAGGACATCCATGGTAAACCACAGAGGAATTGAGCCAGGAGTGTGATAAGGGAAGGCCATGCGAACTGGTATGAACCAAAGGTTGTAGTTGAAAGCAACAGTCACCAGGCTAAGCCAAGTGATGTACCGCCGATCTAGAGATGATCACATAGATGAGTGAGCAAGATCAACAGAAATGCAGTAGCAGTGCATTTGTATTCAGAGTAAATTTAAAGTACTTTATAGACTATGTGTTTATAACCTGTAAATGGATCAATGGATGTGCCCAGGACTTTATCCATTCTGTCTTCAATGGGTTTCAGCATCGTGTCTATGCAGGTACATTTGATTTTTGGACAAAAAGAAGCATGTTTCTTGGCTAGTTCAGTCTCTTCTTTCTTCTCATCTTTCTTCTTATCGTCTTTCTTTTCCTCCTTCTTCTCTTTCTTTTCCTCAGCTTTTGCTGCTGCTTTCTTAGCCTCATCCTCCTTTTTTATCCTCTCCTCCTCTTCTTTTCTTTTCTTTTCCCCCTCTTGCTTTTTTAAGAAATCATTTTTTCTCAAAACAGGTGCTATGTTAGGCAAAATAGACAACAATAATTACTATAAATAATAACTGGTGGTAAAATGTTTAAATGAATACCATGGTTGATTTTTCTAAATGCAATTTTAATAATGACACATGGTGACATTCACTGTGTCTAGCCATTTAGGTGTGTGATTGCCTTTTGAAGGATGTTACAACCTCTCTAAATCGGTTAGCTTTTTCAGAAACTGAAAATTTTTTGTACTCACTGACTGGAGGACTGCGCTCTGGTGAAGATGCATAGGGGTCTATGACTTTCTCCTTGTACATTTGTGTTCGTTCCCGCAGCCGACCGATTACATTTCGAAGTTGTGCATCGGAGTATTTGTTTATTACGATTGGACATGGTGGAGAGGGCTGTGCTTCTTGCCTAAAACAAACCAAAAAGAAAAAAAAAGAAATAAATAGCAAACACAGGCAACATCACATCTAAATATAAATAGTATTAAATTGACACAAATTAAAATCTGCCAGTTCTAAATGAATGGTATTCATATTAAATGTGTTGAAAATAATGCAATGATATGGTTCTGTTTGTCCATGTCTATTTCTGTTGGTGAAGATGTAGACAAAGGTGGGCTGTGGGAGTAGGATAGGTTCTCTAAGCTCTTCAACTTTAACCATGGCAATTTCAGTTCAAACACTGGAGACAGGGCAAAACAACACTTATCCATATCCAGCCAAATGAAACTCTCTGTGACAATGAAGAATAAATGTGGGGATGGGATCTTTGTTACAATAACAACCACTGATGCATTCCCTTTGCTTTAATGCAGGCTTTGTTTTTCTTTTTCCCCAGTCTTGTCACTTAAACTTAAGTAGCTCCCGGGAGCTTCTTAAATCTCAAAAGCTGCAAATCTCGTAATCTCTTCTCTGCTCCTCGCCTCAGTAATCCTCCTGCTTTCTGGCAGACAGATATAGATCCTATGGGTAATGTTTGTGTTTGCTGAATGCAAGATTCTTGGACCACACTTTTACTTATTCAGGTTTCCTGCTGATGCTTTAATTAATTAAACTTGATGCGTTCTTTAATCAGCTCCTTAATCAAACATGGGATCTGGACAGTCGACATTTATATGAACCTGTGGCTGTTTGCAATGTGGTTTTGGTGGCATAATTTATATTAAATATGATAACAGACCACTAGAAGATAACTGATACTAAATAAAATTAAAGCCCACTGGAAGAGGACTGCTATTGTGGATGTCTGTGTAAAGAAATAACTGTTAAAATTTTCCAGTCTTACTTCTCAGCTGGTAGCTGGCCATTTATAGGGTTGGAAGGTTTCGCTTCTGGTTTTGGCGCAGCATCAGGTGCAGGTGTTGGGGCTGGGATTATACAGAGACACAAATTAGACACATGGGCTGAAGAGGGGCTTTTCCTGCTCTGTGATTATTGGCAGTGTTCCTACAGGGAGTGCTGTCAACTCACAGATGGAGCAGTAACATATGACATACAACTGACTTTGACCACATTATCAAAACCAGCAGAGAACAATATGTAGAACAAAAGGCCTACACTGGCTTATATTAAGCTTTTTCAAGATGGCTGTGGGAGAATATTCTTCTCTGCTGAGTTTTATGGAGTAGTATTCAGAATTTAATAACCGTTGACTCACCAAGGGCTTCTTCCTCTTTCTTGGCCTCATTTTCTTTGTCTGCTGGCTTTTCATCCTATAAATTGCAATGACCAATTTTTTATAATTATGGAATGCATCATTCTAATGATTAAAAATGAAACTAATCTCTGGTTAGGTGATTATAATAATTATTAGGGTCATTATACAGTAATAGCGCAAGACAAACACTCAGTTAAGGACAGTGCCAGCGAGAAAGACCTAGTCCTTCATCGTTATGTATATAATAAGAATATCATATTTTAGACACATTATTTATACAATATAAACATTTATACCCTAATAACCAACCTAAAGTCTTCTTCTTGTTTACAAATGATTCAAATATAAATAAACTCTACAGACATTTAAAGTCTGGTTCCTTTCACTGATAGAACTTGTATTCATGTCTATTTTTTAATTTGTGAAGGGAAGCTTATTCTCTCCTGGTCTTTACTGACAGATGAAAGTGCATTGTAAGGCTGTTGCATCCTACCTTAGCTTGCTGAGTTGGTGGAGCTGGTGCAGGAGCTGGTGCGGAAGCAGGTGCAGGAGCTTGGATAGGGGCTGGTGTAGGGGTAGGAGCCTGTGTTGGGGCTGGTGAAGGAGCTAGCACAGGCCCCCTGATTAGCTTCTTGAGTGTGCTGAACATGACAGTGGCCAACTGCTTCTGTTGCTGTCTGGAGATCCCTTATACGCTTATCTTCTAGCTACTCCCTAAAGCTACTGTCCTCCTTACACGAGGGCCTGATGCAATTAGTGCTTTTAGACCTCTAATACCCACTCACACTCACCACTCCTACAATGTGAGCTAAGGCTATATGCAAGTATTTCTGGCTTGGTAAATTGTACGGTACTCAATAAGTGTGGTGGTTTATGCTAAATATATACATTTTTAATAGTATTGTAAGTATTAAGCATCCAATGTGGTTATTATGCACACCACGCAAAAATAGAACATAAACGTAAATAGTAAAACAGCCTTTGCCATTAAAACTGCATTAATTCTCTGAGGTCCCCTGCCATGCAGTTTTATTAAAAAATCATCTGGTAGGTTTTTTCCAAGCATTTTGGAGAATTTGCCACAGTTCTTCTGCAGACTTTGGCTCTCACTGGCTTCTGTCTCTGCAGGTTAAATCCCAGACAGCCTCCATTATGTTTTTGTCTGAAAAGTGGTCTTTTACTTAATATGTTACTTTATTTAATGACACACAAAAATTACTTATAACATATAATTATAACATTTACATTTTTGTAAAATTAATGTTTGGAAATCTTAAATTTGCTCTATTCTACAGACACACTAATGCAGAAGACATAAAATTAACATATAAGACAAAGTTCATATAAAACAATTAGGATGCCTAAGACTTTTGCAAAGTACTGTAGTTACTATCCAATACTGCTAAAGAACTCTAGATAATTTAAGTGAAGCTAGGTTGGTTTGCTTGGTTTGTGTAACTATATGAATCAAAGCGCCACTTAATTAATCCTACCAAGCTTTTTTTGCTTGAAGGGATTACTGTTGTTTTATCAAATCTATACACACAAAAAATATCTACATGTTTTCAATGTTGGTCTCTAAAAGCCTACTAATTTCTTTTTAAACCATTTTTCCATTGTGTGGCTTTTTGTTTTTACCCCCAAATCTATGAAGAGACAATAATCAATATTAAACAAGATAGACACATACAACAGTGAATTGTAAATGTACAAATTCAAAGAAATTTAATGGCGGGAGAAAGACATATAGAGCCAAATGAAAAATTGATGGCAATTCATCAATTAGTAGTTTAACTGACTGTTGTGTATGAGATAGGATCAAAGAAATATATGTTTAAAAAAAACATTTAAAAAGAATGGTAATTTTTTTTACATTTAAGAACATTAGAGAACATTAAAGATTGGTAAATTACCATAGTTAGCAGAGTTAAAAATAGCCTCATTAAATTCATTGTGAATTCCACCAAAATTGTAATTTATGTGTTTTTGATAATTGTGTGTCATACGTCACATTGATGCCGTAACTGACCGTCACAACAGCAGGCAGCTTTCTTATTTCAAATAGAAAAGTATACAAAAGGTTTGATTTTTTTTTGTTTTGTTTTATGATTGCCTGTGGCTTGTTTCAAGAATGCAGTGATGTTGCAAAACTAAATATAAGTCAATGTGCGATCGATGGGCAGAGAATAATTGGCATCTACTAATCTCAACTGAGTGCCTTGTGCCGAATTAGTAACCTAAGGGTTGGCTAGGCAAACATACCCTGCTTTTTATAGTCCATATAGATAATTAGGCTCCTTGGCAATGTGCATGTTACCCTAAATACTGAACTATACATTATAATACAGTTTACTGTGCGTTAAGATTAAGTGTTAAGATTATTCGTCTTTTATCATGACACTCTTCAGTATTTTGAGGAGGCTTATAAAGAATTCATGAACTCCTATAAGGAAATATTGGGAATATTGGAATATTTGGTGACCTGCCCAGGGCCTAAGTGAAAGCACAGATACCGTTCTTCCACCTGCCCAATTGAACACTTCTTAGGGTTTGCTGTGTGTCCCGCCCGTCTCAAGGACCTCAGGGCAGCTCTCACATGGGCCAGGCGCAACAGTAAAGCGTCTGGAGATCGCAAGTTCGAGCCCTGGCGATGCCCCAGCCATCTGTGACCGGGAATCCAAGAGAGCGTAACTCCAACTCTGGGTGGGATGGCGTTACACTTTCTCTCCTGTCGATCAGAGCGTAACTCCAACTCTGGGTGGGATGGCGTTACACTTTCTCTCCTGTCGATCAAAGCGTAACTCCAACTCTGGGTGGGATGGCGTTACACTTTCTCTCCTGTCGATCAAAGCGGCACCAGCTAATCATGGTCTGTGTGTATGTGTGTGTGAGGGCATACAGAAGAGGGCAGTTGGCACTGTTCTCCGAGCCATGATGTTGCATGAGCAGCAGTTTGTAAAGATGCGGTAGTTGGCTTCACGTGTCTTGGAGGAAACACGTGCTAGCCCTCACCCTCCCCGGTTGGTGGCTGTCGTGAGAGAGAGAATTAGCTAGTGTGCATGGGAATTGGGGAAGAAAAAAAAAAAATCACATGGGAAAACTCAAGTTTTCAACCTGGCACCGTCTGCTCTGAGAGACGATGAGAGTTGATCTCCACAGGGTCCGGAGTGGGTTGACTTGAACTTCACATTTACCTCCGGCCCCAGATCCCCCCTCTTTGGAATGTCCGTTGCCAGAGCAACAGGGACCACCTCTTTGCAGGATTTTAGGAGGTTGAGGTAGTATATTTGTTGTGCCTCGCCTTTATCTGTTCGTGACCTGAGAGGGCCATTGCCACTTGGCGAGTAATTTAGTGCTTGACGTGGGGAGCAAAACGAGTACTTTATCTCCCGGTGCAAACCCTCACAGCCTGTTAAACAGTTGGGATTGACGTTCCTGGGCATGTAGCAAATTCTCCTGCGTTAAGTGACCCAGTGTGTGGAGTTTTGCTCACATGTCCAGAACATACTGAATTTCATTTTTGTGAAGGTGAACAAACTTCCGAATCCTATTTCCAATGGTCTGATTAAATTGGGTGACCAGGTCATCTTGTGCGAATTAGTTTAATGCCCAATAGTTTGTACAGTTTACGCAGTGTCCGTGACATGAATCGGCGCCTTAATCATTCAATCTTTTGCGGGATACCGAGTCAGGAGATTACGCGGAAGAGTGCCTCTGCAACCCTGCCTGCGGGTATCACGTTGCACAGTCCACTAGGACTAATACAAAGCAGTACCCTCGTGCGCTCCGACCCAATGGCCCGACGAGGTCCATACCAATTCTTTCGAAGGGGACCTCGATTAGGGTAAGTGGGCTCAATGGCGCTTTTGGGGTGGCCGGGGAGTTCACGAGCAGACAATCGATGCACACCACCTGAATTCCCGGCCAATAGAAACAGACCATTAGACAGTTCAGTGTCTTATCCTGCCCTAGATGAACTGCCATGGGATCTTTGGCACCAACAACTGGGTGATTTCCTCTGTAGTTTGAGTGTCCTGCATCACTCGATATAATTTATCTTTAATCACTGCAAAGTAGGGGTGAGGCAGGGACACTCCTGGCTGGCCTAAATGACCATCGATCACTTTGACTTGGTCAAAGGCGCGTTCAGCATCTTTTCTTGCAACATCTCCAGAGGAAAATGCCAGAGGGGAAGCCCCAGGAAAGGGAGAGAGGCGAGGCTTCAGCCCACCTCTTGCCTCTTGTGTTGGAGCAGCAGCCGGCGGCCCCAGAAGCGCCTCCCCAGTGAACATCGCACACATCCCACACCTCCACTCACTACTGCAGGCCCCATCCACAAGCAGGTCCCTTAACAGCCCCCGAAAAATTGGTCCCCAAGATTAGTGGATGGGTCAGGCGAGGACTAACCGCCGCCTCAATACTATGCTCTTGGCTCCGATAATCTATACTGATGGGCACCAGCGGATATTTGTGGATGTTCCCATGCACACACCTTCACCCAGCGTGCTTTCCCCAATGCCCCGCTTGAACCGGCCTTTGGTGGATTGAGGTCTGGTTACAACTGGAATCCACCAAGGCGTAATATGAATCCCCTTCAATACCCCTCCTTCCTTCTGAAGCCGACGCTCAATCACTCCCCCACTGCCACAGCCTGCCATTCCACATCTCCTAGAAGGCAACATGTGAGTACCATTAATAGATAATTATGATTAGCAGAATTAAATATTATCACTTCATATTAAACTGCTGTTTATTACCAACTAGGAGCCAGTTTGGTCTCAAAGGAAATTCGGATTTGATCCAGGGTACAAACTCTGTCAACAGGTCAGGTCACTCTATACTGCAACTATCAAACGTCTGGTGCACCTTTAGTTATTTCATCATTAACACAGTGATTAGACTCAGATCAGTCCCATTGGCCAGATCGCAACACCTTAGATGTTTCAAGCTAAATTTGTGCTGTAGTAACTTCTAAAATGTCAGTCATGTTATCCCTCTGCATTAAAAATTAATTACAAAAGCGACTTGTGCCACTTTGTTCGTAAATTTGTACAGCATTGTTTGAAATGATTCATGATCTGATAAATAAAAAGGAAAATCACAAACAGGATGCCTTAGACAGATGGCGTGGGCTGTCTTACTCCTTTCCCCTGGAGTGTTGTGACGCAAAGAGAACTGCTGCCTGTCACTCAAAGCTGCCCCATAACAGTCCCACTCATGTAGATTGAGTAATGTTTACAGTGCAGTAACAAGCTGGCGGGCATGCAAAAATGAATGTTCTTGTGCAAAGTGCCATGTGAGTCATGCCTTTAATTGGCTTGAATATAGATCCGCTCTCTGTTGGAGCCTGGGCATCTTGTAAAGAGCTTGCCAAGAAGTTATTCATGGGCCGGTTTAAATAGCAATTGCCAAATAATTACCCCTAAAAATATTGCAGGAGCTCCAGTTAAGGTAATTTTGACTGCAGGATGTATAGTTTCATCCATTTGGTAAAAATATGGCCGTCGACTGTTTTTTTCTTAGGTGCTATATTCTTTCTTGATTGTTTGTCAGAGACTGTTTAGTTTAATCCTACAAGTATTTGTATTAAATGTATTTTCATGTATTTTGTATTTCGATATCTTTTCACTTCTCTTGTATTTATCTATATTCATGCTATTAATTGGAAGAATAAGCTGGTCTGTTGTGTATTCCCTCAGTCAAGAGATGCTAATCAACTATATCATCAAATCCCTGATGAAGTTGTGAGTATTACCTTGGGTATGCTTTTGTTGCTTTGCACACTTTCCTGTGTATATCACGAAGCTTCGTACAAATGATCATATATGGAATGATGTATGTCAGATAAAAAAAATATATAAGTGTGATCGAAAATGTGTTTTGGAGGGTCTGTACTATTTTCACATGGAAATATCCATTAGTGAATCATTTCAGGATCGAATGATATGATGCATCACAAACCTTTATGTTAATTTTATTGAATGTGTATTTCATGTGTCCTGAAAAAAACACAAGAGAAAAAACTGTAGTGAACAACTCATCCAGTTGGGGGCAGCCTAACACCTTTTTTTGGTTTCAGACTCGCTTCCCTGTAATCGTTATACTGTACAACTTCAGTCCTTTTCTTAAAATGGAAGAGTTATACAGGAGTATCCACAATAAACCATTTTCTCATCTCCACGTTCCCAGTGGGGCCACATTAAGCATAAAACAGCACACCACTTACACACAAAAAAATCTATCGGCTGCCACTATTTTGGTATTTTTGAAACAAAATCAGTAAGATATTAATTCTCTGCCAAATTGTTTCATAATCGTAAGTGTTTCACAAGTGTTATTCTGATTTATTTTGATAGGGAAGTTTATTTTACGAATGTCTCTGCTGATCATTGAGAGATAAAGGGAGAGAAGAGAGAGAGAGAAAGAAAGAGAGAGAAAGAAAGAAAGAAAGAGAGAGAGAGAGAGAGAGAGAAAGAGAGCAGGACCTTGATTTGTATAGCTCTCGTGTACAGAAGCAGGTCCAGGTCCTCAGTGTCTGTTGTGACAGGTTGTTGTTTCCTTTATGTATTCTCTCAGCTATTTGCAGTCATGTGAACTTTATTCTTTGACCTGAGAGCATTGTTTTTCATTTAATCTTTTCTTTCTATTTGCCAACACACACAGGGTTCATGTATGTGGGTTTTATTGGCTTTACTTAGGCTGGGTCAGATAGAAACACTGCGGCGGTACAGAGACAGTCTGCTGAGATCTTTCACTAAGGCTACGTGATAACACACCATTGGTGTGAGCAGTAATCTGAATAAAGCTTTCATGGCTGTGTATAATGCTCACTCTTAAATGTAGCTTCACACTGGGCTATTTTCAATAAGGCTCTGAACTACAGAAACACTGTGCCATGTGTGCTGTGTGAAGTAGCAAGAGTCTGATCTACCTTTTATTGATTGTTCCGGGTAACAGGTTGATTACACATAGTGCACTTAGGAGCCTGGATAGTCTTTTTTAATCCAGGGGTGTGTGTGTAAAGAATTAGTTTAACCCAGCTAACAAAGAATGTCATAAGAACGATTGGTAATATATCCAACAAGTTCTAAATAGGTTCAGCTGTAACTTTACCAAAAGGAAAACGTCATGTAATAAGGTTTTGCTTCATAATGTTTTTAATGTTCTTGGCAGGGAAGATGCTTAACAATGTTGCCAGTTGTTATAATTTCTACATCTTCCACTGAAGCAAGTCCTTTGCCCAGCCCATTTCTTGGCCATAATGCTACAAAAAAAAGAGCCACATAGTATATGGCATTTTGGGTGCTTTCCTAGCTTCCACACGTTTTACAGCTGCAGGTTTTCTAATGTATTCAGACAAATTTTAAAATTTCCAGTGCTGAAATATGAATTGATAGCTGTAAGCTGTTGTTCATGTTTCCCATTTATAGCCAGATAACCTGCAACACATTGTCTTATAACTGTATTCAGGAAGAAACCGTTAAAACACATTTCAGATAGAGAACAACAACTCAAAAAACACACATTGTTTAAACATTCTTCCAAAAGCCTTATCCGAGTCTCTGTAAGAAAGGCAGAGGCTCCAAACAATACCTGGAAGGTGAAGGGCACTAAAACCTGTTCCTTGTGTGTGGCTTCCACCCTGTATGGGAGGGCTCTGAGCTAATCTTCTCTCTTGATTTACCTCTGTGATCTGCCCGCTCACCTAGGGCTGCTCCTTATCTTTTTTTTTCTTTTCCTTTTCCTTTTTGCAGTTCACTATGTGGGTATCTGGGTTACAGACGCCAACTGCAATCCATCAGCTGGGGAGTAGTTTTGCGAGATGTGCTGGATAAAAGGGAAACAGGGTCACAATTACACTTTAAAGAGAGGGGAGGGGACTTGGCGTCCCTCTGGATTTGTGTAGTCTGCTTTGCTGTAAGTGTTATAGCAGAAGTACAGTGTCTTTTTCCACCATCTGGAAATTATATTATGAGATTGCAGTAGTATAGTTGAGATATATGTGAGTTTAAATAGACATTCAGTTTGACTGTAATTTAAAAGCAGAAATACATTGAGTAGATGACAACTGATATGGATTATTGTAGATGACATCATGGTCTTTTATATGAGATGGAGAGAGAACTGTTTCTGTGTGTGTGTTTGTGTTAATGTGTGTGTGGACTTGCACCCTGCTGTCTTTTCTCATCTCTTCTTTAAAGTATAATCATCTGCTGAGTAGGTCATCTGATGATGTGATCTTTGATCCGCTGCCATGGATCACTGTGGGTATACCATGTGTGTGTGAGTTTTTGTAAGTCTATGTGTTGGCTATGTGAATGTGTGGGTCCCTGCATGTTTTTACATCTGTTCCTCCCATGAAGCCAGATTTCCATCCAGGACCATGGGGAGTGGGGCTCCAACTGTGCTTGCCTGGCACACACACACACACGCACACACACACACACACACACACACATACACTTCCTGCTCCTGTGCCCTGTTCCCGTGAGAGTCTTTCTGTGTGCCAGCACTCGGGGCAGGAAGTACTTGGCTTCCCCCCGTGCTGTGCTCCGCCCTACATCCCCCTTGATGGAGAAAGGGCCCTTGATGCACGAACCAGGAGAAGACACTTACATTGTTTTATGAAGGAAACTGTTCTGCTTTGTCTGCACTTTTCCCTACTGTTTTTTGTATATCATATATTTTTCTATATAAATCTGTGCCATGTCCTCCCTCCTCAGTGCTTTTCATTTCAACTGCCTTTCCCCTTTCCGACAATTCTCATATTGTAGTTATCTGGGATGCTGGAAAGATGTGGAAAAACATTTAATCTACTTTTGCCATTGAGTACTGCCTGCCACAGCAGTGGAATAGGCTACAGTGGAATAGGCCATTGTGTTCTGTAGTAAAATGTGTATGCCTGGTAGAACGTTTTCAGAAATATACTCAATACACAAGTGCATGATAATAGTATGCAGTGACAGTGAAGCTTTATGTAAATGACCTCATGGATCTGTGCATCTGCTGCAAAGATGATGTAACAAATCAGAACTCGGTGAAAACTTTGTTTGAGACCCAATGTTGTTGTACTGCAATGACGTTACTCCATACACACAGACTAGATACCATGTTCCATGGTTACATGTTCATGTTCTCATCTGTGTGGGAACATATCATAAGATAAGTAAAAATTATGTGAGGGGGCCATACAAATCAGACATAACGACACCCTCAAAACAAAGAAACTTAAACTCCCTCTCACTTCCACCACTCATTCTCTGCCTTAGCCTTCCCCGCTGGTGAACATAATTTATTACAACCGTTTTATATTGTCTCCATGTCTCCAGTAGACACATTATCCTGGATTGCATCTCTAATCTGTATATTCTGCAGTGTGTTTAGTATTTATGCTGTTTACGCTCTGGCGGACTTTCAGGATGTAAATACTGGCATAATGTTTGGCTGGCACATTATCAAACTAATGTATCTAGACCAGAGATCTAGTCTAGGTTTTTGAAACTTTGTCATGATGACATATTGCTCTTGGGGGTTAGCTACTAAAGCAGATGCTAAATTTAATTGATCTTAGTACTAGCTCAAAGGCTTGACTTCGCAATGTAGTCTTTTGTTTACCCATTACTTATTTCATCTTTAACAGTCACCCATTAATTTGTGTTTGATAAGCTGTAAATTATTTTGAATAGCATCACTTTAATGCAGTATGTACCAAAAAAGTACAGTACATATTAATGCAATATATGTTTCAATGCAATATGAACTGATGCAAGCTTGTACGTTTTATGTCTTCTTGGCAGTCCATCGATACGACGATGACTAGGAGGTGTTGTGGGTCTTGCTGTGGGAGGTGAGGGCGATGCGGGCAGTAAAACCCTTTCCACAGGTACGGCAGAAGAAAGTAGGCTCTCTTGGTTGTAGTTTTCTTTGTTCTCTGTTTTCTTTCTTTGTCTGGTGCTTTTCCTGGAGATGCCTTTCTGCTGTATCACAACCATGTTTGATGGTGGCTCTCCATTTGGGTCTATCTAATGCTATGGACTCCCAGTTGTTAAAGTTTATCTCAGCATTTTTGAGATGGCGTTTGATGACATCCTTATAGCAGAGTTTCTGACCCCCGACTTTTCTTTTTCCTCTTTTCAGTTGGCCATATAGCAGAGCTTTTGGTAAACGGTTTTCATCCATTCGTATTACGCGACCTGTCCATCTGAGTTGAGATGTTAGTAGGATGGCATAGATACTCTGCATATTTGCTCTGCGTAAAACCTCTATGTTGGATATTTTGTCTTTCCATGAGATTTTTAGTATACGGCGAAAATGACGTTGTTGAACAGCAGCTAGCTTATTATATGTTGTTGGTATAAGGTGTAGGTTTCAGCAGAATAGAGCAAGGCACTTAAGCTGATGGCTTTATAAACTTTGCACTTGGTGCTATTTCTGATACCATGCTGTGACCAAAGTCTTTTTTCAAGTTTACTGAAGGCAGCATTAGCTTTGCAGATGCGACTATTGATTTCTGCATCTAGACTGTTGTTGTTTGAGACGGTACTTCCGAGGTAGGTGAAGCTTTTACAACAACTTCTAGGGGTGTATTTTTGATGGTGACGATAGGTTCTTGGTGCGGTTCTCCTGGTCTTGGTTGGAATAGTAATTTTTTTTATTTTATATTAATGGTTAGTCCAAAACTATCCGCAGCTGCTGCAAAAGCATTTGGGATTGTTTGGATGTCTGTAAGCGAGTGTGAGACGAGCGCTGAGTCATCTGCGAAAAAAGTAAGTCTCTGACACATCTCTCTGTGAGTTTGGACTTTGCTCTGAGTCTTGATAGATTGAATAGTCCTCCATCACCACAAGTTTGAATGTAAACTCCCTCTTTTATATCACTGAATGCTATATTTAGAACCACTGATAGAAATTTGACGAACAAAAGAGGTGCGAGAATACTTCCCTGTTTGACACCATGTTTAATCGAGAATTTTTCAGACAATTGCCCTGCAACAAATACTTTGCCGATCATGCCTTCATGAAATTCGTTGATTAGTTTTACTAGTTTGTCTGGGCAGCCAAAACGCCTTCATAGTGCCCACAGACCTTTTCTTCCAACAGTATCGAATGCTTTGGTGAAGTCAATAAATACGACATACAGTTGTTCATGTTGTTCTATGGCCTTTTCTTGTAGTTGTGGAAGAGAAAAAACCATGTAGTTTGTGCTTCTGGATGCACAAAACCCACATTGAGATTCTGGGAGCATGCGATCTGCAATGGTTTGCAGTCTGCGTTGTAGCATTTTGGCGAGGATCTTTCCAACTATGGATAGTAAAGAGATACCTTGATAATTTCCACAATCTTATTTGTCGCCTTTACGTTTGTAGATAGTGATGATGAGCGCGTCTTTCAAGTTTTGGGGTAAAGTTTCTTGCTCCCAGCATAATAATAAGAATTTCCAAAGGTGTGTAGTTAATGTATCACCTCCGTATTTGTAAATTTCGGTAGGAATTCCATCGATACCAGTTACCACTGTTTATCAGTTTCAGTGCTTCCGTCACTTCGTGTTTTGATGGTGGTTTCGCTAGCTCCTTTAGAATTTAGTTGCTCACGATATTTTCAGAAATATGGGAAGATCTGTTTAATAGTTCTTCGAAGTGATATTTCCAGCGATCGAGAAGGTCAGATTGCTCTGTCAGAAGTTGAGTGTTGTCTGCTGTCTTCATTGGTACAACACATAATCCTTGTGGACCATAAATTAACTTCAGTGCAGCGTAGAATGCTTTTGAGTCATTTCGATCTTTGGCTTTATTGTCCCACCATGTGTTTTTCATATCTCTTAATTCTTTTTGGAGTCGTGATTTAGCTTTTTTTAAATCTTCAGATTTCTTGCGAGTCTGTGGTCCTGAGATGTATGCTTGGTGAGCCTTATTATTTTCTTCGAGGACTTTTTGTATGTTACAGTTGTTCTCATCAAACCAGTCAGCGTGTTTTCTTTCGGGTTTGCTTAGGGTGTTATATGCTGAGGTATAAACTTTATCTTCCAGAGCCTTCCAGTTTTCGTTTATAGAAGAGTTTGGTTGGAAATCTTTTAGAGCATTGTTTATGTTTTCTTTAAGTAAAATTTGTGTTTAGTTTCAATTTCTGAGGATTGATTTTCTTTGGTATTTTGGCTGATGATTTTCTTTGTAGCAGTTGTAGCTGGAATTTGCATTTTGCTCTATGTAGGATGTGATCAGTTGAGCATTCTGCCCCTCGTATAGCTCAGGTTGAAGTGAAATCATTCATGTCCTGTCGCCGTGTTATAATATAGTCAATGAGATGCCAATGTTTAGAACACAGGTGTTGCCAGGTGTTTTGCCATTTATTTGGGTTTTTGAAGAAAGTGTTTGTTATAGCTAGGTCGTGTAAGCTACATGTAGACAGTAGTAGTTCGCCATTTGAGTTTGCTAATCCTGAGGGTCCAAGGACTGCTGAGACAGGGCACAGTCAGTACAGAGGGACAATATTGCCCCTTTACAGAGACACTTTCAAAGGAGGAATGGTTGGAGCAGATGAGGCAGAAATAGCATCACCTAATGTTTTATAGTTAAAGCTGTGATTGTTTGTTATGTAGAAATTGACTTATTTAATGCCCACTGTTTTATAGTTGATAGTGTATATGTTTCAAACTGAGTTTTATGTTGTGAATCATGTCATTTTTTATTTAAGTTCAAAATGAAAATAAATAGGAAACAACACTCCTAACAACACTTCATCAATCATCAATCTTCATCAATAGGAAATATGGTAAAAGAACAATTATAAATCTGTGTAATGATAACAAAATGAGAAAAAAACAGATTATATAATTTAATATATATTTTTTAAGACTTAAGATAAATTTAATAGTTTCATTTCATTACATTTTATTATATTATTGTATCTATTATAATGCATTCACATGCACCAATTTAATTTCAGCAACAAAAAAAAAGTTTGAGGCTGCATGTCAGAAACCTCAACTCTTGTCTGAGACGGTGCCATGGCTATCGTAGTCCCTCCTCCTAATATTCACATAAAAATATTATTAAAAAAAAAAAAAAATTTTAATACTACAACATATAATGACATCCAAAAACTTTTGAAATGAAAATAGGTCAAGTATTTTTTTCTCTTCTTTCATTTTCTCGTTTTTATCTCCTTTTCTTCCTTCTCTTCTTTCCCTTTTTTCCACTTCTACTCCCTCTCACCCACACTGTTCCCCAGCTTATTAATATAAAGGTAACATTGCATGTGTAGTTTCTCATATTGTTTAAACATTCATAACAGTGAGGGGAGATAGCTAGTTATCCAGTGAGTTCTGAATGAATGATGATTAAGACAGGCATCTTATTAAACACACACTGTAGAATTTGATCAAAAGCGTAACGTCTGTATTGTATCCGTTTTTCAGATTGCTTTTGCCGAGATCATTGGAAAATAGGTAGCTAGCATCACTGTTATGTAAAAACTGAGTTAAACTGAGTTGACATTTTTGTCTACCAGTCAGACTCTCCTGGGCTAGTTAGACCTATCACATCAGAACAGAGCTTACTCAGTAGTTTAAAGGTTCAACTCAAGTTCAATCTATAAGGTTGCTTTGGATGAAAGTGTATGCTAAATAATAATGTAATATAATGTAATAATAATAATAATAATAATAATAATAATAAACTTGTTTTAATGATTTTTTAATAATGTTAATAGCTGTGATTGTTTTTTGGAGAGAGAAAAAAAAAAAAAATTGTTATAGTTGTTATTGGTTATTATTTCTATGTTCTTCAATATTTATAATTCTTAAAGTTTTTCAAAATGACTTTTATGATGTTGTGAGTTGCAGTGTTTTTAATTGAATTTTAATCCTAATCCATTAATTCCATGATTAAAATAAAAAGGAAACAACATGCCTAACAACACTTATCAATCAGCGAATGTAGGAAATATGGTAAAAGAACAATAATGCATACATGTAATGATTATAGAGAAAAAAAAAGCAACCATCATGTAATTTCATAGTTTTCATTTCCTGAGATTCTATTAAAATACATTCATGTTCACTAATCCAACAGGTTTGGGGTTGCATGTCATAAACCGCAACTCTGTCTGTGTCGTTATGATTGTATCTCCACCTCCTGAAATTCACACACACACACACACACACACACACACACACACACACACACACACACACTACTGTTCCCCAGCCTTTAGAAATGCAGAAGGACAATCACCTATGACAATATTTCATTTTGCTGTGCCATCCCTGCAGGCAGCAGTACACCGATGTGAACGGTCTGTTTTTCTCCCATATAAGCATCACATGACTAATTCTTCTTTGTTTGTAGTCTATTTTTTCAGTACAGTAAATCATCTCCTGTTATAGTAGGTTCCTCTGTTTTTTTGGTCTGTATTTTGGGCAAATGAATTCTGCTTGAAGCAACCACCAAAATGTTGGCTCCATGTGAGACAGCGCTGGCAACACAGAGCCAAAACGAGAATCCCAGGTTCTCCTCTAGAACCACAAGGTGGAACAGATTCTCATGAAAGTTTGCCACATGTTCTGTCAACCGATGGCACCGAACTGCTGTGATGAAACAGGCGAAACCAAGAGAACAGAACAGAGCTGAGAAAGAGAGTGGGAGATTGTTTAATATATTGAGTAGCCATAGAACACATTTGACAATGAATGATAGCTATAGAAGGGAGGCGTTAGCAAGCTAGATCAACTGAAATTGGTTAAGGCAAGAATTTACAATACATTGTTTTAAAAAAAAAACAGATAAAATGTTTATTACAGAGTAGACAATTTGAGTCACAGCTGTAGTTCATCACTCAAGGCAAGATCCAAATAATTTCATATAAACATAATAATGCATTATAGATGTATGTAGATAATACACTATTCATTAAGTTTCACACAAGATCCTATTCTTGTATCTATGCACTCTATTATCCAATGTTAATGGTAACCTACCTGCTATGAAGTTCCAGAGGTAAAGACCTAAAGGTCCTTTGATGGACTGGTAAGGTGCTTTTCTGGCATTGTAAATGCAGAATGCCAGACTTACCAATGCAAAGCCAATACCAATGAAGAGGAAGAAGATTATGATCATATGAAGACCACTATTGACTTTCCTAATCAATTTTGGGAAAACTGAAAAGAAAAGGGCATACATCAAAATCATTATTAGTTTTATATACACAGGGCGTACACAAAATAACAGAAACCTGTAAGAATAGGGTCACCCTTTCCCTCCAAAAAAGCTTTAATCCTTCTTGGAATGTTGTCATACAAGTCCTGCATGGTTTGTGGTGGCATGTTGGGCCCTTGTTCAAGAAGAAAATCTTCCAGTTCTTTGATGAATGGACATATATGGGTATACAAACGCCAAGATGGCGGCGCGGTAGCACGCAGCGGCCACTCCAGATCCAGAATATATGGTGCTTTTGTTACTTGTAGCCTGTTTTCAAAAGATAATCTTACATGTAATGTTAATCAGAAACATCGGTGTCTATCATCACCACACCATGCTGGACATCGGAAAACAAAACTTTACTCTTTGTAACCATGGACTGTTGGAGAAGCTACGTGACTTAGGAATTCTTCGCATGCCAGGCCTCAGGACGGCGGCATTGCCTGATGCCGTCGGCCAGGGAAGGGGCCGCCGAAAGCGATGCGCGAGGAAGTGCGGAAAGCAGGAGGGCATCCGTGCTAGGCCAAAGGCTAACCTAGCCGCCCATCCCTACCATTCGTCCTTCTCTCCAATGTCCGCTCTCTCGACAATAAACTAAACTACCTCAGGCTTCAGATAACTACCCAGCGCGAACTCAGGTACTGCTGTGTTTTTGTTTTTACAGAGATGTGGCTCAACGACAGCATTCTGGATGTGGCCATTCAGCTAGCAGGGCTAACCGCTCATCGTGCCAGCAGCACTGTCTGGTAAGACGGTGGTGGCCTGTGTGTTTACATTAACAACGAATGGTGCAGGAATGCTGTAGTAGTCTTGAGCTACTGCTCATCGCTGGTGGAGTTTATGACTGTAAAGTGCCGGCTATACTACTTCCCCAGAGAGTTTACCACCATGCTCATTGTCACGGTGTACATTCCACCCGGCACTAAAGCGAGGGAGGCGCTGAATGAACTCTATGGGGTTATTAGTAATCTATAAACTGCGCACTGGGACTTCAACCTGAAGTCAGTACTGAAGTCAGTACTGCCTAAATTTTACCAACATATCAATTTCGCGACCCATGGAGCAAACACACTGGACCTTGTTTACACTAACATCCATGGTGCATACAAGGCTACACCCCGCCCCCATCTCGGCTGCTCGGACCACATTTCTGTTATGCTAATTCCAGCATACAGACCACTGCTCAAATGTGCCAAACCGGTTCTGAAGCAGGTGAGAACCTGGCCTGATGGGGCCATCTCAGCACTTCAGGACTGTTTTGAGCAC
>JAOUQW010000042.1:16505599-16517565 GCA_028565825.1 Olivaichthys viedmensis | reverse complement strand
TTCCTCATGTCATCTCAGGGAGTTTTTCCTTGCCACTGTCGTCTCTGGCTTGCTCATTAGGGATCTAGATCTACATCTGGATTTCTGTAAAGCCTCTTTGTGACAAGGTCTATTGCTAAAAGCGCTATACAAATACAATTGAATTGAATTGAATTTGTTTTTCCAAAGCCAAAGATAAATTTAAGAGAAAATGTCAGCTTTAGATTTGTCTGTGTGGTGGCCTCACCTAAGTGGTAAGCTTACCATCAGCTGAACACAGATACCATAACCAAAGACTTGTCTGTCAAAGGTGAGAAATTTCACCTCTGTTTAGTTGATTATATAAGCTGGGTTTAACTAAATATTAAGCTTTGTGTACAAAAATACTCCTGTAAAATGCTGTAACCTCAACAACGTCTTATAGCTTGCTATGCCATGCTTACTATTAAGCATTTGTAAAATTGAAAACATGAGCCCACTCGAGAATCTTTTTTCGACACCCTTGCTCTACCTCTGCTGTGGTCTTCTCTCCACTCTGCTCTGTGATGATGTCATTTTTCTCTGTGTATTGTGGGGGTAAGAGTGTGATGGAGAGGAGTGTGTGCGCATATGTGAGCGTGAGATGATTCAGAGGAAGGAAAGGTCAGGGGATGAATGTTAACTTTGTTAGGGGCTGATGATGGGATGACTCTGTGGCCACTGCCTGGAGTGAGATGTCTATGACATATTTCTTCACTAGCTGCCATGAGGATCTGTTCTCTTCCTCCCTCTGTCTTTCTTTCACATTTTCTCACGCTTTGAATGGTCTGGAGTGAAGGCTATGCCTTATAAACTCTGACTCTCAGATTAATCTTCAGCACAGCACCTCCAGAGGGGTGTGAGTGTGGATGAAGTCTAATGTGTTTTTTTTTACACTGTAGATACACAATGTTCCATTGTCTGTGTGGATTACATCAGTTTTGTTGGCTCCTGAAGGCAGCAGCTGACCTGCTTTGTTCAGTTAGACTGAACCATCATCTCCCTGGGAGTAAAAGAAGCAGGGTCACCAGGAACAGAGTATTCCCTATCCCTATGCTCTCTTTTTGAGCAGCTTTTGCCATTCCAAGATGCCAATTCCAGATGACCATCTGACTTCTCTCCATGGATCTGCAGATCTCATTGTTGTTCTCTTCTCTTCTCTTCATGCATATACTTATCTAATTTACTATAGTTTCCAACTGTCAAAGCCTGTGATTATACTGTAGTTTGAGGCTATGCCACTGTACCAATTACATCTCCATTCCACTCTTCAGACCCAAATGTGGCTATATAACCACACAGTGATTATTATTTCAGAGTTCTCCTTAGAAGAAACGAAGAGCTCAAATATGGTAATGGCTGCTTGTTAGGGGAGCAATTACACTGGCTATTTCCCTCAATTTTGGATGAAGTCTACTGCAGATTGAACACAGGCCAAAACAACCATGTGAGGAACAGGTATTTAACCCATGATGTCAGTTAAGGACCTGGTAAGTGCCTTGTAAAACTGAGGGCACAAAAGAAACAGGGGAGTCTACGTTTGCTGCATAGACTTAAATGCATTGCTAGAGACAGCTTATTTAATTTGGACTTTGGTCAGTGATGCTGTTACGGGATTCATCTAAGCAGCACATGTGTACTTTTCCCAGTGGAGTAAAATAGCTTCTAACCTAATGTTGTTAGTTTGGCCATGTGAGAAGATTAAGCACATCTGCCAGAGAGCACTGTAATTTCCCCAGTGATCCAGACGTTAGTTTTTCAATGACTGGAGAAGAGATATATAGCAAGTGTGATGCATGATGAGATATGGGGAAGGGTGGGGCATGAATTGAAAGACTACACTTGGTGTTTTAGTGTGATTCTGCTAAATTGTCTCCTGATTTCAGTTCTATGCCACAAACCAGGACTGTCATCAAGCAGACGAATGGGCCCGTTTTGTTTCCAGGTCTCTGCTTTACAGAGATTTACAGGGTTTAAAAACACCTATCAAAGTTGATATACAGTGTTTTCCTCCCCATTAAAGGTTTGCTGTAAATCAGTTTAATGCTCACCTCCACAAACCAACCTCAGCTTTGTCACATGAAGAAATAATCCACCGCTTTTGGTGCTTCTGCCAAAACCAAGATTACTTCTGTCATTTACAATGTATCACTTTTTTCCCTCATTATCTCTGGATTCTGGCCTCTTTTGGGTGGATTTTTGTTCCCTTAGTTTCATTTGTTACACCAGGGTGTATGCTACTTGTATAATACCTGGTGTAATAAGTAGCATAAAACCATAAAGAGGCACACAGTCACACTCATGTGGACATTATTAGAAGCAGTAGTCATGTATTTCTTCAAATATTGTTGTCTGTGCAGTGGTGATGAAAGAAGGCCAAGTGTGTCCGTTTGTGGCCTACATTCCATCCTAGAGATGATACAGTAGTTCGAGGGAGAGCTGGAGTGTGTCTTGCTGAGCTGTGTGTGTGTGTGTGATTTGTAAGGTGGAAAGCTCAGGAGTGTGGTTATGGGTAGACTAGGGTGCATAGAGTTGTTTGCTGCAAGACCAGCGTTCTCCTTACACCATCACACACACGGAACTGCGCACAAGAATCATCCACCCACAGCCCCATCGTGGTTAGTGTACACACTTTAGTGCACCTATAGGCTGCTATTAAACTCTTTTTTTCCTGTTCATTACTTAGCAATAGAGGTCATTTCTTTAGATTTTACAGCAATATAACTGTAAATTCCCTAGGCACATCTTCTTTTTATCTTCATATTGCTTATTAGCAACATAAACAATGTTTGACAAAACTCCTTGACATTTGGGAATTGTCACGATCTAGCCCTACCCACTTCACATCATGGCTCCCATGCCAACAAGCACCATGTGTGTCTGTTAAGTCCCTGTTTTGTTTTCAGTCTCCGCCCCCATGTAGCCATTGGTCTGTTTCCCTAATTGTGTGCTCCTGTTCTTTGTTTCCCCCGATTAGTCTGTCTAGTAAATGGTGCGTTTGGCAGGACCTCGTCAACTTGAACATTACTGAGTTTACCACCAAGAAGTTGTACTCGAACAGCCGGCAAAGTGGTAAATACCAGTCGTAAACTCGGGCTACTTCCATGAGTTGTGACGTATCGCAGAGTTACAACCAGCAAACAGACAGATGTTCCAGGTTAACAGTCATTTTATGCATATATCTTTCATTTCTCTATCATGATGTGTGTAGCCTACATGATTGTATTAATTAGATGGTTAGATGGTCCCGCTTCTTGATATCCCGATGGACATTTGTTTACATGATAAAGTTACCAGTCACCCGAACGCAAACACCTGTACATACGACTTGGTTCACGTCATTATTTTACAAGTTTCCCGAGTTGACGAGGACCGCCGAATGCACCATTACCCTCTGTGTTTTCGTGTATGATTGCTAAGTCTTGTCGTGCATTTTGTTCTCAATTCTGAGCCGTTATTTCTCTGGTATTGTTCCTAATTCAGTGTTCCTAGTGCTTTTTTGCTATTTGTGAGTGCAAATAAATTATGGAGGTCATATAACATTGACTAAAATCAACTTATTTGCATGGACCATTCATAACACGCACACACCTCTATTAGGTTTTTACTCTCAGGTCAAAATGACCTGAATATAAAATATGTAATATATAATAAATAAGATGTGATTTTTATGTTTATTTATTACAGAAATTGAGACAAGCACAAGTTTCAAGAAAATTGTTTCACTATTACTACTATTGTTATGAAAACTTTAAGATAGATGTTTTGACCCAAGCAGAGCGGAAGGGTTAAACCCAGGCACATCTCTGCAGGCTGCAAAGCCAAATTTATGAAATGTGGCATATGGTAAATTAGGTTTGAATTGTAAAGCTGCCCCCCTGCCCTGCCTGTGCTCAGTCAGGGTCGGCCTTCAGGCTCAGAGTGATCATCTGTTATGCATTGCACAAATCATGGAAGTTCACCTTAGGTTAATGATGCAGTTTGATATTACTGTGTAATCAATTATGATAGGCCATAGTCAAAGTGTCTGTATGTGACTAATCTAAATCTGAATTATGCTTTGCTGTGATTTGTTTCCTCATGTCTTAGTTTTTGCACAGAGCTTGATTTGGTAATCAGGTCTCTGATGCAACAGACAGAACAGGCAACCGTGCAGTAAGCTCAGTCAGGTGAGGAGATGTGGGAGGCTACAGGTACAACAGCTCATGACATAAACAGCCCTTACCAGACCCTTAAAGCCCTCATGAAAACTGACTCTCTGGGTTCACTTAAAACTTTGAGAATATGAGCACAAGCTGTGCTGGTTTTGGCGTTCCCCGCTTTTACAGTCTGCTTTCAATCTGCCTGTTTCTGTTTTTGTAGGATAAGATAAATAAGGAGTACATGACACAAGAGAAAAGCAAGAAGTGGGATCATATAAAGGTAGTTTTCTTTGCTTTTGACCCAAACCATATTCTGTGTCTTTTCTTCCATTTCTCACAGAAAGATCAGGGGCTTTTGTTGCTGGAGGATACCTTCTGGATGCTTAAATAAGGCCAGGCTCTGGATCTCATTCAACTCTCCCTCGCCCCAAAAAAACTGGCAGCATTTTTATGACTAATTTCCAGACTTCCTTTCACTTCCCCCATTGTTCCCACAGAACTCAAACTTTTCTTTCATCCTCTGTTTCTTTCCATGCCAACTTGACAAAGGCGATTGCCCTCATGTATTTTACTGCTTGGTCGATTCCACGCTGGGTTTGTGGGTGGGGAAGGGGGATTAGGAATTAGGAATACACACATTAGGGCCCCGAGGCCATTTAATAAGAAGCTGTGCTTTTGGCCTGTCACTTTAATGAAAATGGACATGACACACCTTGGTCTGGGTTCACAGGATTCTAGTCTTTCTGTGTGCTGCTGTGTTTCAGTAGGTCAAGTGTGTAATTCATCAGGAATACTATACGCTCTGTCTATCAGGAGGCTGACCTCATCCCAGCCCAGCTGTTCACCTCTGTCATTTTAGTGTGTGTGGTCTGCAGTGCTGTGGTGGAGATCACATGGGCAGGGCTGAGAACTGGCTATAGGAGGATCTCACAGCTCTGGGCCCAGTTTCCCAAAAGCATCGTAAAGTTCGTAAAGTTAAGATCCTCTTAATGATGCTCGCTGTACCATTTAATGATGATCCTTGTGAGCTGAGTGTGTGTGTGTGTGTGTGTGTGTGTGTGTGTGTACGTGCTTTTCTTTGTGAAGTATTCAGTGATTGATTGTTACATGCTGTACACTGTGGCATTATTGAACATAATAATATGGTGGCCATATAGAAGACTAATATATTTTTGACTAATATCAAAAAACTATATTGTTGTTATTAGCTCCTTTATAGCTTTGACTTAATTTAATTTTTATAATAATTTCCATTTTATAGGAGGAATATCATCTTTTTGAAAAAAGTAAATAAATATATATATACCCCAGTGAAAAATTAAATGCACTTAATTGTATTTAAAATATACTGAAATTTGTCTTGGTATGTTGTAAATATACTAACACATTTATGTAATTAATTAAAATATGCTAAAAATATTCATCTCAAATGCTTGCAATTAAACTTTGATCACACTTAAAATAACATTATAATATAGTATACGTTTTATAAATACATTACTGTGAAATATGTTAAAAAAAAGTATTTTTGGTACATTTCTTAGTGATGGGTAACTTTGATTCGTTCAAACTATTCGAGCCAAATTTATCAATTGCTCTGAACTGATTCGAAGTTTCGAAACCCGGGTTTCACACATGACCTGACGTCGCATAAACGTATTAGGACAGTTCAGATATGCGGTGCAAACTGACAACTCGGCTCGACATTACTCATATTTTCTGTTCCGTTCATAATTTATAGGTCTGAAGATTTATAGAGGTATAACAATAATTGATTACTAAGCTTTGCCTATTTGTTTATGTCATTCAGCAACTGCTGCAGAGATTTCTTCCTAAAACATGAAACATTATTAGGCTTGATATGTTGATTTTATGCTACAGTCTTGATTTTTGACCAAAATAAAGTAAGTTCACATTGCAATAATGCCATGGCACAGGAGCACTCTGTGTCATGACCAAAACTGTGACAATCATCCGAGAATATTAGCTTTCTACATTCTAATGTAATAAATGTAATGTAATCTAATCTAATGTACCTGGAATTAAGGAAGATGATGCAGGACCAGATGGCTTATTGTGTAAACCATGTGCCTTCCTCAGATGTCGAAGCATTTATGTTGTGTTATAGGGTCTGATCATATGTATGCCACATTTCACCTTAGACTGACTAATGATGGAATAATGCTACCAAACAACTGAGCAACTTCTTTTTCCATATGGATGCCATTTCTAAATGCATGATCCGTTATCGTCATCAATATAGTAAGCCAATAGTCTAATTATCCATAGGATGTTCCTCATGCAGTCAGGGATCAATACATGCGGTTCTCGGGTTAAAATAAATGTCTCTCTCTATCTCTTACACACAAATGCTTTCCCAAATGGTACTGGCAAACAAACTGCTAAAATTCTCTGTTTTTATAAGCTTTCATTTCCGACTAATTGACATGACTTAATTAGATTGATGGTTGACTTGAGCCTATGAGTTATTGAGTTATCTTAAAGAAAACACGCATGCAGTTTGAAAAACAACTTTATTATAAGTAATATGTATATGATGTGGCTACATACTTTCTTCAAAAGTTCAGTCATATACAAAAATAAGACACATGCAATCAGAGTTATTGTATCCAAAAGCAGTAGAGACGCGGTTCTGATTGGAGCATTCACTGGTTCAACTGGTTTCAATACGTGATGACACAGAGCGCGTGCGCTTTGCACCATTTCGAAACCTCTGTCTCGCTCGTTTTTACCATCACTAACATTTCTAATATCCTCAAAGTGCAAAAATAATGCAATTGTGTCACGGTTGGTAGCGGCAGAGGCAGGACACAGGTGCAAGCCTGATCAACTTTAAACATTTATTTGAAACATGTAACAAACAACTGAGCAACAGTTACACTACATGTAACAATAAACAATCAGGCACAAACTGGACAGAAACAAGAGGGCTTTTTAAACACTTACTAATCACTAACAAACAACATGCAGGTGGGGACAATCACATGACGAGACAGGGAATCACAGACACAAACAGTGGGCGCGTGACAGGCGGCGTGTGCGTGACAAATTGTAATAAAATATATTTGTGAATCATGGATTAAAATACATAAACTGTGGTATATTTAAAGTCTACCTAAGTAGACTTGAAATAGTTTCATTTCACTACGGTTAAGTACACTTTAACACAATTAAAATTGGGCTTCATTACTATTTTTGTGCAATTAAAGTATATTAAGTACAAAAATAGTTGTTCCATTTTAGCACACTTTAAGTGCCATTAGTGTGGCTGCAAATACACTGAAGTGTGCTGTAGCATAATCAAGTTTAGTGTAGACTCTATTTGGGTTTGTGAACAGAAGACTATATACTGTATATATCTCCATATGAACGCTAGACAGGAGGCCATTTGTCATGACACCAACTGCTTGTTTTCCAAACATTATTTGATTGACTCTTTTACCCAACAATCCTGCTGTAAAGCTTCCACCGGCAGTGCACAGCCTGAAGCTTCAAGATCCCACCGTTTATGTTAATGCTCAGCGACGGTAATGTTTTTTTTAGCAGCCAGTAATTATGGGCCTTAATGGCTAATCTGACAGATTAATGAATGGCACAAAATTCTCGTACTCCTTCCCTCAATTTACTTCTCGTGTCTAAAATTAGATGGATTTGTTTGTGTTTGACTGATCTCATTCATCAGCCCAGCATTTTTATCACAAATGTAACTGTTAGAGTTCTCCTCGGTGTCTGGTACATTCCTTTCTCCAGACTGGTTTGAGACCTTTTTTGCCTCTGCTCCGGAATTAAATAGCTCTTTTAAAATCATGTTTGTTAGCTAATATGAGTCGGGAGGGTGCTGTGTACATCATTCATAGCGAGGGTGTTCAATGGTTTGGAAATTTGGAATGTGGCTGGCTTAAGTGGTCAGATTGCATGAAGCTAAGTGACACATGCAGCCCCTGCATTCTGTATAGATGTGTGAAGAAGCGGAGTTCCTAGTAGTTTAGCTACTAGTTCAACTACAATACTCCATAGTTTGTTGTTTCATCATATTCATTCAGTAGTTCCTTTATATAAATTAATTAAGTGCACATAGTGATGGCAATGTGTGGTGTGGAGTAGAGCAACATCTGAACAGTGAATGCCAATAGACATCTGAACTTCAGATGTAGCTCTTTATGGCAGCAATGTGTCCATATCAGAATGTGTTCTTCCAGCAAAATAAAGATTCAAGGCTCTAAGGCCGGGATTGTAATAATTCTGGATCCAGGCAATACGGCTGAAGGCCAAGGCCTCTGTAGTCACTAGATCTCAATCCAGTACAACATCTGTAGAGAGAGGACTGAGCAAATTACTCAGAGAAAAGTTTCACCAACAGCCAATTTGCTGCACATATGGGAAGCGGTGGAGATGACATGGACATTGTGTTGAAGTTTATCTAACTAGCAGATGCTTATGCAAGCTTGATCATATTTCCCATGCATACTATGTGGAAAAATGAGCAACTGGTTGGTTAGTTAGAATAGCTTTCCTAGCACTGCTACAGCCACACTACTGTAGCTACTTCTAGCAGTGGAATTTAGAATAGGTTTGCCTCCAGTGGGTAGACTGTTAATATGGCATATGACTGTCTAGAAGGGTAGGGCAAAATAAATTAAGATTTTCAAACTTTGTGTAATTATTGTGGTATATTTGAGTATATGGTAACTCGATAACTGCAGTCATCAAGCCCATCAAATACTGCCGGTGAAAACACTCGTAATGAAACTTGATTAGAGTCGATACAATTTCAAAGTTTCTTAATTATTGTGCAGAGCATTTATGTAGTCCTAAAGATTTTCTATTTTCATCTCACAACCAGGGGTTAAATTGGGCTGGAACGACATATCCTCAGTAACTTGGAGATGGTAAAAATTTGAGTTTGCTGTTTTTACCTGTAGGGTGATGGACGGCAGGAAGCATTAATCAAATTCACTGTCGCTGCATCATAGAAACAATAAGAACCAATTATGTTTCACATGAAAAAAGTAAGGGCTAATCATGCATCATTGTTGACAGACGTCGTCCAGTTTATTGTCTGCTGTGCGATGCGTGAACAGGCGGCAATGCTTGCTTAAAATCACTTCAAATCAAGTTGATTTTAACAGTGCTGGTGACTTAACTGTCCATGTTCATCTAACCGAACTTTTAATGATATATGCAATTATCTTACCTTTAACTCGTCGCCATCCTCATTGTGTCGAAATCATTTCATCAGATTACGTGTAAATGTAGCTAGTTTGTTGGCTTGGTGTTTAGGTTAGCTAGTTCATAGTGTAATCTGATTTCGTGAACACAGATTTGACGATAGATTAATTCAAATCACTGTCAAGAGTTCCACCAGTAGCGGTTCCTGGCAGAGGCGACATAGGCAATTGCTTAGGGCGGCAAGTGCCGAGGGGCGCACGCACAGGCGCTCTGTGTGCATATACACACACGCGCACACTTCTCTATCGCTTGAATCTGCGCAACGCTCATGTCGGACGTGTCCAGAACAGGCGCCCCTATACTGTGTTACTGAGTTTGAAATTCACTAATTGTTTTTGAATAATGGCACATGAGATTAATTTCTGTGACAAAGCTGTATGGCTTGAATGAATCAATACGTAGCTAAATACCCTGCATAAAGATTAGGCTACCAATGAGGCTTGTTTCCACTTAAGTTTGACATGAACAAATTAGTGTCATAACGGTCACCTTACACAAGGCCATAGCAGACAATGAAAACAGCACATTATAGTTGTTATAAATGGCGAATTTTGTGTAGTGACATGTTTGGTCTTATTTGTTATCTTTTGTGAGTGTGTCAATGTAAATGAGGCTATAACGTAAAGGTGTTTACAATGTCAGTTTATTGTCCTCAGAAATAAACAACATTATCACTTTTAGATAAAAGAAAAAATAGGCTATATAAAGATATTGTATTGTAATTCTTTTTTTATTATTATTATTATTTTTTAGCATTTTCAGACCCTGTGTTATTTCAGAATGTCAAGGCAAGGACATTTTGAAATGATTTGTAGCCTTGGTCCTTAACAGTTGTCATTTTGCGGTGCATATTATCATGTTTCTCTGAGTGTACTTTTTTTTTTTTTTTCACTAAAGCTAGTGCTGCCTAATGCTCTCTTTTACAATGGTATTCATCAGGGATAAAGCAAATGGACACTGCACAGACCACTAAGAAAAACAACCTCCATGTTTCACGCCACATAGATACACACAAACGCACACAATGCATTAATAGAGAAGAAACCCAGGTAATCTGGACTCATTAAAACTCTAAGCCATCCATGTCATCATAGTCTAGTTTGCTGTATATGGTAGACATGACTTCCTGAAACCCACCACTGGCTCCAACTGTAGAGATTGTCAGCAGGAGACATTCTGTATTTTCAGCTTGTTTTTGTATTCAACCTTTTGTATTTCGTTCCATTCATATTAAAAACTTAGCAACTGCTGTCTTCGCCATTGTGAAACAGACTTTCCTCCTTCTTGTCTCTTTTTCAAAAGCTTTTCAAACAGTATGCAATTATTCTCAATCAGTCAGCTTGTACCACAGTGTTTCTGTGACGTTTGCCAGGGCGACTCGGTGGGTGGAAACATAATGTTGTAATTAACCCACTTATGCTGAAAGAACCGGACAGGCCCCAAGTGCTTGTACTCAACCCAGTCAGGGCCGTTGTTTTAGAAAGCTGGGTCAAAACTGTAGGAGGCCAGTTTGCAGGTCCATAAAGATCAAGTCATCCCTACTGACAGCATCTTCATCACACAGCACCCGAAGTGTGATTTTCATGCTATTGTTTCTCTTCTCTTGCTTTGCTTCAGTGCTTTTCATCGAAAGCCTTTTTCAATCCCCAAACTGACTTTCTTTGTTTGACCTCATTCAGAAAGCTGAATCTGTGTATGAATGTATTACAGCATGCACAGCATTCACTGAGACAAAACACAGATTTCACCTTGTAAGTGCCATTTTAATAAATTTTTCTTGTCCCAGGGTTGGACACTTTACTTGTTTGTTTAGTTGTTACATTAGTGGGTGAAATTAATAGGGTGTGGATTCACTAGTGTTATTGATACAGAACGTCCATTAGTCTTTTATTTATTCTTTAGCTATGTATAATTCCCCCCTTTGATTTTTGAAAGTGGAACATTTCGTTTTGTGCTGAATGTTTACTGCATCAGTAAGTTGACCTTGGAAAATAGATGGTCTACAGAGCAACATAGTTTTTAGACCGAAAACGAAAGGAAATTGTTTGTAAGAATCTTGAATCCTTCACCAAACTCTTAAAATCAAGACAACGTCTTTTGTGTCAAACTTATTATGTACGTAGCATGTTCAATTTAGTAGCGCACTTGAACTGGGAACTATGAAGGAGTGCTGCTACACACCTCCCCATCACTTCTCTGTTACTGCATGTTCTGTAGATATGCTAAATGTCTTCCGAACCAAAATGTTAATAGATCTGAAGGCCACTGAATACAACATGGTAAGCCAAGGGAGTTTAAATCATTGTAGGGAATAGCTTGTACTACTGTATCATGTCTGGCATACATGCTATAAAATATAATGATTTAGCTATAAAGCTGGTCTGACCTTTGACAATGCTTTACCCCAGCTTTAACATCATAAGCAAAGAATACACTACATTTGTTTACATTGAGAAAACCTTAAGTGACCCCTTAATTTAAAAACTTTTTTTGTATTATTTATCCTCAGAGGATTTACTTAAACTACACTGTCCCACATTGTTTGCTTTAAGATCTAATACCTAATTGCAAGGCCTA
>JAOUQW010000042.1:16473067-16486594 GCA_028565825.1 Olivaichthys viedmensis | reverse complement strand
TCTATCTATCTGTCTGTTTATCTTTTTGTCTGTCTGTTTATCTGTTTGTCTATCAATCTGTCTGTCTATGTATCTATCTATCTATCTATCTATCTATCTATCTATCTATCTATTTGTTTTTGTATCTGTTTATCTATCTGCATGTCTGTGTCCACCTATCTGTGTGTCTGTCTATCGATCTATATCTAAAATAACTGTTTTATTCCATTATTTATAAAAACTTTATAAAATAACAATAACAATTTTGACAAATTATATTTCATAATCAAGAATCCATCTTTCTTGACTATCTGTCTGTCTGTCTGTCTGTCTATCACTATTTTCTATCTATCTCTGTGTCTGTCTGTCTGTCTATCTATTTGTGTCTATCTGTCTATCTATTTGTGTCTTTCTATTTGTCTGTCTGTCTATCTGCTTATCTGTCTGTCTGTCTATCAACCCATCTCTCTGTCTGCCTGCATCTGCTTGTCTGTCTGTCTGTCTGTATTCCTGCCTTTCTATCTGTCTGTCTATCTTTCTTTCTGCCTGCCTGTCTGTCTGTCTGTCAGCTTATATTCCAGTCATTACGCTCATGACCTTTGGCCCCTGTGCCCCAATACCCCATATGCAATAGATGGTGTCACAGCTATTTAAAAAAAAATTAAGCTATTTCACTCAGGCTTCTGGACATGACTGTACATTTACAACTGCATCAGCAGGTGTATTTTGCCAGCATTTTGCACACTTGATTGTGTGTGTTTTATTTTTGCACTGTGCCTTTTACACTCTTGTGTGAGTTTAGACAGTGTATTAGCAGAGATGTGGCCTCTGTTTTGCAATGTTATTCATAGTACGGTTCCCCTGCCGTGCAGAACTAAAGTAGAGATGTATTGCCCTGTGGATACGTTTCAGCCATTAGCTCTGAACACAGCAGCTGTTAGCAGGCAACGGATGCAGGATCACGGGGAGTGCACACACACACACACACACACACACACACACACATCTATGGACAATTTAGAGTAGCAAATTCACATACCGGTATGTTTCTGGGAGGCGTGAGAAAACTAGAGTACAATGGAGGAAACCTACACGGAGCTCAGGATCGGCCCCTGGACCTCGAAGCTGTGAGGCACCAACACTACCTGCTTTGCCACCGTGCTGCCCCCATTTCTAAAATGTTTATAAAAAATATTTTTGCATATTATTGCGGTGTATGAAAGTTTCTTTTCAGACTCAAAGCTTTCTATGTAGTTATTAGCAAAATACAAGAGTCAGAAACAAAGTCTTGGAAACGACACAAAGATTGTTTTTACTCAAAATCGTGACTAACCTTTGTTTATTTGAGGAGACAATAAAACGGCTTTGAGGATACAAATTAAAACAAGGTTTGAGCTTAATTTCCGTATCTTTGGGGACACGCCAAAAAAAAAGACTTTATTTTGGAACTAGAATTTAAACTGAATTTTGAACACCACAACAATAGGGTTTATAGGGTCATGGAGTTGGAAGAGTTGTGACGTTTCTGTTTTCTCTCAAAGGAATCAATCAGCATTAGCCACCTGTTAGTGATCAAGCTCTCTCGCTCCTTTCCTGTTGGCTGAGCAGGGCCAAAGCATCCATCGCTCTCTTTCACTCCAATCCTCTTAGTCTCTCTTTCTTTCTTTCTCTGCTCCAGTTGTAGAAATGAGCTCATGTTTGGCCTTTAGTGCTAGGCTGGGCACTACTCTCCCTTCTGACAGCCATTCACATCTGGTAAGATATAAAACCTTCTCTATCTTTCTCAAAGGAAAACCAATGGCTGTCATTAGTTTCAGTATCAGTTTAAATGAGATATAAAAATGTTTAAACACTTCTTGCTTTGTGTCAAGTCTTTATGACTCACTGTAGTGTCTTTTGACTCATATGACACCAACACTGCCCCTCTGTATTAATGTTTGCTCAATCTTCACACCTAGAGTCCCTTTATCATGTATGTTCACAACTAGCACTCCAGACTATAACCTCTCTGCCTTCTACAGTCCATCTATCTTAACTTTCTGATGCTTTCTCCTGGCTATGTCCTCACTCGCCTTCATCCTTGTCCTTACTTAACTTAGCACTCTCTTAACTCTCAGCTCCTCCATTGTCACTCTCCCCATCCTTTCCCCTCACTCTCTGCAGCTCCACAGGTATCTCTGCCAATGGTGTACAAAAGACCATCGCTTCTTTATAGCTTTGTGTGATTAAGGTTGAACCGCTAAACTGAGGAGAAAGTGTCAACCAAGAGCTCCATCTCTTCAAGCCATCAGGCAGCTTTTTTTACCCAACAATCCATCTGCCATCGGGCAATGTTAGATTGAACAGACAATGCACGGGGAATTGTGCATCTCCACTGAGGGGTCTTTTCCACTACATTACGCCGCTCCCTAAGATATGTGTGCATGAGAACAGAGCATTTATCAAAAGAAGAAGAGAAATGAAATGCACAATGGTGTGTATTATGTACCATGTTGTGCCCCATCTATTCTCGTCTCCCCGTAAGCACACTCACACACTCTGTTCAACTATGGAGCACAGCAGTCAGTTAATGGAGACACACAAGTGCGTGTACTTGGAACGTCTGTATTATGCTACATTCAGCTACAAGGTGCATAACACATAATATAGTAATATGTCATTAAGTAATATATTGCCATGTAATGCTAATATAAAATTGCTTTACCTCAAATGAGTCATTGTAATTACTGACTCTCTAACATACACCAGATTGCCTTTTAATTAAACATATGACTCAGCGAATGCGCTCTGCCATTTGTGCATCACAAAAACATGTATGTTTGTCACACATAGTGACTAAAACACCAGACACCCACATAACTAATCAGTAACCATTTTATTACAATGCATTACCAGCCAGATTAAGCCAGTGTTTTTCTCTCATATTGAAGAGTTAGAAGAGATCATCTGCTTCAGTTTCCAGCTGGAAGTCAGCAGATATGAAATGAACAATTTGCAGCTGTTGAATTGCCTTCAGTTTCTCCTTTCTGACACTCGTTAATGCAAACAGACAGACAGAGATGTGATTGGTCCTCCTGCAGTGTACAGGGTCGCTCCATCATAGAGGTGGTGGGCAATGGGAGGGTGGGAGTGCACCACGGAGCCCAATGGCCTGTGAAATGTGTGGCAGCTGGTGTTTGTGCTGCAGTATCACAGACAGACCATGCCGACGACCAAAACCAATTCTTCTGGAACCATGTCCATATAATAGGATACATCTGGTCCTGCTTTCTCAGTGTCCTCATCACTGGCTCTTCTGACAGGATGGTGCTCATTCAAACCAGATGGGCCAGACAGAAAAGTTGAAGAAAAAGATAAAAGGAGGATTTAGAACCGTGACCCTGACAAAGTTACAAGATAGGACACTGAGAAATATGATGAAGTTAAAAGAGCAAATGTTCCAATCGACACAATTGAGACATGAACAGACAGCTGGGTTCTAGTTTGTATCAAATGTCTACCCTGGATCTTAAGGTCACATGATTCTGATGCTTTCCTCAAGAAACCCCAACCATTTAATATTTAGCTATTAAAGCAACAAATAAATGTTGTTCCCAAGAGGACCACATACTTAGGTACTCATTTCTCACTCAGCAATCTGAACTGATAAGCTCTGCATTCCTTCAGCATATTGTCATTGGAAACCGTTACAGTAATAATGGAGTCCATTCATGGGCCATAACTTGGGGCTGTTCAAACTCTGCCTAATGAGCTCTCTCTCTCTTCGCCACATCACATACCCCTAGAGTGCTGAATGAGTCCTCAGCCCTTTGCTTTCTGCTCCCTTTATGGAACCAGCAGGAAAGATGAAACGTTTTACAGACAAGTCTTTGTTACACCTCTGAGTGATTGTTGCAAAAACATCTAAGCAGCTCCATTGTGTTAGTTACCATACTGTGGATGTTGCCCATTTGGTGTTGTGCTTTGATTGCGAATATATTCCCTTATTTTTTGCTTGTGCTGTTGCTATGGCAGTGCAACACCTATGCAACATAGGCATGACTGTACTATGCCTTTCTCTAGTAATTGTGATTATTTTCATGTTTTTCCAAGGAAATGGTGTGGCTCTTGGGGACTTTAAACCTAGTGAATTGGTTGAATATTATATTAAAAGATTACAAAATACTGCTGTTTATACAATAGAAGGTGTATATTTAATGACTCAAATGACCAATTTGGCATGTTTTTTTTTTTTTTTTTTACTAAAGATGGTTATTGATTAAGGGGTTATCACATTTTTGGTTTCTAACCCAGTTACCTAAGGTTTCCCTGAGTTCAGTATTAAAGTTCACACTAGCTGACGTACTGCATTTGTGTACTCAGCCACTGTTTGCACAAAATAATTTATTGAATTTTAATTTGGTTTGTTTTTATCATGTCCAACAATAGTATTGTGCTGTAATCATCATATACTTAATTTAGATGAATATTTCATTTCATTTTCATCTATATAAAAAAAGTTATTTTTAATATAACCCAAAGGCCAATACTGTAACCATATTGTGTGATTATTTTTTCACAGGCTATATATCTGCTTAAGACTCTCCAGGCTAACCAGTTTCCCCAGCCTGACTCATCTTTCCCAGACTGTCCTAGCTTCCAACCTTTTCCCTCTGCCTCTCTCTGTCTCTATCGTCACCCTCTGAGCCAGGGTGACCTTCAAAGCCAGCAGCAACAATGCATGCCCTCCCATTCCGCTAGCTCAGCAAAAAGCAGAGGGACCACAAAAAGAAAAACAGAATCATCTCCTTTGGAAAATATTATTGGGCCTGTGCTGAAATGTACACGCAGTCTGCCCCTGTACCGTGTGCACAAACACAGATGAAGTTTTGCTGTCTTACAGGCCTGCCAACAAGGCTCATCTGAGACTTTCCCCTGGCCTCTCCTGTGAGCAGCTGTTGAATTACAACATCTTTCCCTCTGTATCTGGGTGGGTAGGGAGCACTAGGGAGTGGCAGGGGACTCCGCACAGGAGCTCTGATCTCAGTATTCCTGATGTAGGGAATAATAAAGGGGAGGGCTGCTGGGAAAGGACTGAAGCTGTGTGAAAAGCAGGCATATGGAACATGAAGGAGGTTACTCATGAAGTTGATTGAGTTTGTCATTAAGGGATTATAATCATAGCGCTCAGGGGGACAATTGATGCTGATGTGGCTAGCCTGCAGAGATGAAGCAAACGCAATCGCAGCCTTTCTTCCTCCCATCTGGGACTATTGTGTATTTAACACTCCCCACTCCTGTTAGTGCCATATTCCTGAGTTTCCGTGACTTAATAATAATCTGCTGCACCATTATTCTTTCATGGTCAAAGAGATATTATCAATTGTTTCACTTTGGTCACATTAGAAACTTTCAATATATTTAGAAATTAGAACAGTGGGTAATGGTTGGTAAAGAGTGTTAACAGCACAGGTTAATTTTAGGTTTTGCATTAATTGTAAACTCTGTTGTTAATTTGACTGTGTGCAAATAATAGACAGAGAAAAGGTTTCTTTGGAAAATGCATTGATGAAATGTGTGACTTGCTGGTGGAAAGGCAAACCCACCACATTCCAGAATTTACTGGTCGGAAATGGTCTGTCATCAGAAGGGCTGTGTACAGTGTGTACAGTGACTGTAAGATGGTATGCGGATGTGTGCCTTGGCATTTCTGTGGTCAGGTACAATGGGATGTCCCAGGGCATGAACCAAACATTGAGTCACTGTGATTGTGTCATCATAAATGTATATAGTAATAGTCTGGAGCATCAGCAAACATGTATTCATCCAGAGAACACGGCACTTTAAGTGATGAGCCAGGTCTTCGGGCCCATGCCCTAACGGGATAGCTGCTTCAGAGTGAGATAACTGGGGCACCGTTCCGTAGAATGTGCTCTTTTATTACATGTAATTCTTAACACTAGGCAAAGATTTCATTATCCTGACAAATTTACAGTGGCAGCTGAAAAACATTCTCCTGTTTGTTGATAACTTTCCATCTGTTGGGCAACGGTAGGCATTTCACAAACTACCCCTCATTCAACCGAGTACCTGTTTAAAAAATAAAAATAAAAAAGGTTCCATTTGAAATTTAAATGAGTTTTTCTGGGACTTAAAGATAATTACATTGCAGCACACCACCAAGCAAAACCAGTGAGCCAAGTTCCAAATAGAAAGAGCGATTTCCTCCATTTGCACCAGCAACCCAGGGGAAGCAAGTGGCAACAAGGGTCAATTAAAATGAGTGAGTTTCATCAAAGGCTGGGTTGGTTTCATACCACTTTAAAAAAATCTGTTCTTAACAAGTGTATGGTCCCATAAAAAAAAAGTCTTATTTTTATAAGGGTAAAAATATGTCACTGTGTCTGTGCCCAGCATTAAGCAGCTTCATTATTACGGTGGCATATCATCAAAGATCAAAGAGACAAACATCTTTTCAAGAGGACAGTATAATAAGAGAGTAAATCAGTAAAATACATCAAGCCATAAATA
This sequence comes from Olivaichthys viedmensis, assembly GCA_028565825.1. Taxonomy (NCBI): domain Eukaryota; kingdom Metazoa; phylum Chordata; class Actinopteri; order Siluriformes; family Diplomystidae; genus Olivaichthys; species Olivaichthys viedmensis. The sequence goes on along the minus strand of JAOUQW010000042.1, from coordinate 16,480,105 downwards.
GTTCAAAGCATTAACTTTAAAGTTTAAATCAAACGCAAATGCTTCTTTGAAGAAAATTGATTTCAATGAGTCATGAGTTGCTGAGTAATTTCTGTATCAGGAGCTCTGACAAGCTGACAAATATCACTCCCACACAAACATGAGTATATAGGTGTTAGTTATTTCTGCAATCAACAAAGCCAATATGGTACTTTTGAGGTGTGTTTCACTGCTTAAAATGAAATATTATGTCCAATAATAATAATAATAAAGAATTTGTGTTTATGCATAATTATTCTGAATGTTTAACCTTATTTTGGGTAAGATTGTTTAGGAAAATGTCTTGTGAATGTGGTAGAGATGTTATTTGAGTCATAGATGAGAGGGAGCAATTGGCACTCTTGACATTCATCATCTCTTTCCTGGAAGTTGCAATTAGTGAGTTTCCGATTAACGAGCCGACTAAGATTCATCTGTGCGTAGAGTTCTGCTGATGAACAAGCCTGCAGAGGCACAAGCCAATCAGAGTGTGTTTCCTTGGTGGCCTATGTTATTCCTGATTTCCGTGAGAACATCGACAGTTTCTGTCATATTTTATGATAGATTCCTGCCATCACAACTTCATAACCATCTCGCAGCTGACTGAATTATGTAAAATCCCACCCCCAAATCCCCACATGCACATGACTCTTTCAGTTTGTCCCCATTTGAATTTAGTCCACTGGCCCAGTCTTCAGCCTCTACAGTGGAGTGAATACTTGAGAGTATTTTTTAGATTGCCTAATAAAGCATTAGAGTTGGGGTACTTGGACTATAATAAATTTGAAAGAATTTTTTATGTAATGTATTACACTACATAAAGTACATGTTAATGTAGGCCGTAATCTGGCAGTGGATAAAATTTATATATTTTCTATAGATCAGGTATGGAGCAGTAAAAACAGTGGTCTGTTACTTTTCTTCATATTAATGTGTCTCCTGTTCCTGACTAAACACGTTTTTCCTTATATCTCTTTCCTTACTGAAAGCATTCATTTCAGGGGAGCTGAAATAAGACACACAATTTGTGCTTTAACCTTCCCTTACAGAAGCAGCACCCAGCACCAGTCTACTCATGTTATGATTTCAGTATGAGCCCCATCTCTAGCCAAAACCAGTAATGGTTGTGATTTAGTCATTATTTCTCCTGGTGTGAACAAATCGGAAAGGAATTAACCTACTGAGCCTGAATGTCAGCCCAGTGCAGCTAAAAATACGAACCACACACGTGAGCTCCACATGAGGTTGCTTCATTTCACTGACCAGACCCTGTGTCAATTTTGTATAATGGCCTGAAATTCAAATGTCAAATTACATTCCACTGCTAATACCACAGTAGTTGAACATTTCTGCCTGTGCAAGTCTAATTGTAAGTATAATTCTAGCTCCAATCTTCTGCTTTAACCCTGACAGTTTCTGATACTGCAATAATGGCTATAAATGTTTTCTTTTGAACAGTGCTGCTCAGAAAACATTGCAATATACATATTTAAAATGTTTTTTTCCCTCACATTCATTGAAATCAAAATGACTCTGGTATGACTCAGATATAGAGTGCAGTGATATATTGTGCACATAATTGTATAGGATTAAAGAGCACAGTTTTAGTGCAAAGGATTTTATTTTTGTTTTTCTGTTTGATAATGTCATGCAATGCTATTAGTGTCTATTAAATGTAAAAGACTGTGACTAATTGTATAATTGCAAAGCTGGATAGTAACCAATTCATGTTAATCACTTAAATTTGTAAGTACTATATTTTTCAAATATTTGGGCATCATATTTTTAAATCTGTTTTGTGACTACACAAAGTCTCCCACAAGGTACCCTTGTGGATGCTGCTGCTCTCTGTAGCCCCGGCCTGCACCTGAATAAGCCAGTGGAATGCTCCAACTATGACAGGCAGACTGAGACCTCAGGAAATACTCTGAACTTTGGGTGAACCCTTTCTGTCGACTGAAGACAGACTGGTAAGTTCCTGCCTTATAGTATGTAAACTTCCTGTTTACATTGCCATAACAGGGTTGGACCTAATGGGCAAGAACCTCAGACATTTTACTATATATATATATATGTGTATATATATATATATATATATATATATGGTTTGGTGAACCAATCAGTAGCATCAGTCTCTGTCATTCATGCAGCCGACAGCACCAGCAGCATTGGTGACCATGCAAGTGGGTCTGCTGACCAATCACAAGGCCGGCCATGATATCTGATGAAGACATGGTGGAAGCCACAGCCTGGCCCCAGGTATCTCTCAGTCTCAGTGCTGGAGAAGAGAACGCGCAACCTGTACAACACATACACACAAACATAAAATAACATAATATAATGCAGAAGTAATGTGTTGGAGTTTTTCCTGTAAGCAGTACATCAACCATTAATAACATAGGTTAAACTTAAACAGGAATTGTTTTACATTCAACATTTAAGGCAAGGCATAACACATCTTAATTTTAAAATACACTCACTAACACATTAGACTCCACTCAAAAAGAAATGCTGACTTGATTGAACACTTGATTAGTTACTCTCCATTTATCGCACCAATCACAAAAGATGAAATTGCTGCTCTTTGTTAAGTAGCACCATTTGAAACAGATTTGTTAATGGGAATTACAGCATGGTAAACAATGTTAAATTTTTGTTTCTAAGTAAATTTTAGCTGTGATGGAATCAGCTGAAGGATGATCTAATATAACAATGTGACAAGTATATTTGGCTGCTGTGTAACATTGATATAGAATGCTCTACTCTAGAGAAGCAGGTTAAGATAGCTTATGTGGTAAGGCATCAATAGTCAGATCATATTGGTTATATCGGCACATTTGTTTTTCTAACGCTTGAATAAAATTCCACCATGTTTGGTCTCTCGGTGTGTATTCTTAAGCTCCTGCTTGGTGTCCTGGTTAGAATGGACCATCATCACAATTTTTATAACCCTTGTTTATAATATTACCAAATATAACTGGTCTTGTGGAAACTACATTCTGCTGGAAAAAAGAAGACCACAGTTCACAAGAGACAATAACGCAATGAAGTGATCTCTGCATTCCACATTGAGCTTGTTTTGCCCTTTCTGAATCACTGAAGATTCAGCTGTTTATTCCTTGTGTTGTTGCTCTTACAATCTTTTTTTTTGTCATTCTTCTCTGACTGTGGTGGTTGGGTCCTCACCTTCTCATCCTGCATGGCAGCTTTAATTAAGAAGAAATTATTTAATTACCCAGAGGAACAGGCAGGATGGAAGGTGATATGTGAAACAGAGGGTTGAGGAAAATGTCCAGCAAGTGGGACAGAGCTGTATTGTTCAGCAACCACTTACGCAGGACTAGAATTCGATGAAGTCTTAGATCCGCAGATAAACTGCATGCAAACTGTGGTCCTGTGTACCATGCTGCTGTATTGTTGTGTGTTGCACCATGGTCCTGTAGAAACGACATTTCATTCCAATGTATACAAGCTATATGCAGGAATGACAATAAAAGCCTACTTGAACTTGAGATTACAGTGTTATATCTAAAAAAAGTATAGTGTATAGTGTGAAATTGAGTATTTGATTTTGACGATATAGAAAGGATATTTAAAGAATGTGATGCCAGTGAGAAGGATTTTAATGTTACTGAGGCAGAAGGTATGGGGCATGTAGGCATATAGACAGACTGAGGACAGGGCTGACTGTGTTGTAGACACAGTTAATAATGGGGGTGAGGGAAGGCGTTGTGCATCAAGCCGGTAAGATAGAAAGAAATGTCTTATTTTATTTTATTTTTTTTATTGGATTTTCGTATGTTTGCAGGTGATTGATAGTAGATGCCACTGTGACTTACTCTAACTCGGGTAGAAAAGATCAGCTTGGCCTGTTGTCAGACACTAATGGCGTTTTCATGCTTTTTTCAGACCCAAGTTCGTTTGCACCGAGAGTTTGGTACGTTTGGTCGAATGTGAAAGCTGTTTTTTTAACCCGGGTGTGATTCAACTATTACACAGTAACATGATTGCTATTGAATGAATATACTGGTTGTCAATTATCAGTTTACCAGATGTCAAACACAAGTCACTTACTTCATGTGTATCAAAGTTTCCTTTCTCACAGGAAAGGCTTTACCCTGTTTAATCCACAGCACCAGATTTTATTACACTTTCTTTATCTGTGCCTTTGACCAACTGTGTGGTGACAGAAGTAGGTCAGTTGGAACGTGCCAAAAGAGGGAGAGGGAGAGGGAGAGGGAGAGAGAGATGTTTTCAAGTGTGTGCTAATAGGCATGTATTGCCTGGCCCAGGACAAAAACTGCATTTTGATCCTATTCCACATGTCATTGGATCACCCGAGTCCCCACCTGGCCCAGGTCCAAAATAAATGACACAAAACAAGGGTCAACTTTTTGAAACCTAGGGATGGGAGATGAAAATGTTAGTACATGTGTGATAGCACAAATCTTTCTGTTGTCTAAGGACTGAAATAGGTTTGTTGATTGTAAGTTTTGTCTGAAGTTTACTTTCATAATGCAGTTGTATCAGTGTGTACATTTAGCTTTATCTATGGGGTGTAACAGGTGTTATTCTGTGTAATAATCTTTGAAATCATTGAACTATAATAGCAATAAAAACGTCTCTGATAGTAGTTCCTATAAAGCCCCAGTTCAGCCAGCTTGCAGGCATGATATGACGCAACCCACCAGTCAGTCAGTCAGCTTGAAAAGTAAGATGCCATCTCCTGTTTCTCTCAGCTGGTGATCCGGGTGCACCTTTCTGACGAGAGCTCCAAAACCATGATGGTGGATGAGAGGCAGACGGTGCGTCAGGTGCTGGACAGTCTGCTGGATAAATCGCACTGTGGCTACAGCCTCGACTGGTCTCTGGTGGAGATCATTAACGAACTACAAATGGGTGAGTGGGGGGATAGAACAGCCACATTCCTATCACACATTTTGTCAACACTTAACCACTAGGGGTGTAACAATACATCGTGACACGATACATGGCGATGCAAAAATGTTACGAAGTGCATCGTGGAGATCTGCGATATCCGGTGTATTCTATCAATTATGCCATATACTGCAATTGCACTGTTTGAACACCAGAGGTTGCATTCAACGTAACCACACCAGCACGTCATACATCACGAGTTTGAGATTGATGATGCCCCGTCGTCTTTTAAATCCGAGGTGTGGCATCATTTTGGTTTTCCCATTTCCCGAAACAAAAAACGGCGACAGGGTAACTGATAAAACCAAAACAATTTGCAAATATTGCAAGAGAACCATGGCCTACATAACTGTGTGGCAGCCTAGGAAAGCCCGTCAGATGTCTCTGTGGCTGAATTCTGGCAAACAGCCAAAAATTACGAGAACTCGGGTTTTGACCAAAATTTGACCAAAGTCTTTCTGTTTGTAATATACATTGACACCTCTAGTTTAAAAAAACGTAAATATATTTCACCAACACGAGGTGGAAATGTTTTTATTTCCTTTCTAACCCTGCTTATAGGCTACAGTCTGCCTACAGATCACGTTAGGTAAGGAGCCAGTTTAACAAACGCAGTGGTAAAAAGTCAGTCTGCCTAAAGCTGTTTAAAACCTTGAAAACCTAGTTTTCTAGCTAATAGTGCTCTTCTCATGCAGTGAATGTCTTGTGCTTTGATCAAGTTGTTGGATAGATATGTGCCATAACGAAACGGACATATCACTAATCGATTCAGTTTGTAAACAGAGATGCACACGTGCTGTCACATCATCAAAACAGAAAAGCGCTTTTACACTCTGTAGAGATGGCAGCGGACAAAGTTGTAAAAAGTTTGAATGACCTAGTGTTTTTTGTAAATGTTCAAAGATACCAGCTTCTGCCTGAAAATGTGGACATGTTGAAATTTCTGGAAATGAATCTGTCAGTATCCTAGGTTAGGAATGTAGGCTGATCCTTGAGTGTTTGAAGATTGCTTACCTCGATTTAGAATTTTAGATATCACTTGTTTTTTGTTATTCATTCATTCATTTATTTATTTATTTATTTAAGTATGGTGAAGCTGCTATAACAGTACTTTTTTCCCCAATTTTAAACCTCTGTTCCTAGTATTTTCTTGGATTACTAAATATTATTTTTGTTTACAAATATATAAAGACAAAAATGCACATTGTTTTGCATTGTTTATGCTTCAGAAATAAAAAAGGATTTTTTTTCAGTCATTTTTCTTATAAAATATTTTGAGGATCATGACAATATCGAATTTTGAACCCAGAATTGTGAACAGAGTGTATCGTTACACCCCTATTAACTACCCTTTAAAAAAATTGTATTCAACATGTTATTGATTCACTTTGATCTGTTGGAGGTCTGTAGATTAGCACAGAGACCGAGTGCACTAGCTAATCCCATTTCAAAAACAATCAAATTTGGCCTAGAGGAGGCATAGCACGAGAACAGAGAGATGCATTTATGCTGGTCCATTTCACAGAAGAGTACAGTATGAGCAGGAAGCAGTAGAGATCATTCAATGCCAAAGCCTCAGCAACACATTCTTAAATGTTAAGGCCTATTTACATTGAACATGATTTTTTCACATGGAAAAAAAATACAAGATATTAAAACGAACACATGCCTTTCTCTGAAAATCGTTAATATCGACACTGCCGTACTATGATGATGTGTCAACCAGTAGGATATAGACTTTTATTCATGTGATCTAAGCTGTAAACTGCTTATTAAGTTTAAATCGTGTGGGCACTTTTTCTTTAGACGAGAGCACAAATTAACTAAAATGTGGACAATTTTAATTTGCAATAGCAATTGACAGCACGAAGGAGTAGGCTAAGTGTGTGCATTATGATTTCATGACCTTGATTTAGTATCTTGTGACTAAATATCACGTGCACAAGATAAAAATAAAAATATATACAGTGGGGTCTAAAAGTCTGAGAGCACATTGAAAATCCAGCACCATGTTTCACTGTTTTGATACACTGTGGTATCAATCTCTCTTCTGTTCGTCTCCTTACATAAACCCTTCTGTTA
>JAOUQW010000042.1:16423347-16447376 GCA_028565825.1 Olivaichthys viedmensis | reverse complement strand
CCTTCCTGTTCATTTTATCCTCAGATTTCATCATACACAACTTTGATGAATATGGCCAATAACATGCACACACACACACACACACACACACATACAAACACTATCATTAGAACTACAATAACATTCAACAATAGCATTAACACTATTTTTTTTTAAGTTGGCTGTAGTTTAGTAAAATGACTGAACTTTTCCACACTGTTAATAATAAAAATCAGTTTACTAGGTTGCCATCTAATGGCTATGAACCACAGTTTAATCAGCTTTAGCTAATTTAACCCTCATTTCCCTTATGATCAATTGCAATGCCAGTAGAACTTCCATACACCACAGAAGTTTGGACTATCATTATTTGTCCAAACTTCAATCATTGCAATCATTATTTTCTATAATAAAAAATAAATTTCCTGACAGGGCAGTTGCATAAAATTAAAGGACAGAAAAAGACACAGAAGGTACCGACCCATTGACTCTCATCAAGAAATTCAGATTCTATGAATATGAGAATTTATTGGCTCTTATATTTTATGACACAAATAAATTCCTAAAAGAATGCAACAAAAAGGCATCCTTTCACAATGTCAGCCATAATAGGGTACAAAGATTTAGGTTCACTACACTACTAAGAACTGCTTTTATTTAATCAGTTAAATAGAACAAATATACCAAATAACATTAAAATATACTAAAAGTAATACTAAAAAAAAAGCAAACACAACAAATACCAAAACAAAACAAAATTTTGTTATAACCTTGATTCTGTCCTTATTCACCCTTCATAGTATGTGCCTCGTCTGTCCCGTTTCCGCCTTCGCTTTCCTTATATGGTCCTGTTCTTGGCTTCCTCTTGCCATGACAGCTAAAAAGTCACACCTGTTTCTCATTACCACTTGTTAGTCTGTGTATTTACACCCTCTTGGTTTCCCTGTGTGTTTCCCAAAGTATTATATGTGTTAAGCTGCATAAGTACCAAGTTGTGTATTTTCATAGTCTAGTCTCGTCTTTGGTCTTTATAGTTTTATTTATAGTCTGTTAGGTTTTTTGTGTTTTGACCCCTGCAATTGACTGCACTGATTATGATTATGAAACAACACATTTTGAGTATGCAGATTGCACATTTCTCTCGCACCTGCACTTTACAATTTTACTCAGTTGATATGCCATACATTGAAAATTGAAAAATTATAATTTTTTGGCTGTTGGAAATCCTCATATGAAATATATCAGATTACTTGTTTGCACATAATTTGCTTAATTTTTTCAAATAGTTGTGACGCCATGTATTTCATTCAAATGGTAACATATTTATGCTCCTAATGCACAATGTTAAATGTTATTGTCACTGTCAACGACTAACACCTCATTTTGACTCAATTATTACAATGCTCAATGCATCACACGTTATCGTCACTACACGATAAATCATTTCATCATCATAAATCATTGGGTGAAAGACAAAAAGGGTTTTCTCAACAGCAAAACAATAAAAATGTAATATGTATATAATTTCAGGGCTTTATACTAGACATGAGAATATTTCCTATACATTTTTATTAATTTTATTTAAGAATAATGTCAAAAACACAATGGGACTAACAGAAAATCAGACCACTGAAATGTCATTCAGATCAACAAACAGATCATTAAAAAAAAGTTTGAAAAACTCAGTTATTTTATTTAGAAAACTCTCTTTTGCTATTCTACTTTGTTCTATGTTTATCTGTAAGTTTTTGTAAGGACATACATTTTATTCTAAATTCTATTAGTTTTTGTTGATCAATTTTCATTCTTATTATATATCAGAGTCAATTAAAGTATGCTGTTTTATATTTAAATTAAACACTGTTGTTATATTGTATAACAGTGCAAACCCTTTTCATCTTTGACCATATATCAGCCTTGATGGGAGACAAACTCTATCATACGTAGTGTAAACTGAGAGACAGCATGAAAAATGGATAACAGCCCTTCAACATAGTATTGACTGGCATCTCACAGTGTGTAACGCTACTCCTTTGATTGACAGCAGTGTGTATGTGTGTGTATCTGCCTGTCTCACCTTCTCTCCCGTGCTAATGTGCATTCCCTCCATCACCTTAGCAAAAGAGCCCTTGTTGATCATCTTGCCCACCAGGTAGCTGCCCACACGTTTGGTGTGTGGGAAGTTTCTCACCAGGTCTCTGGGCACTTTCCCCAAACCCACTGGCACCGACCGTTCCAGCTCCCCCGAGTCACATGTCACACCGTCCACAGATGACTTGACCGCAGTGGGCATGGTGCCACCTGCACCTGTCTGCTCCCAGCTACTGAAGGTGGCACCGAGTAGATGGAGTGAGTTAGAGAAAAGAGGTGAGGAACGACAGGCATGTGTGATGGGCAGACAGAAAGCCGGACAGGAGAGAGTGATCTGGTGTCCCTCTTCTGCGTTCTTTCATTCCCCTGCTGATGTTAGTCATCCATTCCCTTGTTCTTTTAGTGCATATAGAGATGTGATGTCTTTCTCATGAACAAGTATTTTCTCTGTATGTCTTAATGATGAGTACCGGTTCTCTGCATTCTTTCTTCAGTGTGTGGTCCAGATCTCTTTCTCTCTCTTTGTCTCTGCTTCATCTCCCGGCTCCTGTCTTGTGTTCCTCCAGGGGAAGGTTCCTCTGTCAGTCTGGTTGCTTCATGCACCCCTCATGCGTGTGTCTGTGTGGTGGATAATTAACTGTATCTGGTCTCAGGTTAGTGTAGTCAGCCAGTGAAGAGAGAGGACATACTACACCATAATAACCCCTGCTAACACACACACTTAAACAAAACGTTCACACACGTTGTCAGAGACAGCTGGCACAATCCTTTGCATTCTGATAAAAATGTTCTTCACTTCTCTTTCAACTTTCACCTTCCAATACTTTGTCTTTTTTTCTTCAGTTGTCTTGTCTTTCTCTCTCTCCCTCTCTCTCTCTCTCCCTCTCTCTCTCTCTTTCCCTCTCTCAGTGGGGGCTACGCTGACTTTGAAGTTGAGCTCTCCAGATTTGACACACTGAACCCTGTGTTTTGATCTGAGACATTTTAAGTGCACATAAGACCCAGCTCACTAACTTCTGCTGGCCAGTACAGCCAACAACAGCAACAGCTCCCGGCTCTCAACTGTTCTTCAGTGAAGCAAAACCATTTAAAATGACAAAAAGCAAACACATTTGCACTCTGTATGTCAAGATAAAGAAATTAAGACTTAAAGTACCTCTCAACTCCAAAATGTGATTTTTAAATGGTTAACTCCTCTCGGATGGCTGATTCTTTCTCAGAATACTTTCTCAGTATTTACATAGAAAACTGTTTCGGGGAGCTCAGGTTATAATCTCACAAAATAGGCTCAACAACTTGAACACGGTCCAGTTGTTACGCTGTGCTGGGGTGCAAAGCATTATTTACATGAAGCATTCACTACACACACAACATGATACGGAACATTCAATGACAACCTGGACGAGAACATGAGGGCTTTTTATACAGCTACCAATCACACCAACAAACGACACACAGGTGGGATCACTTAAACAGCTGAGACTTCACAGACATAAACACAAAGCGTGTGGCAGCTGCCGCGTGTGGTCACGTGCTTAGCCGCGGCGTGCCCGTGACACCAATATGCCAATTAGCAACTAACTAGCCAACAAACTTAGCTAATGTTAGTGATGAACAAAATAGTTTGGATTTTTATAGTATATTTTGACAGGTTTGGTTACTGTTAAATAAATCACTGATAATTTGACGTTGCAAATCGAGATCCAGATACTGAAATCCCACTTGAAGTGGTTTGAGTTTACTTGTGAAAAATGCAAGCTAGTTTACTAGCAGTTTACTAGCCGGCTAGCTAACTTAGATAATGTTAGTGATGTACAAAATTGTTTTGATTGTTATGTTATTTTCACAGGTTTGATTACTGTTAAATTAATTGCTGAGAATATGACGATCCAAACCAAGATCCCACTCCTTTCTGTGACAAATGCGAGCTAGTTTATTAGCAGTAACTAGCCGGCTAGCTATTAGAGATGGCATGAGGCCATGGGGGCGTTTCCAAATTGCATATTCATGTATTTCAGAAATCCTGGAATTTTTAATCATTGAACATTGAACGACAAAACAGGACTGGCACATGAGGATACTTATACGAACATCAATCAGGGGATCTAACGGGAAACAGGTGGATGTTAAGTGTAACATGATTACATGGGGCGGAACTAGACCAACACAAAGTCCATGAGGCGGCATGCATGTGACATAACCCCCCCTCTACATCCGGGCCCGTGGGCTCAAAGTCCACGTCTGGCTGGCTGCACGGAGCCCGGCACTGCGTGGGGGCCCACCTGACATTCACAGTGAAGCCAGGGGGTGGAACACAAATACCAGCAGGCAGCATCCTCTGTGGGGGCAGGAAGCAAAGCAGTATCACTGTCCCTGAAACTCAGAGAAGCCTTCTGTGGTGTCAGGGACTTGGGGCACGCCTCCTGCGGTGACAGGGGCCTGGGGTACTCCTCCTGCGGCGTCTGGGGCCTGGGGCTTGCCTCCTGCGGCGTTAGGGGCTTGAGACATGCCTTTTGCGGCGCAAGGGACGACCTCGGTGGTCGTCACCAGCCTCCCCTCTAAAATTTCCAGCGGGATTTCCTTCTCCGCTCCTGGAAGGCTAGTGATCTGGACTGGGTCGGAGCCGAGTGGCTTCTGTGGCTGGCTCCGAGGCGCAGCGAACATTGACTGGGAACATTGAGGTGGAAGTGTGACCGGGGTGGCGGCAGGCGGTGGCTGCTGTGGGCATGGCGGGGCATCGCCCGTCTTTCTCCAGTGGTGCGACTGGGCGCCGTGGAAATCGGTGTGGAGCCAAGCCCGGGGGGGCGACAGGCGGTGGCGCTGCTGGCTTGGAGGCGCAGCGCACAGAACGTTGAGCCAGGCCTGCTGCTCCTCACCCTCCTGGCAAATCGCGGCCAAGCCCTTCACTTCCCAGGTGGTGAGGCACCGCTCCAACGCGGTGATCACCACCACGAAGGCAGCGGTGTCATTGAACCAGCATTGATGCTCCGCGAGTTCCATCAGCAGGTCCTTTTTCTCCTCTTCCGTGGAGCGAAACGGGAAGCAGCTCGCTGTGTTCATTTTTGGGTCGTTCAATCTGTCACGCTTTTCCGGGGTGCGGGAGAAGGACACAGACGCGAAGCCACTCAACAATATATTTACTTTATTTACGCTAAGCATGAACTACACACAACATGACATTGAACATTGAACGACAAAACAGGACTGGCACACGAGGATACTTATACGAACATCAATCAGGGGATCTAACGAGAAGCAGGTGGATACATTTAGCATGATTACATGGGGCAGGACTAGACCAACACAAAGTCTGGTGATCATACATTGTGTGCGTCGCTGTGGCAACTGTGAGGTGCGTGCACGTGACAGTAATAAGCAAGCCAGAGGCCACAATATCAAGGAAAAAACTCCCTGAGATGTAATAAGGAAGAAACCTTAAGAGAAACCAGACTTAATAAAAAAAACATCCTCTTCTGGGTGACACCAGTCATATAGAGAAAATGCAAACAGTACTAAATATGTTGAAAAGATTCAGAATGTTCCGTATGAGCATACTGTAAATAGGAGACCTGAGATGAGCATAAGACAGGTATAATCGAGGTAAACAATTTACATAGATTACTATTAGATAGATTATAACATATCTACATAGATTACTTTTAATGATTTAAAATTCAGGGGTTTAGGGGTGCTTTAATGTTTAACATTTGTCCTGAACATTCTTATTGAAGCTGACTAGGAGGTGGAAGACACATGGAGCTTTGCTTTAAACAGTCTGGCAGTGTTATTGTGAAACAAAACTTGTGAGTGAACGTTTGAGGTTGTGTGATAAAAATTTCCTATTTGGTCTGTTCTTGGAGGATTTGTAATAAACACTTCCACAGTTATTCTGTTATTGTTGATTCAGCATTACATTTCAGTTCTTGCTTTTTTAAATTTTCTTGTTAGGCTTGTTCATAACACTCATTTAATGTTTGCGACTTATTTATGCAGATTATAGAGATGATTACATAAAATGTAAAACTGTCCTATATGGACCTCCGAGTGGCACAACAGAAAAGTGTTTGCCCTATCGTCGGGAGATTGTGAGTCCGAATCCCAGCGATACCACATCAATCCTTGGCCAGGAGTCATCATTGGCCCTGCTCTCTGGGTGGGGAAGGATGACATTACTCTCTGTCCCCTGTCAATCAGAGCAACACTAGCCAATCAGGGGCGTCTGTGAGCTCATGTATATAGAAGAAGGCAGTTAGTGCTTTCTACCAAGTGTGTTTTGCCCTGTGATGTTGCATGAGCAGCAGTTCAAAAAGATGTAGTGGCTGGCTGCACATGTTTTGGAGGAAGCATGTGTTAGTCCTCACAGTCCCCGGTTGGTAGCTGTCGTGCGATAGGGGAGAACTAGCTAGTTAGCTAACTAGCTAGAACTAACTAGGAGAAAATGGGGTAATAATTATAAAAACAAACTGTCATATATGACTTGATTGATTCCATTTATGGAAGGTTTTCTATATGAATCTTTGTGCGGCTGTGAGAGTGGTTACAACATCCATATGTTCCAATCAGTACACTGTAGATCCGTGGTCTATAGATTCTGTCCTTTCTATTTTTGTTACATGGATCAGGTGGTGATGGAACAGTCAGGGAGGTTTGCGATATACCTGAAAGTCTTGATGTAAACGTGGCGTACATAAGTTTTTTTTTACAGACAAAGCAAAACTTTTGCGACAGCAGGCTTTTGCAGGAATTGACGTCATTATGAACGCATTTGAATTTTCATTGTAAGTTAATGGAAACTTTGTGACTGTAATCTTAAGGAGCAGGACTTGCCCAGAAAGCATTGCAATCGCATACAGTTTATTTTAAAACTGGCAAATGAAACTGTTTGTAAATGCTAACAAGAGCAAACTATATCGTTTGATGGGGGAGACAAGGTGGCGCAGCAGGTAGTGTTGGTGCCTCACAGCTCCAGGGTCTGGAGTTTAATCCTGAGCTCTAGTTACTTGTACTGTGTGGAGTTTCTCATGCTCTTCTCGTGTTTGCGTGGGTTTCCAACGGGTACTCCGGTTTCCTCCCTCCCCCCAAAAAAACCATACCGCTAGGTGGATTGGCTACTCCTTCCAGGCCCGTCCATCAGTTCCTTTCTAGGTATGTCACTGCCAATAGGTAACAAAATTGCTTCAGATACATTGTGCGTGAAAGTGTGTTCCTGTTGAAAAATCCACTCTAATTTACAGATTCCTCCCTTGTGCTGCAGTAGGCCACTCATGTGGTGTAGTTGATACAAACTTCCGAGTTGTGAGGGGAAGTCAGCAAGGGCACGTTAAAAACAGTCAAGGAATGCGGGTTATGAAATCAAAAGGTAGTTGAGATAGTTGACATAGGCATTGAAGAGTGTTTGTTAGAGGTCACATTCCTCTTTCCCCATCATTTATTCACTTTGTTCGACTTCTGCAGATGGAGACTTCTAAAGAGAAGGGGGGTGGAATCTGTGCCTTCCATACTTAACACACAAAAACATACACATGCATTTTGCTATTTGCTTGCTATTGGTATTTGCATATACAGGCAACGACATGGTGATCTGGTGTTCTAGTGTTTTTGTATGTGTTGATTTAGTGTTTTGCTGACCTCTAGTGAAAGTATAAAGGAGAGAGCATGAGTGTGCACAGACAGACAGACAGAAAGAAAGTAGAGCTAAATGTCCTCTCCACTGCCTCCATTTCACCAAACCAAAATATATCTATGGTTAAAAGGAGGGAATAAAGAAAAGCCAGCCTACACACACATGCACTCACACAGCAAAAAAGTCTTGCATTCATCCCCAAAAATGTGTTCCAGCCCAGAGGCTTTGGCATAACACCATGCGGTCAAATTAATAGTCCCGAAAACCCCTGGTCCGCTTCCTGCTCTGTAAGAAACGAATCCCCAGCAATCCATTAAGGCATATTTTAACACCAAATAACTTCATAAAACCTTGGCGGACCTCCTGCACACACACACACACACACACACACACTTGTGTGATAATCTTTACAAGGAACTCACAGAGTAAACCGTACATCTGCAGGATTATTTTGATTAAAAAAAACACCTTGCCTCAAAATATGTTTCTATAACTTTCTATTCGGGATCTGATCATGTGTACCATTACAAAATGTGGTTCTGCTTTTTCAATGCTTTCTAGTGTGATAATGTGTCAGCTGAATAGGAATTGATACCACATCAGTCAGCATCACAGTCCAGGTTTCTGCACATGCTAATAATCCTAACATGTGCCAACGAGGAGTAATGAGCATTCCTGTCAAATAAATGGTGTAACACATGGGAGCCAGAGGCAGCAGGATGTAGGTGCAAAGTCTCTTGATTAGGGCGTATGCAAAATGTCAGAGTTCATCATTGGGGTCTAAGCACAGGCAGATATTGTCATCGAAGACAAATCCTTATTGGTACTCCAAAACAAGCTTGGGTTAGAACCAGGACATAGCACAAACACTACTTGGGACAACTAAAAGGAGTAGGGTCACTTTCTTGCCTATTAGTCAGTTTGCCCAGTCCAAATCAAAGTGAATACTTTTGGTTCATTTTCTGTTTGGTACTATTTGGTTTCACACTGTACAATTTTAACCAAACCAGGAAACAAATAACATTTGCTGAGAGATGTTTAGAAAGGGGGCAGACCTGGAAATGCACTTGCAAAATGAACCGCACTAGGGTTTGCTTAGAAGTGGTGGCTCAGTGGTTAGAGCACCGGGCTACTGATCAGAAGGTCGTGGGTTCAAGCCTCAGCACTGCCAAACTGCAAGGGGCGCTGCATTATGGCTGACCCTGCGCTCTGACCCCAGCTTACCGATATGCGAAGAATCAATTTCACTGTATTGTATATGTATATGTGACAATAAAGGAGCATTCTATTCTATTAATTACCTTGGTAAATATAATATTCATTCGGAATAGTAGGGGTTGCATTATAACACTTGCTATAAAAACACATGACATGCGATTATAACTACTGCATCAATTACACTCCGGTGTAAGTAGATTTGATGTGGGTTGGTTTTGTAATTATGAGTTAGCCTTGAGAATGTAATGTAGAATTACATGTGATTGATGTTAAATTAAATGAATACTAGCCTCATATAAGCTTTAATCTGTTACAACATAACTCCAATTAACTTAAAATAAGCGGATTCTGCAATGAGGTTGAGTGGCACAGTCCAAAAAGGCCATTAGAGGTTAAGTGTTTGTAAGGGAAGAAATGGCTGAGTGAATGAAAGTGTGATCCCAGTAATGGTGCCCTGAAGGCAGGCTCAGACGATTAGAGGGATAGTTACACCCCCTAGTTATCCCAGCCTAGTCTGTTCAGCAGGGGGAAGAGGGAGATTTCATTCACTGACTGAAATAATCTTCTAATATAGAGTGTGGATTAAAGGAGAAAGCCCACTCTACCATTACCTAACAGCAGAGAACAGGCCAAAAGAGAAAGAGAGAGAGAGAGAAGGCACTATTAGAGAGCATTGGTGTGGTGGATGTGTGAGGGACTCAAGGATCATTTCCACTGAGCTGCAGGAACTGAAGAGTGCCAGAACTGTCCAGAATGGGAACTAAACAGTTCTTGCATGCGGGAGATGGAGCCTGGAGCTTCCTTTTTTGTGATTGATATTCAGATTGATTTTGCAGAATACATGTGTAGGTGTTGAGAAATATGCCAAAAAGGCTTGAAAGATGTAGGAACTATGGCCATGGAACTAAAATCGTCTCAAGTTCCTCCAAAAGAAAATGGAATAATAGTTCATGAGTTTCTCAAAAAGGGCCAAAAACTTTCTGAATTACAAACATTGACAGTGGATTTGCCTCCAGGGCTGAACACTTTGGTATGGTGCCACTTTGCTACACACGCACAGCAATAGTATTGCTCCTCCCTGTGTATTCTAACCCTGCTTTCACACTGCCAGTGTTTTTTTTTTGCTTCACGCCGCCCAAACTGCTACACGTTGGTCGCTAGTAGTCGTCCCCAACTTAAGAGTTACTGCTGCTTGTGTGGTTTCACTCATAGCGCTAACAAGTTTGCTAAAGTCTACAGGCAGTTAATGTGCTAATAAAACTATCAAACTCTAATCAAACTATTTTAATTTTTTTCCGTCTCAGTGTATTTGAAGGGATAAATTGCAACAATCAATTTCTTCTCAATTCTGACTAGGAACAAATATCTAAAAGGAAACCAAAAAAGAGAGATGTGAAAAATTAAGCATCCTGAGGCCCACCATTCTCACACCCATTGGCAGTCACCAAATCACTTTGCTTCTCATTTGCATAAGGTTAAATTACACTCAGCTTTATCGTGTTGCCCGGCCCGCCCACTTCACTTTGCCAACAGTCACTGTGCCTCCTGTCGCTATAAACTCTCATGGAAAATGGATGACTTCTGGTTGCTTTGACGCATCGTGTAGCTGCTGGTGTCAATGCTGTGTTATTGTACAAAGAGTATTGTCCCATGTGTGTGTGTGTGTGTGTGTGTGTGTGTGTGCGCTTGCTCCACAGGGTGTTTGTGGGCATTATTTTACACCCTGGTCTTCTGCGTCAGACCTCATCCTGTGTGTATAGGGTTGTGAGGCTCTCCACAGAAGAGGGCTGGACAGGAAATGGGAGAGGAAGAACAGCGAGAGAAACGAGGGGGTGGGGATGTACTGAGGATGTTAACATTTGCCCAAGGAGCCCTGGTCTGAGTTGCCTATGATGCGCAGAAGGTAGAAGAGAAAAGAAAGTAGGCAAAGAGGGCAGGGGGTGAGAGGGAGCGCCGACTTGTGAAGCTCTACCCTCATCAAACTGGCTCTGATGATCTGTCTAACAAATTAAGAAATCAGTGTTTTGTGTCTTTTGTGTTGCTGTTCTGGCCACACAACTCCTAATGTGCATGACTAAGCATATAACTTATTACAGTTTTAAAACTCAAAACTGTCCCTGCACATGCTGGAAAGGTCTATTGTTCATTCTAGTTTTAAGAATCAAAATATTGGTGAATTTATCAGTAACATTTTCTCCATTCCTCAATTAACATCCATTCTAAAATTCCCCTGATATTTGCCCTAGCCCTTTTCCCAGACTAATGAGCTTGGCACAGAGCACAGCCTTGACCAAGTCTGACTGCGGCTCACGGTCTTACCATAAATCTTCTGGATGCCCTGCAGGTCGTCATGAGGCAGTTTGAAGTTCTCTGTGTCCATGTACTGGTAGAAGGGGGCCATGATGGCTGTGGGGTCGTTGGAGTGCTCCAAGCCTAACGCATGGCCCAGCTCATGCACAGCCACCAGAAACAGGTCATTCCCTATACAGAGAGAGACACACACAAACATTAGCCCTCTGACCTGGCCAAAGAGCATAGGCCACATGAAATCCCAGTGCAAAAGGGTACTGTGTGTGTGTGTGTGTGTATGTGTGTGTGTGTGTGTGTGTGTGTTTGTGTGAGAGAGTGACTGTAATCCACGTCACGTTTTACTCCAAAATAGAAAACCCAGTGAAACCACAGCAACCGATGGGAACCATTACTGTCCCTAAACACACCCACACATCAAAATGCTGCAGAGTGTCTTCACTCTGTGAGAGCATGGAAAACTGTGCCCTTCCAGCTCTGTAATGATCTTGCTAAGACTGTGATTTTACGCTGGGGTAAAATGTGGGCCTAAGAAAGCCCCACGGGCTGGGAGCCAAGCTCCTGTCTCCAGCTGTGACTGTGTGACACTAAACAAGAACCGCAGAGTGCAGGCACAGACACACACAGCCACATCACCAACTACAGAGCACTGATCAGTCCATCTCTTCTCTCTTGTTCCCTCCCCCTTTTTTCTCTTTCATTTTCTCTCTGCCTCACCCTGGCTATATCTACTCCTTTGTCACGTTTTACCACCGCTTTTGCCTTCATCTCTCCCAACTCTGTCTTATTCTCTCTGTTTCTTATTTCTCAGTCTCTCTCTGAGGGTGCCTTGCCAGTGTCTTTGACAGGGTAAGACAGAGATAAAGAAATCTCAGATTATTTCTTCACCCCTTATTTGATTTAAACAGGCTTCCTCAGCGCAGGTGGCTTTTGGGATTTGGGAGATTGGTCAGGTGATGTGTTGAGCATTCCACGGCAATTTGTTCTATTTCGACATATGTCAACCCTGTGAGTGACAGCATGAGCCTGCATCAAGGCTAAAAACTGCTGTCGATAATGTGCATAAGGAACTCACTTTGGTTTTGTTCTAAATAATTCCATTGAGCCAAGACATCTGAAAAGTGCTATTGAAAAATGTAAATAAATTGTGTCCAGTCTTCTAGGGAGGAATACATGCAAACATACTGTGTGAAATAGGAGCGGTAGGGCGAGTGAGTGAGTTTAATGATATAAGTATAACTCGTGGCATGGGAGGAATTTTGCTATACAAATAAGACGTTTGAGACATCTACTCTGGTCTATTTTTCCCCCTGACACAACTTGAGAAGAGAGAGACACACAGAGAGAGAGAGCGCATATTAAACACTGTCCTTTGTTGGTTTACATCTCTCTCTTTCTCTACCTCTCTCGCTCCTCAATGATGAGGGGTATTGAGTTGAGATGAGGTAGCTTGCAGTAGTTTTCTCCTCAGATGGCCCTGTGGCGGTCAGCTGCTTTGTGCTCAGCTCCACTGTGAGAAGCCTTACGCAAGAGCCATGTGGCAACACAACCTTTGAAGCACATAAACAAAATGGATCTTTCCAGGACCAGTTTAATTAGCAAACAGCTAAGAAGCTAATCCTCCCCACATAAAATATAAAAACCAATGAATGAAGATAAACAATCGGTGTGGGACAACAACTAAAAGGTATGTCAGCAAACAGAGAGGCACAGAGCTTAAAGCCTGTTTTATGCTTGGTCTGAAGTGCTTCTAAATAAAGCAACCAGAACAAACTTTGAAAACCCTTGAACATTCATGGTTTTTCAGAACAGTAGAATGAGCTTAGATATTTGCAGTATGTTCATCAAACAAGGTGGATGGAGTAGTAAACAGGTGAAGGTATGCAGTTTGCTGGTGCTTGTTAAAACAAAATGGCAGCAGGATGTTGCAGTTTTCGATGTCACCTCATCTAAGTAAGACAATATTGAATTGCACTGTCTCTGCAGTGTTGGGCAGGATACTTAAAAAATTTAGCTACAAGTCAGGCTACTATACCAAAACTGTAGCTTTTCTTTAGTAAATGTAGCTAGCTATACTACAAGCTACATGGCAAAAGTATCTTAAATTATGACGTACAGCCACTATTGATGCTAATTACAAATAATAATAAAAACAAGATGCCCAACAAATAATTTGTTATTGTATTTTTTAAATGACCAAACACAATTAACATTTATTCCAAAACGCTAGCTCCGTATAAAATAGCTCCACTGCGTTGACCGGAAAGAGCAAAGCGCCTCCAACCAACTGAGGAATACGTAACTTGACTGACTAAAAATATATATTGAGTACGTTAAGAATATCAACGCTACTTTACTACTATTTATCCTAAAATAGATAAACTCTCTACAAACTAACTGATCAAAAAAGTAACAACTTTCCCATCTCCCTCTTGGAAATGGAGCTAAATAACTGGCCAGTTATTCATACTACTGGCCAGTTGCTGCGGAGATTGGCGGCACATCCAGACGTTTCTATTTCGAAAAGTGACTTTTTGAACTGCCTTGCCTCCATCCCGCCCCTGTCTGAAAGGTTTTTTTGACCCTCCTAACCCTTCAGAAGCCTGTTCAGACTGAAGAATCACAACACCTCAGTTTACCTCGATCACGGAGACTGTGCAGTGCGAAGGGAGACAAGCTAACCCAACCAAAATCCTCACCATAAGCAGGAAGAGCAGATCAGCTCAGCAGTAAAGCACAACTTCTTCTAGCATATGCCCTATAACCACTGAGACTCTGTAGACAAACTCTGTACTGTGTTATAGGATAAGGTAGAGCAGGGGTCGTCAGCTGGCGGACCGCGGTCCGGATGCGAACCCAGCAAAGTATTTCAGTGGACCGATTCAATTATGGGAAAAAACCCCGTAGTGACTCGTCTTCTAAATATGAACCAGCGCCGCTTCTGTAGCAGATCCTCTGTTGCGGCTCATCCAATCACATATTTATGTAAATTATTTAACTGCAGGTAGGTCATCGGACCAGAGACTAGCGATAGGGCTGGAGACATTCGGTCAGAAAGGAAAGATTTTTCATTTCATTTACCCTCTCTGGTCTGATTAGTGACCCCCCCCTCACGGGATGCACCCCTATGACCCCACAGACAGGCTACCCCTCAAGACTGTCCCCATTATCCTGAAAGATCCACCTAACCCTGAAGGCAAGGCAGTACTTCTCTGGATACGATTGCTGCAATGCCTCTGCAAGTTGCACAAGGAGGCTCTTTTAAATACTTTTAAAACTTTTAAATACAGGACACTGCCCTGCTTCTATCTCTCTGTCACTAAACACTAGGCTCATTAGGAATGGTCAGTTTGCTACAAATGAGGGATAAAGACAGTAGAAAAATTCTCATGCATTCACTCTCTCTCTCATTTTCCCACACACACACATATACACACACACACACACACACACACACACGAGTATGCTCCAGGCTGGAGCATGCATCATAAATCTCCCATGACTCCCCTCGGCACATGGACTAAGGCACTGAATGCAACAAAAGAGAAGGAGGGTCTGGAAATGAGACAGCAGCTCTCACCCCAGTGTCCTTAAACAATCGCCTAACTATCTCAAATGCAGGTTTCTCTTGACCCTCAGTCTTAGGATGTTGCCTCAGGTCCTGTAATGTATACAAGGCTCTCCACAGAGACCTCTGTTGCAGCATTTGCTCTGGATAGCGATGCTGGCCAGTGCCTGCAGGGCACTTACTAAATTAGCAGTCCTCCAGAGGGACAGTATTTCAAAGAAAATAGAACAATGCCGGTGGCCTTACAAGATCTCCCTCCAGAGCCTTGGAGCAGTCCGCCTTTCTCTGGTCTGTGGAGAACATGTATTTGTTCTCGCCACCTCTCTGGCACTGACAGAAGGGTGACAAGGGAAAGGAGAGAGAGGGAGCGCACTACACTCTGTAGAACCAGATAAAAACCAGCCCATTAGTCCGTTCTCTCAAAACTCATGAACCTTATTAGCTACAAAAGTATGGCATCCTATGCAATCGAAATAAAGATGCAACACTAATTGAAGATTTACCCTGTTTACCCTGCCGTAGTGTGCTATTATTGGATGTATGTGTGTGTGTGTCAGAGCAGCACTCCCAGGTGTAATGCTGGCTCCCAAAAGAATTTATTGTGTTTACTGTTGTCTGGTTTGAATTCCCTGACTCACGATTTGATACCACATGGTCCTCATAGGCCCTTACATGCCCTGCAAAACGCTGCTAATTGTAGTCTCAGAAACCTTATGATGCTGTTTATTTGTCACCGCAGCAAGCATAGCTCTATAATACCAAATCATTTATAAGAGAAAGCTATATGGCACTTTATCTAATGTATGGGGGGCTAGGCAGAGCCCTTGCACAAAAGCCGTTTGTAAAACCTTTTGCAAACCTGATGAATTACTATTCTTTGTTTCGGCAGACTTGAGCATGAAAATATTGAGCTGAGAACAAGTAGGGTTTTCTTTTCCATGACTAGGAGAGAAAGTGAGAGAAAGGAAGAAAGAAACAAAGAAAGAGCTGAGTGCTCACATTCCTGGCATTCTTTCATTGCGCTTTGCTAATGTCAGGACAGATCAGTTTCTCAGGCTCATTCATTGGTGTGAAGAAATGAGCCGGACAGAGTGGGTATTGTGGAGGGGACAGCTGCCTTGCCATCTCTCCATCTCTCCTTCTTCATCTGCATTCTCTCTCTCCCAGCTCTAGATTCTAATACTCTTGACTTTGGGTCCGAATTTCCTCTTCTGCGGAGCACGCCTACAAACCTCCAGCGAGACCTTTCATTTCCTCAAGCATCTCAAAAATCATCCTCACATCAGCTCGTCCTTAAAAATGCCTATCGTTATTTTCATGCTGTTGACAAACTAGACTGAAGCTTAAATACAGTACGCCAACAGGATGCGTTTTCCTGCAGTACGGGTTTCTCTTTGATGTGAGCTAAGAATGGTGAAGGTCATCGGAGATTAAGGACGGCGGTTGTCCAGACATGCAAGTCCAGTCGGCTTGGCGAGAGGCTCTGCGCAGGCGGAAGAGGCTGCTGCTCCCCACATGGAAAGTTAACTCTCAAGTCAGTGGGCGAGCAGCTATTTTGAGGGCTTGCCTGGTGGGTGACAGCAGGATGCTCTCTCCTTACACAGCATAGGATACAGAGCAAATACAGCTCAGCATACCGGCTCTGGATGCCTTTTCCATAAGTGCTACTGACACAGCATTCACATCCCTCCCATTCAAACTCACATAAACATACAGAAACATACATACACACAGCCTTTCAAAAACCTATTCTTACTAACAGAATGGAAGTGGACATACCTCTCAATAAAAAAAGCTTAAAGGTGCATCCAAGGTTTGAAATAGAAGAGCAGGTAATGCAATTATATATGTCTGCTTAAAACTCATTTTTGAAAGATACGTTAATATTGCTTATCAAACCAGTATAATCAAATATTAGCTAATGTAACAATCGGCCCACAACACATTATTGTCTGAATTATAGTTTCTTCAATTTACCAGAACACTTTTGTCTTGCCTTTATTTCCCATCCTTATCACTACCTACCTCACAGAGTTTTAATAGAGAACAAGCTAACAGTTGCTCTCTCTCTCTCGCTCCCCTTCTCGTGCAAACAGCATGCTGATAGCTATCGGACCCATGCGGACAATGGATAAATAAGACTTTTTATTCTTTTGCAGCTATAGAAGAGCTACGCTTTATCAGGCACACACATCCTGCCAATCATCCTCCAAGGGGACCGAGTCCACAACACTGTCGGCTCCTTCAAGCAGCCGATCCAGGAGCAAGACTGAACCAGCAGCACACTGGAGCAAGACAGAGACTCAATCACTGAACTCTCCATGTGTAGGCAGTATCAACATGCACTATCAATGAGGGAGATGATGGTTAATAATAAGACTATTACGTTACTATGGTTACCCTTTACATTTATTAGATGAAGCTCAAATTTGTCAAATTATAAGCTGACATGATGATACTGTTTGAGTCATTTAAAAGCGCCAGAGTTTGCACTTAAACCACTATTTTCATTAACTTGTGAGACAGCAGTGTGCGCTGGTAGAGGAATGCATTCTTTACATGTTTCTTCTTATACATTGTTTTCCTAAACCCCATGTCCCTTTGGTGAGGGAGAAAAAACATCACCCTGGACTTTTCATTTCCTGCATGAGTATAGGCACATGTAGCTTTTTTTGCTCAGTGAGACCAGAGCTATCACAAACATCTTTAAGAGCATGAAACCTCCTAAATGCATGCCCTTATAAGTCAGTGAAGGGCATTGAGACTGAAAACAGAACTATTCTTTCTTATCTGCTGGTGTGGTGTCATGCTATCATAGCATATGCAGGGCTATTTACAACAAGAATATTTCACAGGTCTGCTGTATTGCATTCATATTTGTCCAAAATGCAATCCAGAATTTGCTCTTTCCCTGTCTTACTGCACTACAAGCATTGTTAAAGGTAGACATCTGTTTGTTAGTCAGACACAAATCTAAGCCCAGGAGAGCCTAGGGCCCGCTTGCACCACGCTGGCATTAAGCTAAGTCAGTTGTAACTTTCTGGGCGTATATTTAAGTTAACTATGGGCTAGCCAGTAGTAGTGTAGGTACACAGGCAGCCACTGGCAATTTTGTTTAGTAACACAGACAGCTTAGCAACCACTATAGTTGCATATGCTTTCGCTTGGATGTGCACACTTAATACCAGTCTTAGTTATGCCTAGGAATAACTTTGGTTGGTGCAACAAGCGTAGTCCTGCCTATGGATTGCTAAGCTACAACCTATTTAGCAGTTAAGACACCTCAGTTTAGACCTGTTGATGCAGCCCGCCCCTGAACACTATCATGTCAAATATTTGTACTGTACTGTTTTCATTTCTGCTACATAAAAATAGGCAACTATTCTTCACTTTGAACTAAACCTTAACACTCTCGGCATTACTGATCTATTCTTAGGTAATGATTCCTTTAAGCAATCTCTCTCTCTACATCAGTGATTTAGCTTTGGGAAGAAAAAGAGGGATCTCTTTGCTGTGGCCCTGGGCCAAAACACAAACACGCACATACACTGACACAAACGGAGCCCTGCGAGCTGTTCCTATTCTTTTAAAAAGGTTTTGATGCAGCAAACATTGTATTGTTCAGACACTGGGGTAAAAGGAAATAGCGTGAAAAAAGAGATACAGGAATTGGAAAATAGAGAAGTGGGAGAAAGGGCAAGGGATTAGAGTACTGTGTCAGGTTCTTATGGCCAAGGAAAAAAATCCTGTTAGCTATGAGCCACCCTTCCTAATCCTCAGTCTGATTACAGTCTGATTTATTCATTACTGTCCTGAACTATTTACAGCACAGGTCATCTCTAGCAGTTTTGTTGCACATACCTTCTGGGAAAAAATGTATCTAATGTACTAGTCCTGAGTGCATGCGTACATGTCCATGTGTGTACATGCATTGTGTGAAAGATCGAGCATGACGGTGGGATAGAACATTTTTATTCTGTGTACCTCAGGATGGAGAGTGAGAGAGTAGAACAAGAAAGGAGACAGTGTTTCATAGGCAAGCGGGAGGAAGCGAGAGGCAGAGAGGACAAAAAGAGTGAGGTGAGGTATGGCCCAGATGCTGGAGAAGACAGAGGTCCATGTAGCTCTGCAAGGGAAGGAGGAGGAGGAGGAGGAGGAGGAGAAGGACTGTAATCCCTCGCTCACAGCAAAACAAGCTCACCAGTGGGCTGGCACCTCCCTAGCAACAGGCCAACCAGAGATTTGATTTGACAATGTGTATGACAATGTTTGTGTACGTGTCTGTAAAAGAAGAACATGGCGCAAAGAAGGTAACGAAGAGAGAGCGCGAGAAAGAGAGAGAGAGAGAGAGAGAGTGAGAGAGAGAAAAAGAAATAGAGAAATAGGGAAAGCTAAAGGAGAAATGGACAGTGGGAGGTAGGGAGAGAGAAACAGTGTTTGCTCCAGTGATGTACTAGAACTAAAAGCAGAAAGGCTGTAGCTGGAGGACAGAGGGTGAAGTACAGGTGATTCATAGAAAAGTGGAACAGCAGAAGGGAGTGATGTTCTCAGAGATACTTGGAGGAGAGGAAGGAATAGTTGAAACATAAGAAATCCGATATTGTCGATTCAACTTCATTTGATTACAGATACACTCCCCTCCCTCTCTCTCTCTCTCTCTCTCTCTCTCTCTCTTGATTACAGATACACTTTCTCTCTCTCTTGATTACAGATACACTTTCTCTCTCACTCTCTCTCTCTTGATTACAGATACACTTTATCTCTCTCTCTCTCTCTCTCTCTTGATTACAGATACACACTTTTCTCTCTCTCTCTCTCTCTCTCTCTAAATAAAAAGTCTGGAAACAAACTTAGATAATAAAGTGAGTTTGGAAACAAATTGTTCTTAATTTGCATCCTATAATCATTATCGAGGTATCGGGTTAAAATACTTATCACAATAATGTTTTTCTAATATTGGCTAGCTCTAATTTGGACTGTAATATGATATAATGAGCTCGTTTGAGTGTGTCCAATGTTAACGAGTCAGGTTTGACATTAGAGAGCTTATATAGAAAGGGAACTTTATCGCATACTATACAGTAGGTATCAAAAAATGAAACGCACTGCTCTCGCTCTCTACCTCTGCCTTTCCTTTTTTCTTGAGTCACAACACCAAGCCTTCCAAATTCTGTTTCTCCGTTCCCTCTTACTTGTCCTCTAGACATCTCCAGATGCCACACAGAGAAAAACACCCCAGGACACACACACACTCACTCATCCACTGTTACAGTCACACACACTCGGTCATGGTCTTAGATGACATATGCATGCATGTACTACTACTCAACACCATCTTTTCTCCCCTTCATTGAATGTATAATTCAAGCTAATGCATAATTCCATGTCTTCAGCATGCAATAAGCTGGATCCCAGAAATCAGACACATCAGCACTCAATAGCGGGAGACGGAGCGAATGAATCACCAGCATTCTGACAATACCTCTTCAGCTCATTATCACTGATGGGTCATAATAGTGCGCTTCCCGCAAGCCAAGAGGGAAAATATATCCTATAGAAATCAAGGCCTACAGTAGGAGTGACTCTTTTTACCTTACCCATAGCAATAAGAACCTGAATTTGCCTATAACACGGGCTTAAATGGCTGATTCTTTTATTATAGATATAACCTTTTAAACTCTCTGCCTATTATTAAATCGTTTAGCTTAAAACATATTATTCAGTAACTACTTTGAATTATTCAGTAGCTGTAGTGAAACTAACAGGAAATGAGTATAGTTACGAGAGTGAGGAATGTAAGTCTGGACCTGTCGACGAGCCCTGGGAGTTTAAGTGGTTAATGTTGACAGCAGTCATTCTCCATCTGAAGCACTAGTTAACATTTAACAGTGTATACTTTAATACAACCCCAGCTATCCTACATTGATGGACAATTTCTATTATATCTGGTCGGAGCTGCAGAAGCAGCTGTAACAGGCTTTTAGTATTTAGCTTTTAGTATGTCTGTGTGTAATGGTTCAGCCTTATATACCGGGTCTGACAAAATGAAAAATATAAATTGTATTTCTAAGTCTACTGGCTAAAATGCAGGATGGATAATCATTTTTCTGAGTATTCTGCACATTGAGTGAGCTGAATCACAGCTTTTAGTTGTAGTCCATTCACACGAGGCTAACAGGAACATTTGAAACACTGTCATAAGCATCACGGCTACATTTATATATAGCTAATTTGGGGTATAATGCTTTGGAGTGAAAGGCCACAGAGCAGAGATGCAAGTTGTGTAAAACTTACCATCATGGTTAGGGTTCCCCAGGGTCCAGGGCTCGTCTGAGTCGAAGTGTGTGTCTCCTCCAATGCCCGGCCCAGGGAAGTAAGCATGTGCCAGAAACCCCCCTTCCCCATCAAAAGGAGAGCTGTCTCCGTGGAAGCCAGAGGCAAATATGATTGTAATATCCACATCTTTCTTATTCCGCTCCAGTTCACTGTAGGGAATGGCCTCAAAACGCAGCGGTGTCACATTCTGCCACACCTCAAATGCCCGCCGGATGGCATCATGGGTCTCCTCTGCGCCCACCTTGGGTGTGACGTTCTTTATGCTGGACAGAGGAAAGGTAAGGGATCAGAAATGACACTGACAAATGGCTCTGGCTCTTGAGGCAGATTAAGTCAACAGCATGTAGCAGATGTACCATATACCAGATAAAAAGTGAATCTCTTAATATCCAAAAGACTAATAAAACTTATTAAGACAACATTAAAGAAAACGAGGTAGTGCACCTGTAGAATATGGAACTCTTAAAGCTTCAGTGCCTAGGATTTTTTGTTTAAAAATGAAAGACCAAAAAAAAAACCTGCATGTGCGGTCCCCTGGGAATCTTGTAATAGTAACTTGCAGCAATTCACAGTCAGAGCTCGAATTGGATGTACTCTACATGTCATACACCAGCTCAGATGACGTCAAACGTCATTACGCCCCAGTTTTAGGCATGAAAGAATTCCAGCTACACGGTGACAGATGGGAGTTGGCAGCCAATCAGAAGTAAAAGAGAGAGAGAGAGAGAGAGAGAGAGAGAGAGAGAGAGAGAGAGAGAGTGTGTGAGTGAGTGAGTGAGTGAGAGTGTAAACAAATGGGAGTGAGGGTGAAAGAGTCTGATATAGTATAAGAGGAAAAAGGATTCAGGACTGATGGAGATTTAGCATTTTTCTTGCTGAACAGGTAAGGCTTTTTTTTCTCTAATTTGATGGGAATCTAGTGAATGACTTGTAAAGTTGTTAAACTAGAGAACTCATGATAGCCGGCTAATGACTAACGAGAGGTGTTTGTGTGTTTCTCTGTGTTTCTGTATTTCAAACTCGGTTATATCGGGCGAGACTGAGTGATTCAAGCCCTCTGTTCGCTTGATCCTGTGTCTTTTTATCCACTGGTCTGGGTTTTGGCTAGTGTGCTAACATTATCTGGCTCATGCCCAACGTGTTTGACATTCTGGAGAACAAAATACACAGATTAGATAACAAAATACACAGGGAACACAGATCAGGTAATAAAAATACACATGTCGGACGTGACCAGGCATGATAGTTTTGTTCTCTACACTGTATTTTAGCTAGCTAGCTAGAGTTAGTGGGCTAGTTCGCGTCTATCGGCATCGAAGAAGTGCAGAGCCTGCACAGCAGCGCGTTCTGAGATTACAGCGGAGCAATTGAGAGGTTTTGCTCTTTCACCTGGTACTCAGTAACTGTGACAGTCACACTGATGTGCACAATGAAGTTTTTTTTATTTTCATAATGCTTCTGTAATACTGAGGAAACAGCTGCATTTAATTATATGCTCAGAGTAGCAAACACTTGGGCCGCATCCCAAACTGCATACTCGTACTAAATAGTTTGTCAGTACATCATTGGTGTCATTACTATTTAGGCATACTACTTCATTTATTTGCACGGTGGAGAAGGATGCAGCACAACCCAAGTTACAAAATGTTCTTCCGCAAATATACAAATAGCGATTTTTCTACCGGGGAAATTCCAACATCTTACATCCTGTAGCTTTAAGACCCCTACAGAGAGAGAGAGAGAGAGAGAGAGAGAGAGAGAGAGAGAGAGAGAGAGAGAGAAGGATAGTAAGATTATCAACAGCTCACTCCTCTGCCAGCACTACCAGTGTGGGCACTTTTCAAATCCCCAGCCATTTCTTTATAAGGCAAACATATTCTATTCTATTTATGAAGGTATTCAAGCAACTTACTTATCTATATATCTTAAGAAACTAGCAGAGCTCTGTTGCATGCCAGCCTTATGGGATAGTTGTCACTATCTGCGGTACTACAAAGCCTCTTCGCTCACAGATCAAAACAGTCCTCTACTGACTGATTTGGCTATATTAAAACCCCCAACTGGTCATCTCTGCTTTGCGATAGTGACTTGAATCAATATTTCATATCACCATTTCATCTCAGCTTACTACATCTTTCTCTCATGTCTCTGTATCTCATCTCAAAGGAATTCTCCCTCTCTCAGTC
Source organism: Olivaichthys viedmensis (assembly GCA_028565825.1). Classification (NCBI taxonomy): domain Eukaryota; kingdom Metazoa; phylum Chordata; class Actinopteri; order Siluriformes; family Diplomystidae; genus Olivaichthys; species Olivaichthys viedmensis. The sequence continues at coordinate 16,424,068 of JAOUQW010000042.1, read as the reverse complement.
CGTTCACAACAAGCATTATTAAAGCGAGCATATAGCTGTGCGCAGGGGATCCACTTTCCTGTCATATATTTGCACTGTAGAAGATACCTATAACCCTAACTTTGCATTTTTATTACCTGAAAATAGTTGCCTATTATAGCTTATTTCTTATTGCTTATACAGTATGCATAATTCGTTTATTGAGAAGAAATTCAAATTGTTTTGATGAAACTCGTTAGTCAGTCGTTCAAATTGTTTTGATGACAAATGTATAATTCTATGTGATAGGAAGCAGAAGTCTAAAATATTTAAAGCCTCTGAAAGGTACTTAACAAAAAGTTATTACTTAAAATGCCTGAGAGACTGCTTTACAACACATGTGGCTTCACTGATAGTTTGGTTAACAAACAGAATGGCTATTCCTGCATTGTAGACGTTTTGACCCCTGGTTCCTTACACATTGTAAAAAAAAATCAGGGTATGTAAATTACTCTAGAACGGACCATTTTCATTCAAAACACTATGCATGACCTCTGTAGGTCTTAGGTGCTGGAGCATTACACCAGAGTGCATATCGGCTCAAACTATACCAAACATACAGTGGGGTCCAAAAGTCTAAGACCACATTGAAAATTGAACCACCATGTTTCACTGTTGTTTTGATACACTGTGGTATCAATCTCTCTTCTGTTCGTCTCCTTACATAAACCCTTTTGTTACTGCCATAAATCTCAAACTTGGA
>JAOUQW010000042.1:16398127-16419276 GCA_028565825.1 Olivaichthys viedmensis | reverse complement strand
TATTTAATGTATGTGACACCACACCAAGAGAAATTCCTCGTACATCTGTACTTGGCGAATAAAATAATTCTGATTCTAAAATAATTCTGATTCTGATTAAGGGAATACAATTGATGTATGAAGTTAACCAGTACTTTGAACTACTCCCTTAATTCCCATTTAAACACACTCTCTGTTTGGGAATAATTTATCTGGGTAAAATGTTTTACTCATTTATTATTTTTCAAATATCACAGAAAAATAAAATAAAATAAAATAAAAAAACCTTGAATATCACAATGTGATTTTTTCCCTCAATATCCATCAGCCCTACTCTCTAGTGCAAGCAAGATTTTATGCAGAAATATAAGAGTGAATGAAAAGAAGAAGACTTAAAAATTCTTAGAAACTAATGCTTTTGAGTTAATCTAAAAAAAAGTGCTAAATCACAGACTGGCTGTCAAATAAATGGACAGATTAAAACCTTGCCAAATGTTTCTTCTGGTTTCAAACTGCCCAAACATTCTTTGATGCCACATCAACAGCACACAATTTATTTAATTAGGAATAAAGCTGTTCTCCCAGAACCTCCCGAGACCTTTAAACTTTTCCATGTATTATGTGCTGTAGGCCTGCTACAATGCATGAAAACTGTGTTCCTTATTCCAAAGGCGTGTACTGGAGGTAGATAATTAGAAAGAACTCTGGTGGTGCTGAGACTACATGCAGTAAGAAGAGTGGACTAATTACTAGCACCCTGCAGCTGAGCTCTGACCAGTTCAACACACACACACGCGAACGCGCACACGCACACACACATGTTTATATATAATCTATTACTATCTGCATAATGTGTGACAACACACGTGGACATACCGTACATGCAGGCACAAACATTTTCCAATAGCCAAATAGCAAACAGACTTGCATTAAGGGGGAGGGAATTTCATACATAATCATTATCAAATGCTCAAAAATTCATAGTATATACATTTTGGATGAAAAAGTAGAATGCAGAGCGGGTGATCGTGAGAGAGAATTATTATGCTCCTCATACTGTGTGTCTGTTCAGACAGGGGCCCATTTAAGAAGTGTATATTTTGCAACATATCTTGGCAGTAAAGTTTAGGTAGAATCTCATGGATGAAATGTTGGTCCTCAGCAGTGTGTAAAGCTGGGGAAAGCTTCTGCTCTCTTCTCCTCCATACTCCATCACAGGCATCTAGTTACCAACCTGCTTCTCAGTAACAAAGGCTCAGGCCGTGGTTATACTTTCTGTTAACTACGCGGACGTATACGCAAGATGGCTTCCATACGTATCCAGCGCTCATTCGGCACGTCAATTGTGCACGTCCCAAATAATTCACGCAACGCATGCATGTGCAATACCAGCGTAAATGGCGGGGCATTATAGTGAAGCAACGCGCCGATCGATAGGATGAGAGAAATAAACTATTAGTTTTTGCGATGAGATTGGTTTAATGGCCTGATACACCGTCTCCGTTGGCGCCACTGCTGCCGTTTCTACTGTTTTCTCAAAATACGCATCATCATAGCCTCCTCAACTCCTGCCATGTTCACGGTTTACCTCATTGTGCAAAATCAGGAAGTGGTCGAAGAAGATATTCCGGTGCTGTCGATGTTTCAGGTTTGACTTGCCCCCTAGTGGACAGAGTTTTTAATCCTCCAGATGTACGAACGATACGGAAGTGAGTATGTGGTCAATTACACTCACGTAGCTGCGGCGTCCGCACACGTACACGTAGCCATGCAGCAAGTATAACCCCGGCCTCAGTCCCTTCCCTAAAGATTTGACTGGCAGATTATATTCAGCGCTTCTGGAGTGTGGTTACGCCTGGAGGATAAAAAGTCCTCATACAGGTTCAAACCAAAGCTTTCGGACTATCTGTGAAATACTTAATTTAGTGCAGGAATCACATTTACACCTGTGGACTAGAATGTAGGTCAGGAAATATAATTTTGCAAGCCCATAATATTCACAGAAAAGAGACGCCGGCTAAGAAATAATGAAGCATGGATGTAGATAACACCATGAGCTGGCCTGTATCCCTGACTTAACTGAATATGGCTTATTTAAAATGATGTTAAAAAAGAATGAGAGAAGGGCTGGATGGCAGGGAGACAGAGAGGGAATGTGATTGACTAATTAGCCCAGTATTGCTGCTGGTTAGTTGAGAGAGACGTGAGGGCATTACATCTTCTGTCTGCGTTTTTGAATATAGCCTTCAAGAGGTTTGTACTCTTCATCCTACCTGTATGTGATATGCTTGTGTTGCCACTTCTGTCCCGTGAGGGCATAGCGTCGTTTTCGTACGCTGAATTTGGAGGTACCGCCAAGCTGGTCTGGTACACCACACCGAGGCTTTTTCATCCAGCTATGGCACAGACAGAGAAAGATAGAGAGAGAGACATGGATTACTCTCCCACCACCACTGCTGCTCGTGACATCACACTCTCTGCACCCAAGACATCAACACATAAAACGCCTAATGAAATAAACTCCTTCGACAGCATGTTTTATACCCCACACATTATATAGGATATATCATCCCCAAGGAATGACAAATGTGAAAGTACCTTTCAGAAAAACATCAAGAATTGTTAATTGCTTCAGCTGGCACCAAAGCAAAGCAAGTGCTACACATCTAAGCCATTCTTCTGACAGAAAACAATGACAGAGAGGAAGCTCTCTTTTAGAGGCTACACTATACATTGTTGTGTGTGTGTGTGTGTGTTCCTGTTTTTATATCTTAGTGAGAACCGAATGTCTCCACAAGGATAGGAACATCTGAATTTTTGGCTGCTTCTTTTTTTTCTTTTTTCTTTTTTTACAAAAACTGCAGCTTTTATTTAAAAAACTAAAAGAGCCAAAAGATTTACTTTTGGTTACTGAGGTTAAGGTTAGGTTTAGGCTTAGCATTAATTACCTACAGTTATCATTACGTCAATGGAAGTCCTCACAAGTATAGAAGTACAAACGTGTGTGTGTGTGTGTGTGTGTGTGTGGAGTACTCTACCTCTACTCTATCTTTATCTGTGATACCACTGAAATGCATTTTATTGCATTTTGTGCTTCACGTACATATGTATGTCAGTGTGTGTGTGTCATGGCTGCAGGATATGGACAAATATAACATAGTGCCAGATATATATATATATATATATATATTGTAGAATATTAAAATAAACTGGTAAAGCCGTGATGTGTCACGGTTAAATACTGGCCTGCAATCATTTGACCAAATTATTATTATTTTTTAAATCATGCCAAGGCCACAATTTATCAACACACCCACAAAAAATTATCTGAAACCCGGTCAAAATGCTCACAGAACACAATAAAATAAATGTAGTGTAGTGCTCATAGGAATATTGTCGGCTCCTGTGATATTAGTATTGCAAAGGCCAATATTGCGATAATGAATAAAAGCAATATAATGTGTAGCCCTAATATGTGTGTGTGGGTGTGTGTGTGTAGGTGTATGTCTGTGTATGCATGACCTCACTCTCTGACCTCATCTAAACTTTGTCCTTGAGAGCATGAATTTTCTTTAGCTAAATAATATTGACAGTAACATTTAAGAGAGACAGATGGAAAGGGAGAGAGAGAGAAAATGAATGAGAAAAAAATTCTATTAGCAGGATTATTTGCTTAAATTGTCACACACCTGTCACTTACACAGATGTGTTAATTACCAATGAATGGCCTTAGTACACACACACACACAACCTAACAACAAGCAATTATTGCACAAGAGAAGAATTGGTGCCTCACCTTATTGTGTTAGCGCTACGTCATTACACAGAAGCAAAAGGAAACAAAGGGACACACAACAATTAAGATATTAGAGGGACAAAAGGTGTTAGCTGTTGAAACATCACATTGTGTAGGGTGTTAATAAGATTGAGCACATCGTGTGTGCTTCAGAAACAAAACATGGCAGTTGAGCTATTTAGGCCTCATGGCTTCAAACATACTGAAGGAGGCAGAGCAGGTAATACGGTATACAGGAAGAGAGAGAGAGAGACAGAAAGAGAGCGAGAGAGAGAGAGAGAGAGAGAGAGAGAGAGAGAGAGACTGGGCCTGTCCATGTTTGCGGTAATATTCAGCTAACAGCTTTGATAAACTAGGAGAGGCATGTCAAATCTCAAGACACTTTATTCAAATGAAATCATGTGATTTAAGCCATGCCCCTGGCACTTTCAAATTCCTGAGCAGTTTCCTCTTCATAAACATCCTAATCTAAAGCAGCACGAGGCAGTAGGTGAGGAGAGTGGGTGGAGACTGGCAATGAGCTGGGTGGCATGGGGATGGTGAACACTCGGTTACTCACTCGATGGTGTTCTTGTCGAGTGCGCCGGTAACGTTGAGGCCGTAGAGCCGCTGCATGGCAGCGATAGCAGACTGCATATTCTGAGCTGAGCGCAGGACAGACATTCTGGGATCTGTGGGAGGGAGGTAGCCATACTGCTGCAGCCATGCCTGAAGGAGACAGGAGACACATGGCAAAGGTCAACCAAGGGTCAACTAGAGGTCAATGACTACAGTCAGCTGTAGGAGCCAATACTGCATTATGGACCATAAACCTAAACACTGCTACAGATGATCAATGCTGAGAATGCTTCTTGTTGCATAATACTTGATTGCTGCAATTACTTAAATCGCTGTGTGTAGTAGATCAGACATAGCTTTTGAAATCTGAGCCCTAAAAACCTTACAGCGCCTTTACACAGCCAGAGAGAGTGGCCCTTCAAACAGCAAGAACATCCACTTCAACCATTACAGGCAGTAACAGGTACCTGTGGTGGCAGGGTTAAGAGTCAATGAAACCAAACATTTCTAATGAACCCTGTACATGCATACATATATGCATAATGCTTTAGAATCAATGGAACAAGCCAAATAATTATAGGCCATGCTGTGTTAAGTCCTCTGTATCATATTAATGTTGTTATGAAGATATCATCGCTGTCATAAGAAAGCCACTCTGAAATGGCAACTTTATAGAAGGAAAAAGGAAAACTTTGCAACTGTTAACTTTAAAAAACTTATAAAGGTTTGCTTTTTAAAAGACAAATGTGGAATATATTATTATTATTATTATTAATAATAATCATCATCCTCACTACAGTTTCATCTATGATAGTGATACATTTTAAGACATCTACTTTTTAAGCAGTGAAGCAAAACAATGGCTGAATTCTTACCTGTACCTTTAAGAACAGAGTAGCCTATTTCTGCTTTTTAAATTGAGTGCACCTCTAGCAACAGCTCGTAATTGTGCTACTGACACCAAAACAATTATTTATAACAATCATCAGATGATTGAATAGTGTTGGAAAATGTGTTGTCCGTAAGGATAATGCTAGTTAGCAGATGCTATCTAAATAGTTGAAAGGGTATTTTAAAATAATCCGTTTAGACATTATTTAGTCATTATTTAGACTGTGAAATCATAACGAACAGATTTCACAGCCAGCCACTTCAAAGTAGTTTTGAAGTAGGTGAAGCAGCGCAAAAGTGGGTGTGACATCTGACCAATCCCACCCGCCCCTGCAGACACTCTTGACCAATCACGCCCGCTCCCACACAAAATCTGACCAATCCTGTCCAATACTGCAGTTATTTATGTTTGTAACCGCCCGCAATATTTTCTAATATTAATTCAAATTCAAACCTCGTGAAAGTTTCAACTGCCACAGAGTGTAAGAGTGAAAATATTAATGGATAAACGATCTTTATGTGATCATGCACAGTGGCAATGCATGTTTATAATAAACCCTGTGTAAAATGAAAAGCATTGTGGGGTGGTTGCGGCGTGCCACGCATGTAGCATCGGTTCTGGTGTAAAATGGGCTTAATCCGCAAACCCAAGGTACCCGACATGTGTCCATTGTAGTTTTAGACTTTAATTGGAGTTTTACTGAACGTTATTGGAAACATACTAATTTCTCTTTGTCCCTTGAGCTTCATATCTGACCGGCCGCTCCCGTGACCTTTTTGTTCCTGATGCACACCTCTAGTCTGAGACGCATTTTAGCCACGTTACATTAGCCACGTCTATCCAAGCCACATTTGACAAACAAGTCCCCTTTGTGCTCGATGAATGCAGAAGTTAGCACCTCAAAAGACGTTAGCGAGATTAAAAACGGCATGAAAAAAATCCAGATTTTGATGCGGAAGTTGGTGTTCTAATGAGCTAATTTACATATTAACGTGTAATACAGCAATTGGATTTTAGTCTGGCTAACTGGAGATGCATTTAACTAAGTACAAATGCATGTGGTTATAATCTTATCAGGATAAAATCCAGATACAAGATGCATGAAACGACCAGGTGTAAACAGAGTCTTAGCCGCGCATGAGCTTCTATTTTAACCAGCATTTAAATCCACATCAGCTGTGAGGCGCACCGTAAAAACATGCATCCATCCGTCCTACTGTGTTTTTATTACACGTGTGTAAGTGAAGCGTGAACTCCATAGAAATCCATAATTTATATAATAGTCAGCAGTATCGATGCTATTAGGATACCAATAGCATTCTCAGTCAAATTTGCACTTCACACGAGGTCAGATCGGCTCTCCTGAGTTACACTGTACTTTTACTTTCTCCCTCGTATGATTATCATTTGATGCTTTAAGTGTAAAAGTCTGAAATTGCCATAATTAGTGCATATATGCAGTGACTCATGAGCATTCAGTTTCATTGATAAAAACACAAAGTATGAATTTGGCGTTTATCATGTTTTGGAAACAAACTATTAAATATAGCTCATATACGGATGTAATTGCAGGCCTAGACTGCACAATATTGTATGTTATAGTGTTTATAGAGGGAACCCATACCACTAAAATACTGACATTAAATCTAATTATAGAGAAGACAGAAAATATATTTCTGTCAGCCAACTGGTAATATCTACCAATTAAAACCGATATGATATCTGTGAAATCTAATCGTATGTCATTATCAAAATGTCACTGTGCTGCACTGTGCACACTCAGTTTAAGGAATGAGAGGAGCCGATTTTAGATATTAGATATTGTATTCATTTAAATTCAACCATTTTTTACAATTGCCAGAATATAGTAAGTTAATATAGTCATAAAAAAAACATAGAAGGCAATAAATAAGACATCTGTCTGAGGTCAAATGCACAAAAAAAATCATCGAATCAGAATCGCTAACTTTAAAGCAACATTTGTTACTGGACTCACCATATATATATATATATATATATATATATATATAAACTATTCTCCAGGCAATTGTCAGCTGAGAATATTTGGAAAACTGTATTAACTGGAGTGAATTCTCCAGGGCATTGTAAAAATCTGAGCAATGCTAGAAGAAAACAAAAACAAAACTATCCTCATAGACTCATAGATAGTCACTAGGATTGAAATCCCGCTAAAATCTAGGATGAGCAAAGCGTGGTTGTGTCCACTAGCAGACACTTGTCTGTGTGTGTGTTGGATGGAAGAGACTCTACCAGACTGCACTTCTGACAACACTAGAGATACTAAATAAAAACAGTTAAACAAAATATCGCTGCCCTCCTACCTCTCTTCATTTTTTTCTCTGTCGTTGTGGTTGTTTTCCCCATTAATAAAACCACAACAATGACATGTATCCCCTACAAACTAACATACAGCAGGCCATCTGGCTTATGTATCACTTTTTGACAGTCACACCAAGCTATTTAGATGCAAACCCAATGCAGTTGCCCAGCTGGCCACTAATATTGGCCACTGTGTCAGCTTAGCAGGTCATTGGTAATGCTGTGCTACCTTGAAGAATGAATACTTCTGTCACAGGATTTATATAAAATGACAAAATCATTGCACCCAAGACAGAAAAATATTCAGGCTGGGGCCCGGGTGTAAAAGATTAATTAAAAATTCTTTCTCTTGCTCTGAGTTCTTCGGCTTGCCCTTTTCTTTGTTGCTCATAGCTGATGGCAGATGCATTACAGGAGAGAAAAGATATTAAGCTGCACCCCGCTTAGCCTTTACTACAATAACAGACATTACAGGAGGAAAAGACTGTTTTAGTCTGCCAACTTGCTATTAGGTAAACTGAATAAAACTATTATCAACCTCAGCTTTTCTATTGGCACCCTGACATACAAAAAGGTTTAAAAAAAAATCATACAAGGTTGAAAAAATCACATTTGTCTGAGGGAATCAATTACATGTCCCTGATTTTGTGCACTATCAGACTTGGTTCACCTTCAGTGGCTTGGCATGTGACAGCATTTGTTATTTTGGGAGGTGAGGTATTTGAGGTGAGTGTACTATGTAAAATGGAAGCAGATTGTGAGGAAAAATGATTGTACAAAGCCACTAACCACTGTTTGGGTTCAGGAGGAAGGCACATTTCTTTACCACAGCGTGCAATCCTCTCTTACACACACTGATGCAAGCTACCAGTGTCTAGACATTGGGTTGCTTATTTATTCAGTTGTAGGCTTTGCATTTTTATTTGTTTTGGGTGTTTCTGGAACACTTTCTAAAGTAAAATTAAATTAAATTTTTATGCTTTGCTTTGCTCATTGTATATTCACCTAGATATTGAGTACTGTTTTGAGTGTTTTAAAAGGCGTGAGACTTTCACTTCAAAACTGTAGTAAACATAGCCTGCAGGAAGGCAGAACCAGGCAGCCCTAGAACTTTTGCCTTACTCTTCTCCTGTGAGACCCAGGATCAAGTGTGTAGGGTAGTGCATATTTACAGCGAGAGAGGATGTGAATAAGACAGTCAGGTTGACAATCACATAAACTTTTGCAGTGTTGTGTACAAAGGACTGTCTGTCAATCAGTCAGAGATACACTGAACCCATGCTGTCTCTGAGTCTCCCACTTGCATCAGGTCATCCATCAGTTTCTGTCTCTCTCTGGCTTCTTTCTTTTTTAATGCTATACATATAATTAAAAGAATGGTGAGTATGGGTTTGCATGTGTGAGAGAGAGAAAGAGAGCGACAACGAGAGAGAAAGCAACGGAGATGTATAGAGAGAGATATATGAACTGACAGATGATTTGGCTCTTTGACAGACCCCAGGGCCACTCCTGTCCACTACAGCCCCATCTCACTTATATGCACACTATTTATGTGATGTATGGCTTTCTTTGATCTGCCTGTGTAAGGCTGCTGAGTAACACTGAACAGGTCAACGCTGTTTCACGCTCAGCTGTCTATCATTCAGTGCTACTGTAAATCAATCAGATTCACGCTTCAGCTATACACAGAGTTCAGCCATACCTTATATAACCTACTTTAAAGTGGCATTTATAGAAGAGGGAAGGACAAAGTGTAAAATAGCTTTGAGGCAAACCTAACAACACAATTCGTTAAGGTCAAATGACACCATGGAAATCTCATAATAAAAACAGACATGGATTTGGCAACCGAAGGCAGCAGTGAACTTGCCTGCTCAGTGAACTCCAGTGAATTTGCAGATACGATCCAGCTCACTGCTTAGATCAGTTCACTAACAGGCCAAGGGAGAAGTAATTAGCTCAGCGGAAACATCAAAGTTGACCCTTTAAAGCTGCAAGAATGCTTCATTAGCTACGAGTCACCCTCAGAGGGGTGATGTGGCCATGGCAACATAGGACAACTGTTGTCAATGACAACAGGAAACACTTTGCTGGTGGCCATTGCCTCACATTTTCCTTGGTTAATTTAGGTTATCCAAAAAGAGATTATAGATCCAAAATAAAATGCTGTATAATCCAACCTATTAAATGATGCAAGGAAATAAAAAGGGGAGGTTTAGTGAAAAAAAGTATTAAATTATATAATGAAGTCTTGCCATCAAAGTATGTTAAAAAAGTTTTATAGCACATTCTGTAGTGAGCTTCAGAGTCGTTGGCGAACATTACCATCGACGTGGCTCTGTGTATGCTAGCTCAACAGCAGGTAACTAACGTTTGCCTTAGGTTAACACCCCCCCCCCCCCCTGCCTTGTGTGAGACATGGTGTCAAATGTCTTTAAAACAGATTCAATCACATAAGACGACAAAAAAAGCTTTTAAAAAATCTGATTCAGATTTAAATATAAATAAATTCAGATTTAAAACAATTTAATACTCATCAAGCCCTTTAATTTATAAAATGCGTTTTTAAACAATATTTAAGGACCCACAGATGCCCTGCCTCTAGTTGCAATGTATATTATGTGCGGTTACACCAGGATTTAAAAATGTTTTCGAATACCATCCAATCATGACCACCAAAAAAACAAGGACTAAATGGGGCCCAAAGACTAAAATGATGAATGTTGTGTCAGCTCACATTTGTGACTGCTTATTTTAGTTCTAATTCACATTCAGTGTAATGTCTGGGAATGCAGTGTTATGGAGTGACTAAGCATGCTTACATTCAGGCAAATGACTTAGTGGATGCCTGTGAGTGTATCCGAGGCTACGCAGGCCCAAAGCACACAAAACACACATTTTATTCAGAGCTTGGCATTCAGCAGCCCTTTCAGGATCTCTTGCCTGATCACCTGAACTGGGAGCAGTGTGTGCACATCGATAAGGCTCCTCTCTGTTCTCACATACACACTAAATTATTCAGCAGGACACGCACCACATAGTGCACACAGGGTCTCCATGACAACCACTCTCTCACATGCTTTGCCACACTGTACTTTTGGGCAAATGTCAAGAAATGCCATGGCCCTTGTAATGAATATAATCCATTACACACCTTCAAAGGGTGAAATCTGAATTCCAGTCATCTCCATCCCTTTCCTCATTAGAAGAAGTTTAACTAACTGAAAAGTTTCTGGTTGCGTGAGCATGCAAGTTTAAAAATCGGGCAGGTGTGCAGATTTGTCTGTTAAATGCTTTTCTTTTGTTACACCACATGTAAAGTGTGGAATAAACTCAGTGAACTGTGGCACGAGCTGACATTTCAACAGTGTCATGGCATGAAAAGTACTTGTCAAGAGTGTCATGACTCATGAGAGTACATCCTGTCTCCATGTTCTTCTGTGCATCACCACTGGAGTTTCCAACAGCGTTAAAGTATGAATGGTAGTGAACACTATTTTACAGTGTCTCTCAGCAGCTGTCTACTGAGCTAAGGACAACAGAGAGAGAGAGAGAGAGAGTGAGAGAGAGAGACAGACAGTAGGCCTGGAGCTGGACAGAGAGAAACAGAGGCAGACGAGAGAGAGAGACAGAGAGAGAGAGCGAGAGTGAGAGAGAGACAGAGAGAGAGAGAGCGAGAGCGAGAGAGAGACAGAGAGAGAGAGAGCGAGAGAGAGAGAGAGTGAGAGTGAGAGAGAGTGAGAGTGAGAGTGAGAGACAGACAGTAGGCCTGGAGCTGGACAGAGAGAAACAGAGGCAGACGAGAGAGAGAGAGAGACAGAGAGAGAGAGAGCGAGAGAGAGAGAGAGAGAGACACAGAGAGAGAGAGAGAGAGAGAGACAGACAGTAGGCCTGGAGCTGGACAGAGAGAAACAGAGGCAGATGAGAGAGAGAGAGAGAGAGAGAGAGAGGAGAAACAGAGAGGCAATATCTCTCATTGAACAGAAAGGCATAGCAGAGCTCTACAGAACCTGAAGAAAAAGCTGGAAATAAACTCCTTATCTTTCCTTATAAATCTGCTACGGTTTGAGCTAGTCTTCTTTGGTTCTGTCCAGTGTGTTTACCTATTTTAGAGCTGTGCAATAGGTAAACACACTGACATATCGTATCTACCCCAGGGGCCCACACAAATCTGTTCTCACAGCAAAGCCAAGCTGACGTCAGAAAGACCATGTGCGAGCGCAACATGCTGCACTGAGGACAAAGCAACTCTCCTTGCTCTTTCTATCTCCAAGTACAACTGTGTGTTCTACATGATGACACACTGTAGAAACAAAATGTACACACACCCTTTGCAAGGTGGCTAAACGCACCGAGTTCTAGCTATTGCATTTATTGCACAACAAACAAAACTCCACTATAGGCATATAAAGCACATGGTTTGATTTTATCATGTAATGTTATTAAATTGGAAGACCCAGGCTGCCGGGCTCTGGGAGCATTCTGCGAAGTTCCAGAAACAGCCAAAATGAGTTGTAATATGACTGAAGAGCATTCTCAGTAATAAGTCAATGACACATTAAGCAGTTTATTTTTCAGCCATAAACACTGAGACACTCGTTCCTGCCACATAATATAAACAAACAGACGAGTCGCAGAGCAAGACAAATAAACTGAGTAAAATAAGATGTGATCCACCCAAACACACACACACACACACACACACAGCCCTGATTGACTTTTGCACTGATTGTGTTTATTTGTAATGCGCATTTGACAATACTGCTGTAACTGTTATGCCAATAAAGGTCATTGAATTGAATTGAATTGACAAACACTCTGCTAATTCCTAACGCTTTAAAGAAGATTTTGGCACCATGTCAGCATCTGGTATCACACTAGTGGCTTTCAATAATTTAGAAATGTCTTGAGTTGCCTGACTTGTCAAACAGTAACGTGAAGTGCACTGTGGTCGAGCTTTTGTCCTAATACCGTATTCGCACCCTGCAGGAACCGCAATATTAATGGATTTCTGAAAGGCGGAAAGTGGAATCGCCTGCATCATGCTTATTTTGGATGCTTGCGTTTTCTCTTTAAAGCTTGGTTTTACTGTATGTAGTAGCCGAGTCTGGGGTGAGGTGGTCCAGTAAAGCGTGTTTGTGTGTGTTGGGCTCAAACCCTGGGTGACTCACACCAGGCTTTTGCACCTGATGCTCATCAGAGAATACGCACACATTGACTCACTCATGCTAAAACAGTGCCTCAGCCACAAAAAGACGATGCAATTTTTAAGATCTGATAAGGTGTGAAGGGAGGAAGTTGCCTACGGTGCAAGTAAAATGCTTTATCTCAGCTACTGCCTCTTCCAAGTTCTTTCACTGTTTTATCATGGCATCAACAAAATAAAAGATAACGAAAAGAAAGACAGAAAGGCACTTTCATTCTCACACACACACACACACACACACACACATTTATCCGAAACAAAGTGACAACATTTCGCATTTAAGTCAGACTTCTGTTGGAGGACTGTGATGAAATTTTGCTCAAGCAATGCTGTTGGACAAGACTGATAGAATTATTTCTTCTTCAATATTATATTGTCATGATATTTGCAGGAATACACAGCAAATGGAATCTCTACAAGGAATAAAGTAAAGTCACCTATGATTCAAATGACTTAATAATGTAACAGTGGGATTTCTTTTTCACCCCCACATCATTCCGTTAATTTCATGAGTTCAATCAACCATGTCGTGAAATGGCTGCTTGTCACGAAATGATTTGCTCATTTTCTTTTGATGAAAATGGCTACAGAGAGTCCCATAGAGATAACTAGAATAAAAAGATTTTGCATGCATCGTCTCCTTTTAATAATTTGGACTTTATATTATGAAATCGTTTTGACTGTGCATCCTTGCAGAACATTCCTTGTCTTTTTGGCACACTAGTTAATATCCGTCACATGCAATTAATAATGACACACAAAAAAATTTAAGCAGTGCTCTACTGGGAAAGGAGGCCATTTGAAAAAGAATAGAACCATTACAAATGAAATGAAATAAAATGTTTCAGTGCCATTGTGGCAGAACTGAACTAATCTGAAGAAATGGCGTCAAGGCCTGGAGAGAAGAGAACTCCTCCTTGAGGGCAAGCAGGCATAGAGGATTAAAGGGAGCACAGAAAGTGCAGGGGTCACGACGTTGTTTCCATACTCTCCGAGCAGGAGAGGGTACAGTGAAGCTGATGTATTAACTACTGGTTTCAGTCCCTCAGGAAGATTCACAATCTCTCTAGTCCACAACCTCATGAGCAATAGCAGGGCAGAAAAGAGTTAAACCCTTACTAGGGCTCAGATGTGTCATCTGGAAAAAATACACAGGCTCATCCCATATCTCTAAAGACTCCCTCCCTGTGTGTCTATAAAACACAGCAACAAAGATGAGCCAGAACCACATCAAGGCAGAATAGAAGTGAAACCACAACCACTATACTCCTAAACACTTTCCATTTTTAACCCCACAGGGTTGTAGAGTTTCTCTTACCCTCTCTGCAGACCGTATATTGATTCATGAAATTCAGCAAAGACTATATTCATTGATGCATCAGGGCTGATAAATAGAAAATTGGCTAGAAACCACAGAAGCTGAGACCCCCCCCCTTTTTTTTTCACATACATCTCTGGACTGAAAAATTCTAACCAATGGAAAAAGGTTGTGGTGCATGTTTTTTTTTGCCTTAAAATAGTTTGACCTCAACCCTCTATTTTGGTGGGAGATCATCCCACTCAGTTCCTAAAATATAAATCTTTCAATGTGGATGCCTATATGCTCTACTGATTTCCAATGCAATTTCCAAAACCAACTGGACTATAGAGAGGCTCAGGATCAGGAAGATTACGTTTGAGTTTCATGTGCAACTGCAAAGCTGACGGGCAGCATTTCTTTACATTTAATTTTCTTCTGGCTAAGACGCTGAGATACTGAGGGTCACGTAGGCTTTTCTGGTATGTGCTGTAATGCTTCATTTTCAAACTTGTCTTGTGTCTCAGCTCTGCTTAACATTTAGGTCGTTTTTAAACACAGAACAGGATTATAACGTTCCACTCTCATGCAATGTGTATGCGTTTCTAGTTCGCCCTCTCAGGTGAACAGATTCTGTAAACCAAACCAAAGCCAAAGCCCTTTGTTCCTGAAATAAACAAGGTTAGAAGGAATCATGATACACCCACTCTGTTGCCATCTAACTTTTTGCAAAGGCTAGCCTACTCCTCTCTGGTTACCAGCCTCAGCTGACTACCTGAACATCCAGTTGTATGAAGGTAATGAATTCCACCTGTGAATAAAGTCATGGCAGCAGAAAAGCATCAGTGACCTTCTTTAACAGACTCATTGGCTCAGCATCCTGGTCAGAAAAAGACAAAGAAAAGAAATAAACGTCAAGAATTGCTGTGGATATACTTCAGCTGTCTTTCCACAACGCCTTAAAACGAGGTAATGCATTGCAATGCTTTTTAGGAAGGGGAGCGGCCGCAGATATCTTAAGTGCTCTTTAACATGCAGCAGAGCTGATGCACACACCAGTCAGCTGAGAAAGCAACACAATGTATCGCGTGTGTGCTTGTTGATGCAGCACATGGTGCCGTTTGAGACAACAGGCTACTGTGCTGTCAACGCGCTCATCTACGATACTGGATAGCAAACGTTTCCGTTACTGTTCATATTGAATCAGTGAATTTAGCGCAAGGCCGACGAGAACCGTTATTTGTGGAGGACTTGGTTTGCTAGCAAATAATGATTGTTAACGTGTGCTGTAACAAAACAAAGCTAGCCGATGCCCTGTAGCTCTAACAGGCTATCGATAATGAGATACCACTTCGCCGAGCTGCCTCAGTGTAGGCACATGGTACTGTGTTACTCGCTCAGTCTACCGTTGTTTTACTGTATCAAATACAAGTGGAGCAAATAAACAGTAGTCTGTGTATCAATAATGAATGTCTGAGGGTTTGGACTGTAGCGCCAGCATGTGTGTGAGGCCAGTCCTTTCTTTACCTCCACGCTGAAGGGCTGCTCCTCTCCGTAAACGGCGCATACAATCCACAGCACGAACTGCAAGCCCAGCGGCCCCGGATAAACGCTAGTCCAAAGTCTCCTACCATGCAAGGCTAATAAAAACATAATGTACACACGTTTAGGCTGAGGTTTTTTTTTTGTTTGTTGTTGTTTTTTTGTTGTTTTTGTTTTTTATTAACAGTCAATAAAAAAAAAATAATCGTAAGGAATAAATCCCCCGCGTTTCAGTCGGTCGGAAACATGTTTGAGGAGGATGTGTGGCTCGGTGGCACGGAGGAGCGGGACGCGGGGGAGAAATCCGGAGACGCGCCGCAGCGCTGTTAGCCTCTCTTAGTCCCGGTGTGTGTGTGTGTGTGTGTGTGTGTGTGTGTGTGTGTGTGTGCGTGTGTGTGTGTGTCCTCCAGGAAAGACGGGCCGGTTTCTCCTGACTGTTTGCTCCACTGCTGTAACGTTTCTGGCCTTACAGTGTGGGATACAGATCACCTTTGCGTACATTGCTAAAGACAGTGAGATTGTTAATTTCTTTATTCAGAGCATCACATTACTTTTGCCCATGATGCATCCATATTAAGTAGAAAAACCCAGAACCCATGTCAAGTCACCACTTTTGCATAAGTGTTTAAAAATAAAAAATAAATAGAAGGATCATGACATGATTCAATTATCATTTGCTTGTGAAAGTGCAAAGCAAACAAGCCAATAAAAATTATTGTGGTGTATGGTATTGATCGTAACCACTGTTCATTATTTCAAACTTATTTTAAAAAAGCCTAACAGAGATTTTAATTCAAGACATAATGTTTAGGTTTAATGAGCCTCATGCATTTAAAAAAAAATCTGCTTTAAGGAGTACAACATCATTTTCTATCTTGTGGTTATAAAAGTCCTCACTGACATATGTGGCATATTATTTTTGTACACATTATTCTCCACATGTTTTCCAATTTTCTTTTAGGTAGTTTCAGTCTGTGAAAGCATACTGGGACACTTTTCAAATCAGTGTATTTTATCTTCTCTATTTAACCCATATAGAGTGAAACAAATAAGTTTGACTACCTTTTTTTAATTCAATAAGCTTGATTAAATTGTGATAAAAGAGGATGTTTGTTAAAGGGTCAATGACAAGAATTTCAAAAGCATGGAAAAATACTTTTAAAAAGATTTAGAATGTCTGTGTTATTTTCTCATTAATGGAATATTTGTTTTCATGTTGGTTTTTTAAAATGTTTTTGAAGAACTTTTATAGACTCTTGGAATTAATAGACTAAAGAATGAAAAAAATGGTGTAATCAGTAAACAACAAATAATATATAGTATCTTTCCTCCACTTCAAATAGATGTTAAAGCACACGTATTAATATGTAATAATTTTGTCTAAAAACAAATGTCACTATATATAATTTTTTGTATATAATCAAATGACTTTTTAATCATTTTGTAGATACTGAAGGTTTTTGGTTGCAGACATAATTTTTTCTGTTTAAAGTGAGAATTTGGTGGTAATTTGTTAAATAATACTTGTTCTGTGAACTAATTTATGCTGGAAATCATGCACAACATTCAGCAGTTTAAACTTTATATGTTATTACATTTACATTACAGCATTTGGCAGATGTCCTTATCCAGAGCGACTTGCAGAAGTGCTTTGTAGTCTCCATCAAAAAACATGTTTTATTTAACCCATGAAAAAATCTCTCTAAATGATTTAATCTAGAATTTTAAACATGTTATGTTATTCATATTATTTTGACAAAGTTAATTGATGCAGACACAAAAAAGAGCATCATGTCATTGACCCTAAATCAGGTTAAACAGAAAATCAACAGAACTGTTTTAACACAGGTTTCAAATTTTCATTCTGTTTTTTTTTTTTTTTAGCGAGTGGGCCATTGGAAAATGTTCTCTTTCATCTTGGGATTGTGAGGTACGAAATAACTGCAAAGGATTTACAGGCAAATTTTAAGTTGGCTTGTCAGACATGTGTAGCCAAAATTCCCTGTTGCCATTTAGTTCCATTTATAAATAAGTGGATCTTTCATTCTGGGTTTCGTTTTAGCCTTAATCTAAAGGCTTAACTGGTCTTGTGACGATACAATTACTTAGCATAATTGATCTAACTATAAAGAAAATTGTAATAAGATTGTCCTACAGAAGGTTGTGAATATTTTGGCTGGCACATGTATCAGAGTGATTTATTTATTTGAGTGATTTAAACAGTGAATAAGAATTAAATGTATTGAATGTAGGAATAATGCAAGTCATGGTAATTTGTTCTTGCAGTGTATTATGCTTGTTGTATTGAATTGACCACTTTCAGTGTTAAATGATTTAGTCGCAAGCCCTCAACTATAATCACAACATAGCCTTATAGGGCTTGACCCTGTAAATTGCTTTAGAAAGGTTATATTATTTGTTTGTATCCCTATTATTTATATATATATATATATATTTTTTTAATAGATTTAGCGATTTGAATGCTGGCAACATAATACGTCTCCTGGTGCCAGATTTTGGTTTGTGCCTGTCATCATTATTCATCCGGAATTTGTGTAACAAGCTACTGAGACCACCTGCCAATGACCAAGAGCACAAAATTCAACACTCTGAATCTGAGGTACAGCACAAGCCAATCCACCACACACAGAAACTCATTAAAGATGGGCAGAACAGTGCATATTAGAATTGTTTAAAATAATTGTTTTGAGGGCAATGGCTTGATGTTGGGCAAAACTCATAACACAATTATTTATCTACTTTTTCTCAAGTAGGCTATATACAGTATATACTTAGTTCAGCAATTACTTGTTATTTATCTGTGCTTATTACAACTCAATTCACTTATATTGGAAACAATATCTCAATGATTATATGAAAGAATATAATGAATAATTGTGCCAATGCAGCATCTAATAGTCTACTCAGGACTTGCAATTAATAGCATCCTGCACTGCTTAAAGTACTATAGTACTAGTATATGGCAGCCATGATGTCAGAAGACTAAAGTGGAAAGGGAAATGTTCATTTCATATGTAAAACACAAACAGTCTGCAGTAAACTACAAAAATTGCTGATAAAGTCATAAAGGTATGAGTACACTGTGGCAAAACACGTAAATACATATAGAGACCTTGGAATTATAAGGTTATTTCTCTGACTTTTTGGGTAACAATTTGTCATTGTTGTTATGTTATTCATATGTTATTTATTTGCCACTAAATATATCTAAGAGGTTTTACACCAAAAACTTGATTTGGACCTTCAGGATGGCGAAACATCTGAATCAGAGTATGAGGAGGAGAGTGAAGCATCATCTACAGAGAGTTCTGAGGATGGCAAAGAGCCCCCAACAGGTCCTCCTCAGTTTGTGCAGAAACTAATTGTCTTTGCATCTGGTCTAAGACTACTGCTCTCCACCATGATGAACACTGCTGGAAAAGTAGTCGTGACCATACTGCTGGGGCTGGCAGGTAAACACGTTTATTTACGGTTTATACAGCAAAACCAGACTAAAGTTTATTTTCTCTAAGGAAATTAGGCTTCATATGGGCAGCTACGTACCATGTTTACAGTATATACTCTATACAGAAGAACACATATGGTATATAATCACATGCTGATACATACAGACAGTGGCTCAAACTTTAATAAACATTCAATACATTTTAATAGACTCAAATGTCAGTACAAATTCACTCAAACTTTAATTAGCAGGTGAACAGCATTTGTATGCTATCCATTAACACATTCTGATACATGTTTATTTTTACAGGTATAGCGCTACCCTCCTTGACATCAGGGTTGTATTTTGGGGCCTTCTTGAGCCTTGTGTGGTGTTGGGTGTTGGGCTACTCTATTGATGTGCTACATTTCAGCACATTGTGTATAATGATCACTATATTTAGTGGTGGACACATCCTGGTCCTCTACCTCTATCAGCTGCCTCTGCCTCAGCAACTCGTACCTCCTGAGGACATTTATGCGAGGTACAACTGTGGCATCAGTAGAATAGAGTATGACTCTGAATTATTGCGAATGCAACTGCCTTTTATTAAATTATGAATATGCCAAAAAGTGAAAATTTGCAAACCTTTCCTTCAATATTTCTATGACATGTTCTATGATTACGTGCTCATTATCCAAACATTTGTGGCTAAAGTCTAATAGCTGTTCTACTTCTTTTTCTCCTTCTCACTCTCCCTCTTTCTTTCTTTCTTAGGCTTTTTGGTATGACTGCATTTATCCACACAAACTCATCAGAGCCATACAGTCTAGGCCTGCATGCAGATGTGAGCTGGCCTATGATAATAAACCCTTTTGTACTGCTAATGCTCTACTACACGCTGGTGGCTCTTCTACATAAATGGGCTGTCACAGCTATGGAGGTACTTCATTTTTGAAAACAAGGAAGAACTATCAGGGTAACAACCAAGATAATTGATGGATAACTGCAGACTGAATGTCAATACAGGGCATGACAGTATAAACATCACTTAGTTGTAGACAGACATATGGGATCAATTGTATTGAACACTGACCACAAGTTCATCATACGTTTATCTTGTTCTGATGCTTGTTTGCCCTCTTGACCTCAAGCTGGAGAAGTAATACAGCCATGATAAATATGTCAGAGTGAATGGTCCCATGCAAGGGTGAATACTCTGCCCCGGTAATCTATTCAATGCAGTAATGAAACACTGGTGGTCCTGAAAATTTGGAGCTGTACTGGTACATGAAGGGTAGTTGTTCCTTTGATAAGAAATGCAGATTTGTATTCTAACCTTCCACATTATTTTTCTACAGTCTCTGTTTTACTGTCTTTAATTACTATATTTTACCTGTGCGCATATGTGTTTATTAATTGGCGTGTGCATGGAAGTTTATTAATTAGCAGTTTATAAATCAATATTAAACGAACATTAACAAACTGCAGATGCTTATGCTACACAATATCTTCACTGGTCAGTGTCTGTTGCAACTGACCTAATTTTTTATAATTTATTTTGTAACAATTAACATATGTGAATGTTTCTGAAGCTGAAAGGCTTGTGTTTGCAATGTGAGTGTTTCTAATGCTAAAATGCCTAATTAATTATAGTAATTGCCTTTAAGGATGTTGAAGGAGAGATTGAGAGTCCTACAGCAGAATCAAACATTCTGCCTAGTTTCTCAAAGATAGCGGATGGTGACTTCCTTTCATCTGAAATGACAGAGGTAACACACACACATACACATGCTCATATACACACACATTCGGAAATTTGAAGTATCAGCCAGTACTGTTATGTTCCCACAAAACTGAGTTATGTAGCTCAGGTTGGGGAAAATTTGAGGTAAAATACAGTTTCCATTGTGAAAAAGCTTTACATTTTTTTCATATTTGCTTATATAATTGTAACAGTGGCTGCTGTTAAAGCATTTTTTTTCTCGAAAAAATCATTTTGATTTCACAAAGGCTGCATTGGAGTAGGAGTATTTTGTTTTTATATAAAAACAAGTAACAGCATCAGGAAGTACAGTTACGTATAACAGTTTA